>JAFMSR010000003.1:892819-1222819 GCA_022818135.1 Saxidomus purpurata | reverse complement strand
CACCATTCGGCTTTTCCTAGATATAATCTGTAATGACTCTGAACTACTTCCTGTCACATGATAACAAATGTTGTTTTTCTATTTGTTTGAAATTTAGAAATAATTTACCTGAGGGGCATGCTGGCCTTATATCGCTCACTTGAGTAAACATAGGCACAGTTCTCGATAACAAAGATTCAAATTGTGCAGAGCTCTGTGAACAATTTTGGTAGAGGACAATCAAACAAGCAATCCTATGAAGTTTGGTTGAAATTGGCCTAGTGGTTAAATGTTTTTCTATTTTTAGCTCTGGCGGCCATTATGTGCAGTGGAGTGGAACCATTTGAGCACTTTTAGTAGAGGAAATGCAAGGAACAATCCTGTAAAGTTTGGTTGAAATTGGCCCAGTGGTTAAAGGATTTTCTATTTTAAGCTCTGGCACCCATTACATGCAGTGGAGCGTAACCATTTGAGCACTTTGAGAGGAAATCCAAGGAACAATCCTATGAAGTTTGGTTGATGTTGGCAAAGTTGTCTTTTGAAGCAATTGTTGATGATGGACGTTGACGAACATCAAGCCGTCACTTCCTTCGTGCTTAAACGAATCAATCTAGCTAATACAGACTGATCTTAGCATACAAAGCCTGATAATATTATGAACTGATATTGTCGAATTGATTAAAACCTTTAACATGTTCTGAAACTAGAACAATACTGGTAAAAAAACACTCTTCAAAAAGTACTCTTGTCTACTTATCAAGTATGGAAGGGAATCACCGCCATAAGTCTATCTTTCTTATTAATGATCATAACATGCTCATTTGTCTTCTTTCTTACATCTTACATGCATGTGACATCTCATGTGTCATTCTGATGCTTATTCCATGTTTCTTTCTTCCACATGCTTATTTCTTCTTCCACTTGTATGCATCTTCATGGCACATGCCTGTTATATATTTAGGAAATAGATTTTACCTTTGAGTGATATACCGGTTAGTATATCACTGTGTGGAGTGTAGATGTGAAGTAATCTAATCACGAAGGCCAAAGGCCTGAGTGATTAATTATGAAGCATCTAGACCCATAGACTTGTGGCGGTGATTTCCTTCAATAATCAAGACGGAACTTTTGGTAAATGGATATCGTAGTAATAAAAAAAACTCTACAGTACATTATATTATTTATTTTAGTTTGGAAGAAAGAACAAGAAGACACGGCAATGCCGCCAAAGCAGGTTTAAACAGCGCCTGTAGAAATTGTAGAATTAAAAAAAAACAGTCATCTTGACTCCTCCCTATCTTAGTAACAGTGCCCTTGACCTTGACCCTTGTGACCTTGGGCCCAAATTTTTTTCGCTACAATTTAAAAACTAATTTTTTTTTACATTTTTAGTAACAGTGACCTTAACCCTAGTGATCTTGACCCCTTTTGTTTTTGCTTAAAACAATCTTAAAACTAAAACTAAATAAAAATCTATTTTTAGTAACAGTGACCTTGACCCTAGTGACCTTGACCCCGAAAAATAAAAATTCTTGAAAGACTCTAAAAACTAAAAATAAATAAAAATCTATTTTTAGTAACACTGACCTTGACCCTAGTGACCTTGAACCCAAAATTTTTTTTTGCTTAAAGGGTACCGAAAGTCAGAAAACTCGACAGCGAAATTCAAACGAGCCTGTCATTTTATTTCATTCTCGAAAATGCGTTTGAATGTGGTCAACTGCGTTTTAATGATTTATTCAATTTTTCATTGAAATTGCGTGATTTCCATCTGGTTTAAGGACGCCGCCATTGATAGCTTTAAAGCCTTATTGCGCCTGCGCCAAGTAACCAGATGTGACGTAACACTGCGCTGTCTAAATTACGGAAGTACATCGAGGTCTTTCACGCACCTGCTAACTGGATGTCGGCCGTTTTGAGGCAAACCATTTCATATAATACATTGTACATGTTTACTTATTAGAATGTCTTAGCGATGTTTATGTCAGGTTTTTCTTTAAAAGAAATATCTTGAAAATGATTGTTCAATGACGTTCGGTGAAATATCATGCATGGCACGACAGAAATGCATTTTACATTCGGCCTTTATGAAATGATCTATATATTTTAATCATTTTTTTTAAGTCGCTAATATTACGATTAAGAATTTAAATATTTCACACTTATGCCATCTTCATATAGATTTTCCCAAGTGCACAACTTTTCTCGTATAACTAAATCATGCCGAAACACATCATTTTACGAGAATGCTAGGTTGAAACCACTGTAACGAAATGTATTTTATTACAGGACCATATGCTATTATTTAAGACACATATTTGTTTTTTTAGATCTAGATTCTAGTCTATATAAAGGGCTGGCATTTATATTCAAAATAATTTCAAAAAATCATGTTGTTACAGTAAATGTGAAAAAGAAAATATAGAAGATACTTACATGTTGCGGAACACAGAAAGCTGAGATCTTCCTTAAATTCCTTAAAATTAAATTTTCGCTTTCAATAAAATCAAAACACAAACAATATCTCATTTTGACAACGTTGCCATGGAAAATAATTAGCGTGGTTCTAACCATTGAAGGAATTTGATTGGATATAGCCCAAGGGCATATTTCACAACAAAAGATGCGATATTTGTTGTTAATTGGCGATCCCTTGTCAACAAGCTAACTGGTCACACATTATTGCATATTGCATACTGGTCAATTGCTTTTGATAATTACACAACAAAATGCAGAGTGCCCAATTTAAATTATGCAACATTTTTGGATGTGCACGATCGAGGTAATTTACATATGAATATATCATTGTGATTAAAACAAACCATATATTTAATGAATGATAGGCCGATATAAAGTTTATAAATATACATTATTTGTCACTTACCTTCGAGTAACATTTATAATGTATGATCAAGTTTGCATAAAAATATTATTTAGTCATCTAACATAAATATACCTTAGTAAAAAACATTTCAGCAAATGAAAGTTTCCAGCACCCAGAAAAATGTTCAGAAAATATATCATTTTTGCTGTTGATGACAAAAATTTTGTACTCTGATGAAACGTTTTTCTATGCAAAGGCGTAACCGGATAAAAATGAAGTATACGCACAGTTGTGCTAGGGTGGTTCCCCCGGAAAAAAATGGAATCAAATATTGCATCTGGTGCATTCTAGGGGCACTTTTAGCACGTACAGAAAACACAAACAAGATATAACCACATGTAAATTTATTGCATCACATGTATCAAAATTGACTCGGTACAACTTGAAAAAGAGAACAATCAATATCAATATGAAGCGATAATATATAAATGATTTTAACACGATCATCTATATTTTGTCCCCATGTAACAAAGAGGGATCTGGGGTGTATTTAGATTACATAATTTCCTCTAGAGAATGCAGTTCTTCCTCCATGTACTCGGGTTCAAAATTATACGGTACAAGTCCGTGATCATCAATTATAAAATATGTGTTTTACTTGCAAATGCTGCACAAATACTTATGACGTAAATTGAAATGAATCTTTGCACTTTGTCTCATTTGTTTATAAGTAACGGGTGAGAATTACGCTGCAATTATCGGTCCCTAAAAAATCTAATAATGTAGGATGGAAAGGAATTTGTTGTGAAAACTGTGAAAGGCCATCAATGGTAAAGAAGCTTGAAATAGATAATAACAAGAGCTGTCCCTCACAAGTGACGAATGCCCCCGAAAGAGGTGCCTCACAGTCTGTGTCCTCTCCATGTGCTCAATAAATGTGCTATGTAATTTTAAAATCCTTCTATGCATGACATAGTAATCATGCATAGTGTATTCCATTACTTTAAACACTAAGTGTGACCTTGACCTTTGAGGTAGGGACTTGGGTCTTGCACGCGACACATCGTCTTGATGTGCTAGATATTTGTGCCAAATTATTTTAAAATCCTTCAAGGTATGACAAAGTTATAGTCCGGACACAAATGTATGCATATATACAGGATTCCATTACCTATAAACTCTAAGTGTGACCTTGACCTTTGTGGTAGGGATGTGGGTCTTGCACGCGACACATCTTCTTGATGTGCTAGACATTTGTGCCAAATTATTTTAAAATCCTTCAAGGTATGACAAAGTTACAGTCCGGACACGAATGTGTGCATATATGCATATATAGAGGAATCAATTACCTTCAAACTCTAAGTGTGACCTTGACCTTTGAGGTAGGGACATGGGTCTTGCACGCGACACATCGTCTTGATGTGCTAGACATTTGTGCCAAGTTATTTTAAAATCCTTCAATGCATGACAAAGTTACAGTCCGGACACGAATGTGTGCATATATGCATATATAGAGGAATCCATTATTTTCAAACTCTAAGTATGACCTTGACCTTTGAGCTAGGGCCGTGGGTCTTACACGCGACACGTCGTCTTGATGTCCTAGACATGTGTGCCTAGTTATTTTAAAATCCTTCAATTCATAACAAAGTTACAGTCCGGACACGAATGTGTGCATATATAGAGGATTCCATAACCTTCATACTCCAAGTGTGACCTTCACCTTTGAGGTAGGGATGTGGGTCTTGCACGCGACACGTCGTCTTGATGTGCTAGACATGTGTGCCAAGTTATTTTAAAATCCTTCAATGCATGACAGAGTTACAGTCCGGACAAGAATTTGTAAGTGGGGACGCACAGAAGGACGGACAGACAGACAGACGGACGGACGGACAGACGGACGGTGCGATTTTAATATGCCACCCTTCGGGGGCATGAAAATGTTTTTTTGTTATGGATCAAAGGAAAATTTCAATTATATACTATCAGCAATCAAAAGAAAAAGGTAGCGGTCTCCGAAACTGATTAGTGCAGTGTGATGTCACACATAGTGGGTCACGTGACTCTATAAAGCAAATATGGCGAATTACATTGAGCGAGCGACCGGCTAAAAATTGACGTTTTAAATCAAGTATATCAAAATTAATATCGCATTAATTTTGATTGCAAATAAGCGATTCTGTATTAAATTGTACGGACTACAACATGGGAATAAATTTTTTTTTGACTTTCGGTTCCCTTTAAAACAATCAAAAAACTAAAATTAAATATAAATCTATTTTTAGTACCAGTGACCTTGACCTTGACCCTAGTGACCTTGACCCCGAAAAAAATTCTTGAAAGACTAAAAACTAAAAATAAATAAAAATCTATTTTTAGTTACACTGACCTTGACCTTGACCCTAGAGACCTTGACTCCAAAAAAATTTTTTTTGCTTAAAACAATAAAAAAACTAAAAATAAATAAAAATCTATTTTTAGTTACAGTGACCTTGACCTTGACCATAGTGACCTTGACCCCCGAAAAAAAATTTTTTTCCTTAAAACAATCAAAATACTAAAAATAAATAAAAATATATTTTCGTTACAGTGACCTTGACCTTGAGCCAAGTGACCTTGACCCCCCCAATTTTTTTTTTTTTGCTTAAAACAATATAACAAGAGGGCCTATGGCCCTGTATGCACCTGTTAATTGGCAAAAATAAAAGGTTATTAATAAAAGGATCTATTTTTAGTAACATCTATCCTCTTAAAGCCTAAATCAAAGACCCCCAGGCGGGTTTTGACCCTATGTTTGAACAATCTTGGTAGAGTCCATTATTATGCTGAATACCTAAGCTGGCCTCATTATTTTCCTGTCTGATCATGATCTGCACTGTTGGCTATTTCCCCCCCCCCCCCCCCCCCCCCCCCCCCCCCCCCCCCCCCCCCCCCCCCCCCCCCCCCCCCCCTTTTCTGTCTGATCAGATCTGTACTGTAAGCTTCAGTATGTTGGGTGGTCAGATCTGCACTGTCAGCTTTTTTTTTGCTGTCTGATCTGATCTGCAGTTTGCTATGCATTATTTAGCTGTCTGGTCATGATCTGCCCTTTCATTGTTTAGCTGTCTACATGATCTGCACTTTCATTAATTTTGCTGTCTGACTCATGATCTGCATTGAGCTGGAACCATTTTCTGTCTGAAATTGTTTTAGTAATTCTTAGTTGCCCTTGACCTTGAACCAAGTGACCCCTTATGCAATCCCATAGCTTTCTTAAAAACCCAAATCTCTACACATGAAGCTACCTACAGAACACTGAGTTTGATTTGCAACTTTAGTCACTCCCAACTTTGAGTTATTTAGTTGTTGGAAACTATTCTTCTATTTTTAGTTACAGTGACCTTGACCTTGACCCTAGTGACCCCAAATTGCAATCCCAAGCGGCATCACCACTTAACGAGCTACCTACAGACCAAGTTTCCCATTGTAATTGGTCACTCCTAACTTTATTTATTGAGCGGAAACCATTTTTCTATTTTTAGTAACTGTGACCTTGACCCTAGTGACCCCAAATGCAATCTCGCATAAACCAAGCGTCTCTGGCCTTCCATCGCCAAGGTACTTACAGACCAAGTTTCATCTTTGTAATCTGGTACAAAATTCACTAGCCTGTTCAAACCTTTATTAAAGCCTGAAACCTCTCTGACAAAAGTTTTTTTTCTATTTTTAGTAACAGTGACCTTGACCTTGACCCTAGTGACCCCAAATGCAATCCCTTGAGCGCATCTTCTTTCTGACAACCAGCTACCTACACACCTTAAGTTTCAAGGTTTTGCAATTGGTCACTCCTAACTAAAGTTATCCAACGGAAACCAATGTTTGACGCCATTCTAATAAGTAGGTTTTTTTTTTAAAAACCTGCTTAATAAACAACATTCATGTAATAACACAACATAAGCTTGCAACATATAGATTTATAACCATCATCTACACCCGATACCTTAGAAACGATAAACATGTATTAAAACTGAATCCAATGGGCCCAGACAAAAAACTGATTATAGATTACTAAAAACAATTTAACACACAAGCTTCAAACAGAATTGCTATTAAAAACCACTGCAGTTTTGCATGTAACTATTCAAATTCCGAGGAACCAGAGGTCAACAATGACCCTTTATTGCCCTCTTTTAGTATAGGGCTTATCCATAGCTGGTTTTGTTCAATGTATAGGTTTACAAACTTATTAACACATAGCACTAAAAATAAAATAGGAAAGGCTTTCTGACAACACATTTTTGTTAAAGAATTGACAGAAGTATGAAACAAAGGTACAGTAAGCCAACATTGTTTATCAGTAAATAGATAACAGTTCTATTAATAGTCTACCAGTAAATTCATTATTCTATATACAAAGTTCAAAATGATCATGGAACAGATATATACATGTACATGCAAAATTAAACAAATAACAAAGGTTACAGTGCTTACAAATACATGTGTGCATTTATGTATCAAACAAAAACTGACATCTAAAAAATTACATTTGAATTAAGATTTACCCTACTAACAGTAATATTTCAAAGGGGCGTAAACCAGCAAATTTCATTGGCACTAGTTTACCTGTAAAACCAGCAAATTTCATTGGACACTATTTTACCTGTAAAACCAGCAAATTTCATGGGGCACTATTTTACCTGTAAAACCAGCAAATTTCATGGGACACTATTTCACCTGTAAAACCAACCAGCAAATTTCATTGGACACTATTTAACCTGTAAAACCAGCAAATTTCATTGGGCACTATTTAACCAGTAAAACCAGCAAATTTCATTGGACACTTTTTAACCTGTAAAATCAGCAAATTTCATTGGGCACTATTTAACCTGTAAAACCAGCAAATTTCATTGGACACTATTTAACCTGTAAAACCAGCAAATTTCATTGGACACTATTTAACCTGTAAAACCAGCAAATTTATGGAATCCAAACCAGCAATTTATTGGACACTATTTAACCTGTAAAACCAGCAAATTTCATTGGACACTATTTAACCTGTAAAACCAGCAAATTTCATTGGACACTATTTAACCTGTAAAACCAGCAAATTTCATTGGACACTATTTAACCTGTAAAACCAGCAAATTTCATTGGACACTATTTAACCTGTAAAACCAGCAAATTTCATTGGACACTATTTAACCTGTAAAACCAGCAAATTTCATTGGACACTATTTAACCTGTAAAACCAACCAGCAAATTTCATTGGACACTATTTAACCTGTAAAACCAGCAAATTTCATTGGACACTATTTAACCTGTAAAACCAGCAAATTTCATTGGACACTATTTTATGTTCAAGTTATTGATAAGATATTTATCTATTAACGAAGTGTGTTTAAAGTGCAATACGCTATACACAAGATTATTACGAAACATTCGGTCACCTTTTCTACAACATAAAAAAGTCAAGAAATTTCAATATTCTCAATTGAAAATACATGAAAAATTAATAATGCAAATATTATTCAAATATTACTTATTCACTTGAGTTTCAATTTCATATTGTAATTACTCAATTACATTATTATAAATTATAAACTTTGATAATTACAAAATAATACATCATGTATGCTACATTACCTAACAACATCTGAACATGCATCCTTTATCAATGATGTCTACCATTATATACTTTAAAGTCATAATCATAAACTGTATAGGAACTCAATTACTTGAATGCACGTGTTTTAAGATTCAGTAATTGCGCGAGTGTTGCTATCAAAGAATTAAAGATCTCAATTTAAAACAGTCTGACATTAACAATCTCTTACATATAATCAGTTTACACTTAAATCAAACGTCTATGAAAAATTATGACAACAAAGTTACATTTATTTACAGTATATTACATTGTATGTATATATTAAGCAATAATTAACATGAAACAAAATATCTATAAAGTACAACAGTGAATGGTACATGTCCATAAATTATCCCTTTTTTGGTTCAGAAATGTCCTTTAAATAATCCTGAAATGTCTCAATACACAAATTGTTTAATTCAGAAATGTCTTAATACACAAATTGTTTAATTCAGAAATGTTTGAATCCTATCACTGTCTAGTGTAGAAATGTCTTAATCCCAAAAAGTGATTAGCTTTAAATGTCCGAATCCACTGTTTAGTTCAGGCAATCTGAATCTATTGATGAGTATCCAGTTTAATTCAGAAAATTTGAATCTACTGTTTTGTATCAACTGTTTTGTTCAGAAAATCTGAATCTATTGTTAAGTATCCACTGTTTAGTTCAGAAATGCCTAAATCTTGAAATTGTTAAAAAAATGTGTGAATTCTGTAAGTGTTTATTTCAGTATTGCCTGAATTCACTGTTTAGTTGGTAAATGTTCTTTAAACTTATCTTAGTGTAAAAATGTACATGTCGAGGCCAACAGCAACAGAGACCTGGAATAAGAAACAAAGAAATAGAAAATCAAAAACTACGACCACTACACTACCAGTTAATAATTAAAATACAGTTTCACTTTCTTTCCCATTTTTACCTAACAGGCAAAAGTAATCAGGCAAACTTGTTTTGCACACTCTTATCTTACACTATTACTTGGAGTATTTCATCATTTCTTTTAAAGCCCCATGATTCAGTTTGATCAGATTAATATTTGCATTAAGTAATAGAAAAGTGGTATTACTGTGACCCATTACTCTAAAACAATGTTGTCAAATGTATTTCTTTCATGCTTCATCAAATAGGGTTGTCAGAAAGCATTTCTTTCTTATTTCTTGCAATATCACTCTGGAAATACTGTGCTATATTTATAAGATACATTTTTTATCTAAAAACAATGTTAGAAATTTTCTGCAAGATTGATTCAATTTTGCCAGTAGGACATGTTTTTTTGTAAAACATTGCTACAAGTAACTGTAAAACTGACAGTGATCACTGGACTTTAAACAGAATCAAAGAAGAAATAAAATTTTGTTGATCATTTGGCTTTAAACATATGTTTTTTGCCGTATGAAAAACATGTGTTTTACTGAGTTTTATATATGTGGTAATTCTAGCTGTATAACTACAGGAGGAGAATGGTTTATAACTTCCTCATACAAATGAAAATGTTCAGTTTGAATTTTTAGTACATAGTCCAAATACATACATTATGTACCTAAAGTACCACTAGAGCAGAATTTTGTTCTCTTCTAGAAATTAAAAAACTTTTTCATGTAGATGAAAATGTTCAATTTTTCCAGAATTGTTAGTACCAGATACATACATTACTTACCTGCCTAAACTGTCAAATTGAATGTACAGTCTAACCTGCATTAGTGGTCACCTGTATATAACGTGACCCTGTCTGTAACGGTCAGTCTAAGGTGCGACGACAGGAAATTACTCTAAATGTAACCTGTTTATAGCGTGACCCTGTTTAACGCGGTCAGCGGCCACTTATTTTAGTCCGGAACTGATTATATAACAGCCAGTGACAAAAACAAAACAGCGTGCAATTACTACGGCAATTAGCCGGAAGCATTAAACAGCTGATTGAAATCAATTAAATGTGGATTATGATCATTGAAAATGTGTGAATAATACATAAATTTCAAAGGATTAGATCAATTAGGTGAGTTTGTTTGGTTTGCTTGATATTTTAGTGATTATCTTCAGCAATGATTTAGCGATGTCGTTTTAATGCATGTTGAGATTTTTTATGAATTTTCGTGATTTTGCGCGAGTTTGATCATTAGGTATAAACAAGAGGGCCAAGATGGCCCTATATCGCTCACCTTGGTACAAGTCCACTTGCCTGGTGGAAGATCACTAGATAATGTTATATACCAAATAAGTTTTCCTATATACGCCTTTGTAAAACAAATGATCCCTCCCCCGGGCAAGGTCAATTTTGACCCAGGGGTCATAATTTGAACAATCTTGGTAGAGGTCCACTAGCCAATGCTACATGCCAAATATCTAAGCTCTAGGCCTTGTGGTTTCAAAGAAGAAGATTTTTAAAGTTTTTACTATATAAGCCTATGTAAAACTAATTGACCCCCGGTGCGGGGTCAATTTTGATCCGAGGGTCATAATTTGAACACTCTTCGAAGAGGTTCACTAGCAAATGCTACATGCCAAATATCTAAGCTCTAGGCCTTTTGGTTTCAGAGAAGAAGATTTTTAAAGTTTTTCCTATATATGCCTATGCAAAAACTAAGTGACCACCCGCGCGGGGTCAATTTTGACCTGGGGGGTCATAATTTGAACAATCTTGGTAGAGGTCCACTAGACAATGCTACATGCCAAATATCTAAGCTCTAGGCCTTGTGGTTTCAAAGAACATTTTTAAAGGTTTTCCTATTTGTTGCCATAGCAACCAGAATTCTGCATGGAATGGAATTCTTTGAACAACTTTCATAGAGCTTCATGCAAAGAACATCCCTGCAAAGTCTCATCAACATTGGCCCAGTGGTTTCAGAGGAGATGTCGTCTGAAGGAAATGGTGGACGGACGGGCGGACAGACGTACGACGGACGGAATGCGATCCTAATAGCTCACTCTGGCACTTTGTGCCAGGTGAGCTAAAAATCTATGACAAGGCAGTCTGTATGCCAGTTTTTTCCCAGTATGTCTTCACCTAAATGTAAAGCGCTTTCGTTAGAAGAATGAGTTTGTGTAATAAAAGCGTTTGAATGTGGGAATAGTTCTCGAAAACTTGCTGATCAATTATGTGTGGGAAGAACACAAATTCAACAAACCATCAAAAGGAAGACTGAAAATTTGTCTCAGTATGAAAATGACACGAATTACATTAAAAGCATTAATGAGTGTATCATATAAACTGATATGCCATACGTGTAATGTAATAAACTACCGTAACTAGATATTGTCTTATTTTATCAAATTTTTATCATATCCTTGTCAACCTGGATATAGTGGTCACCTGTCTATAGTGGTCACTTTTGCCCAGTCCCCTTGCTGACCGCTATAGGCAGGTTAGACTGTATATCATAAACAGTTCTGTAAATGCAAAAGTTTTTTCTACATTTTAAGACATCAAGCCCACATATAAAGAAATTCTATACATCGGTACTGTATATTTGCTAGATACTGGTACATAAATATTTTCATCTGAAAGAATATTGACGAAAAGATCTATAAATATGTGACAAACTTCATGTTTTGGTATACATGTATTTAATTTAAATTGACATGTTTTTCTACATTGCAATCAAAATATAGATTCCTGTGTAATATTAAGGTTATGATACTATCTTTTTAAATCAGAAAAACCTAACAACTGTTTCAAACTAAAAACAGGTCACAAGATATCAAACTTTTTATTTGTGGGTCAGATACCTGCAGCAACAGTAAAACAAAGACAGAACATTTCAGTTCATAACATTACTCAGAATCAGACACATGGAAGTTAATAAAAATTTGTACATACCTCTTACTATACTGTTATACTGTCTTGTTACATTCTCTTCTGTGTCTACATGTTGTATATCACACTGCAAACTGCAAGCTTATCACACTTCTCACCACCAATGTAGACCTTGCTTCTGTCTGCACTATAGCATATAGACCAGGGTTTATTTCTAAAACCCTCCAGTACTTTCCTGCCTTGTAAGTCTGCTGAGACATGATGAATGGTGTGGCTGTTCCGGCAGCATACCAACAATGATCCATCCTCTAACACCAACATTCCCATAGGTCTCTCAAGATCCTTGTGCTTGTATACAGCAGATACTTCACCCTGTAATGTTACACTCACTATGGAATTGTTACCCCTGATACCGATATAACTGTTACTGACATAGAGCAGACTATGAACCTCACTCAGCACTATGTAGCATGGTAGACTAAAGACTGTTTGATCTGCCAGTGAAATTGTCCTCTTGATATTTCCTTTCATATCTAGTACTTCGATACTGCATGGATCCCGGTATAACACATAAAGACAGTTCTGATGGTAGATTATACCACAACATTCTCCATTAACATCAATGCTGTGGTCAGTTGATAAATTTCTTGCTGTTGTCATGATGAGAATCTGCTTCTTGTTTGGTATTGTAACAGCAATCTGGTTCTGAGGAAGTACTGCAATGTCCCATGGCTCGGAGTTAAGTTGTTTCTTCTCAGTCACGACATTCTTCTCAGGATTCACGACCAGTAATCTTGAATTATAATTGTCAGCCAGCACAAGTTTGTCTGAGGACAGGACAACACAACTTCTTACAATACAAGATTTGCCTAACTTTATATCTGATTTATGTTGCAGACAGTTTAATGTTCTCTTCTTTCTGAGTGTGGCTGCAAGGGTCTGGAGGGTCTTGGTGGGTGGGTCAACAGCTACATTCTGGTCTGTCAAATTACCAAAACACCCCACTGACATCATTCTCTCCAAATCTTTGTTGCTAGTAAACATGAAATGTGTTTTGGTCTTTCCCAAAGATATTTCAGCTTGCTGTATTTCCCACGACTTCAGCTCTGATTCGGCCCGTTTAATGTCGATGAAAAGCTGACCATTCTCACCAGAAGCTTTACTGTTTAGTAAACTGGACTGCAGTTTCTTCATGTTGGACTTGAAATTTGTACATGAAGTGATTACTGTTTTTACCTCATTTTGACTTGTTGTCCTTTTCTTACTGGCTTCTGCCTCAATCTTCTTCTGGATGGTATCCAAATGATCATTTATTTCTTTCCTTAATTTCAAAATATTTTGTATGACTTTGTCATGGCTATCATCTATCTCTTTATCTTTAATTGAAGCTTGTTTCAAGACAGCATCGGCTTCTGTCAGTTTGACATCAATTTCTTTCATTATCACCCTGTACTCTTCACTGTCCCCTATACCTGTGCAGACCTTGGGAATATAGTCAAGGTAACAGGTCCTGTGGTCCATGGTCATACAATCATGGCAACCAAGTTCTTCATGCTTTCGACAGAAAAATTTGATGACCTCAATCTTGTGGATGGAACATTTCTCTGTGCACACGTCAGCAGGTTTAGTTGAGATGGAATCTTTGTCCACGTTGTCTTTGTCTACAAGTTGATGGTTCCTCGATACCTTTGTTTTCTTATGGAATTTGTGACAGTTCTGACAAAGATATTCACAACAATCTAGACAGTAACCATGAGCTTCAACATGCTGACCTTCTATTAAACAGGGAGCACAGCAATGTTGAAAATCTTCCACCGAGCTTTGTGACAGAGAAGCTTGAAAATCTGCTATTTTACGTCCTGATACCGCCATTTTTTTTAAAATTTAGTATTTAAAACAATTAAAAACTGTGTTTATAAAACAGTTATTTTCCCAGAACTTCACAAAGTGACATCCAAATTTACTTAAAATATTGAAATGATTTTTTTTCAGAAAATACACAAAAATTGTACATTAATAGATATCTCAACATGCCCTTGATTTAAATCAAAGTTCACAAATGATACATTATCATTTAGTGTACTTCAACCCGGGTATAATTTAGGTCCCCGCCAATATCTAGCACTTGTTTATCAAGACAGGGAACCATTATTCACTATGCAGTTACTATCTTTTCTTCATCTGATTAGACAGAATGTAGGTCAGGCATACAGATTCAAACATACATGTATGAATCATTTTAACAAGAGGACCATCAAGGCCCTATAATGCTCATCTCAGCACAATCAAGGTCAAGGTCAACAAATTTTCATGCAAATGTGGCCTCTAGAGTGTTAAAAATATTTTCCTTTGATTTGACTTTGTGACCTAGTTTTTGACCTCATGTGACTAATTTACAAACCTGACCTAGAGATCATCAAGATAATCATTCCAACAAATTTTCATGATTGGGCATCAAATTTGGCCAAGATGACTCATTTCTACGAAAACTGACCTAGATTTCATCAAGTCACTCATTCTGACAAAGTTTCATAAAGTCCAAGATAATGCAGCGTAGCACATACACAATTTATGTCCGTATGATTTGACCAGGTGACCTAGTTTTTGACCTGAAATGACCAATATTCAAGATACAAACTAATTTTAAGCCATGTTGATCCAGGGAAAAAAAATGTAGCCTCATTGCATAAACAAGGTTAAATATTGAGGGAAACAGTTGCCCGACCTGGAATGATCATTGATTTAAAAACCAATCATTATCTTTTGAAGTTTTACATTTTTTATAGGTACTATACCAATTGTATCAATTCTCAATACAATTTTGACCCAAAACGTTAGGATATCATATTTAATCCAATGAAGTTACCATCAAGGCCCTATAATTAGCCAACTCTCAGCACAATCAAGGTTTATACTTTAACATAATTTTCATGACAAATGTAGGCCTCTAAAACATCATAAAATATTTTCCTTTGATTTGACTTTCACTTGAGGTAGTTTTTGACCTCATGTGACTAATTTACAAACCTTGACCTATAGATCATCTAATGGCATAAAAACTTAAATACAAATTTTCATGTTGAAGGCATAAATTTGGCCAAGATGACTCATTCAGAAAACGGGCCTATCCATATTGTTATAACAATGATCCACTCTGTCTGACAAGGAGACAACTCTTTCATGAAGATCCAAAGATAAATGCAGCCTCTATCACATCACACGGTTTTTGCAGTTTCTGTATTTTTGAGCACCTGGTGTCCAAGTTGTTTCAGCACCTGATAAACAGTGACCGAATATTCAAATTAACTAATATTTTACCAAGGAAACTCAGTCTCATCGTGCAGATGAAAATTTATTTTGCCTTTGTACTGTGCATAAACAAGGTTAAAGTATTGATGAACGCCAGATTTTTGACAAACATGCCGGAATGACTCACCGGGAGAAAATTTGTAAAAATCAATCATATATCTTTTGAAGTTTTACATTTTTTATAAAGATAAATATACCAATTGTATCAAAATTACCTCAATAGATATTTGGATCCCAAAACGTTAGGATATATATTGAGAATCCAATGAAAAGTTTAATAACAGATTCTTTATTTAGACAACTCTAAAATAAGGCAATTTTTCACTGTTTGTCCCTTTAGCAGTAATTGATATTGACACATGTAAAAAAATGACCAAAACATCATGAAAAGACTGTCTTTGTCTACTTAACTTGAGGTATCTTCTAACTAGAGTACGAACCGATAATTGTTAGGTAACTATCTAATGGATTGACAACTAAAAGTTACACAATTTACTGTTGAAAGAAACTGCAATTTTCGAATATGCACAGGGTCGTATCTATATTGTTTATTACATACCATTTATAGCCCTATTCTGAAAACAAGGGAGACAATTGTGAAGTATGATGACCTTATTGAAGCAAGAAATGTCTAATTTTACAGTTCTCTTTATTTTTTTATTACCTTTCTCTCTAAGTTGTTCAGACACATGACAGTAACCGATACAGTGCCTTCAAAAAGGTGGTAGAAATATGTAAACAATATGCCTGAAATTGTAAACTACTTTCACTGATTTAACAACTTTTTCAAGCCTTTGTAACTGGCTCGCAGATCCTGTCTTGCCACAAAGGATCCACCCGTTAATGCCAATTTTTGCAAAAATCGCCGGGTATTTTGGTATGACACAAACGAGAAATAATTCCCTAGTATTCAGAAGGTTAAATTATGCATTTCTATACACGTATTTGACAAGTATCTAATTTTGTGCGGATTCTAGTTACAAGTAAATGCATAAAACTTTTCAAACATGAGTCTTGTAATCATGTTTTTATACAGCTGATAGAATTTAAAGGCAATGCCCATTATGGCTTATCAACCAATCCGGAAAAGCGCTATTAACAATGTATCACAACGTAGATATCTGAAAATCAGGCAATTTTTCACTGGATAATGGTCAACTGCCACTTAATGTACAGTAAACTTGGTTTAAGAGACTGCAAAGGCCAGATCATATCGTGTTATCGCAATCAAAGGTCACTTAATGCAATGTTAACACTGGTATTTCAAACTGTATCCATCACCAATTTTAATTATGTTAGTGGTAATTTTAAAGAGACAGCAAAAAGTTTCAACATTTACTTTGACAGCAATTTAATTTTAGATAAATATAACCAGGGACAGTATTGGTATTGACCTTTTAAATTTGACATACGTATCTAAGGGACCTAATTCTTTGAAAACAATGAACAATAGTGAAGTGATGAGTTTATTGAACAAAAAAATGTCATAAGTTTAAAATTCTCATTCCCTTTTTATATTAATCACTGTATAATGCACAGATACAAGACAGGTAACCGATAAAAACTCTTCAAAAAGGTGGTGAGAAAATGTAAACACACCTGAAATTGTAAATATTTCACTGATTTAACAACATTTTCAAAATAGCCAAAAAAGATGGCTGGTAGTCCTAGTCGTATGTTTTTTTTCCCAAAATTTTAATTTTTCAGGAGTTTTGAATGTTAGTACGAGTTTCGCCGGTGCACCAGGGTTAGGGTCTAATTAATGGGAGAACCCAGTGAATATCAGGAGAACCCAGTGAATGATGAGAACACAGTGAATATTGGGAGAACCCAGTGAACATTGGGAGAACTCAGTGAATATCGGGAGAACCCAGTGAATAATGGGAATACCCAGTGAATATCAGGAGAACCAAGTGAATATTGAGAGAACCCAGAGAATATCGGAAAAACCCAGTGAATATCGGGAGAACCCAGTGAATATTGGGAGAACCCAGTGAATATCGGGAGAACCCAGTGAATATTGGGAGAACCCAGTGAATATCGGGAGAACCCAGTGAATATCGGGAGAACCCAGTGAATATCAGGAGAACCCAGTGAATATCGGGAGTACCCAGTGAATATCGGGAGAACCCAGTGAATATCGGGAGAACCCAGTGAATATCGGGAGAACAACAAGTGCAGATCATGATTAGCTTGTACATCCCTGCAGTCTTATTATGCTCTACATTGTTTCCTACTGTGTTAGAAACATTTCAATGGACGCTCATATGATTAGATAATTAAACTTAAAGGTTACATCTAAATTAGAAATTTAGCAAAGTACAGTCGAGTCTCGATTATTCGAAGTGCCGGGGACCAAGATTTTACTTCGAATAATCCATGGGTTTGAATAATCCAAGTCCCGAAGATGGCCAACTGACTGTTATGTTATGTAAATCGTCAATATATATATGTTTATTGCTATCACGGATCCTTAATGTAATATACATTGAGTATATCATTTAGATGAAGGGGAAAGGAAAATAGAAATTAATCATGTCAAAAGTTTAATTTATTTTTCCCGTTTTAAACCTTTTCCACTCGTTGCTGAACTAGGTACATGTATCCCCCGTTACCAGATCCTTTGCCAGATTGCTCAACCCAAATTACTTCTGCACAAGTAGAAGTCGTTTTTCTTTTGACAGTTAAATTAAAAGTCATGTTTTAAATAGGCATGGCAGTTTGGTAGTCACGAGTTTGTTATTCGAAATTAAAGATGAACCGACTTTCAAACAAAAGCAAAAATTGTTCCTTTGGTATTAAACAAACAAGTTTAAAGGGAGTATGTAATTATCACACCTCAGCACATATAACGTGCCGACCGCGTGTCGTTTTTCACAAGTTAAGCGTGTCAGCAATTATTGGTTTGATTGGAATGCATTTCGAATAATGGGTGTGAAATTCCTTACAAACATTGTCAATCGGACTGAAAAAACACTTCGAATAACACCAGGTATTCGTAAAATCCATTTCGAATAACCCGTTTATTTTTATATACATTTATAAATAAAACATTTCGGGACCAAATAATGTCTTCGGATTACACCAGGTATACGAATAATAGGTTGTTGAATAATCGGGGTCGAACTGTACAGGTAAAGTGTCAGGTACATAACATTTCTTAATTCAAGTATTGAATGCATTAACTCTGGTACTTTGACCAGTCACCTATTGGAGATCAATGTGAAACAAGATTTTTTTTTTTTCAGCAAAAACATAAAACTGACCGTAATTTCTGATCCATTCCTACTCCTCGCTTGTTTTCTATTTCCTTCACACATTCAGAAAGTTTGTCAACAACAGCTATGACCAGATCTTGTAATAACAGTGCTAATTTCTCCATCAGTTTAAGTACACCTGTACTGCTGAATTTGAAATAGTTGGAGATAAACTGTTTACACAACACAGTCAAGTCTGATCTGAAAGTATACAACACAGTCAAGTCTGACCTGAAAGTACACAACACAGTCAAGTCTGACTAGAAAGTATACATCTCCACATTTATTTCTCCCTGGGGGAGTGGTTATGGCGACTTTATTTCACTGAACCTATCACTCTTTTAAGGTCATAGGTTCAGGCCTAAATACTAACCTGGCTCATTATGTGAGAAAGTTTGAAGTTTCTTATAGAAGATGGAAGACAAGCAGCGGTCCTTGCCAGGAACAATGGGAAAATGTCTACATCAAAATGAATGAAATACCTTTAAGGCATATGTTTAACCTAAGAAAAAACAAACTTTTTAATAGTATGCCAGGCGAGTGTGAATGGGTTTAATAGCTAAAACATGTTGTCAGTAGCCTTAGCTTAGTGGATCACAGACACTGAGTTAAACAAAGAATTCAGGTATAACAGATTACCAGTCAACTTGTCAGTTCTTTCCGTTTATCCCGTTTAAGACAGACGTTGCTTCTGCTACCAGTGTAGACCATGCAAATCTCTACACTTTGGTCATGGTCTGTTTTAGTCTAATATCTAGTTGGTAAACCTTATTTAGTAAACCAATTAACAGTTAGCAGTACCAAGTTGACATCCTAATTAAACTAGAGCTATCACTAAATGTGATTAATACCCCAAAAAAACTGCTTTATAAACTGAGGAAGTTCGTAGTCACAGAATACTTCGCAAAAAAACTAAAAAGAGATCTTGTTCTTGGCAATAACTCTGTAATTTGTCAAGATAGAGTTATTGTTCTTGTACACTGCACTTCCTCTCAATGTGCTTGACCATTGTATGAAGTTGTATTGAATTCCAACCAATAGTTTTCGAATTATGCTCCGGACAAGTAAAAGAAACAAAGGGCAATAACTCTGACATGAGTCAAGATAGTTATTGTTCTTTTGCACTGCACTTCCTCTCATTGTGCTTGACCATTGTATGAAGTTGTATTGAATTCCAACAAGCGGTTTTGGAATAATGCTCCTGACAAGCAAAAGTAACAAAGGGCAATAACTCTGTAATTAATCAAGATGGAGTTATGATTCCTATGCACTGCACTTCCTCTAACTGTGCTTGACCATTGTATGAAGTTGTATTGAATTCCAACTTGTAGTTTTCGAATTATGCTCTGGACAAGGAAAAGTAACAAAGGGCATTAACTCTGTAATGAGTCAAGATAGAGTTATGGTTCCTGTGTTCTGCACTTTCAATGTACTTGACAATTGTATGAGGTTGTATTGAATTCCAACTAGAAGTTATGCTTCGGACAAGGAAAAAAAACAAAGGGCAATAACTCAGTAAATACTCAAGATAGAGTTATGGTTCTTGTACACTGCACTTCCTCTGATTGTGCTTGATCATTGTATGAAATTGTGTTGAATTCTAACTACTAGTTTTTAAGTTATGCTTAGGACAAGGAAAAGTAACAAAGGGCAATTACTCTGTTATTAATCAAGATGGGGTTATAGTTCCTGTGCACTGCATCATTGTGCTTGACCATTGTATGCAGTTGTATTGAATTCCAACCGGTAGTTTTCAATTATGCTCTCGACAAGGAAAAGTAACAAAGGGCATTAACTATGTAATGAGTCAAGATAGAGTTATGGTTCCTGTGCACTGCACTTCCTCTCAATGTACTTGACCATTGTATGAGGTTGTATTGAATTCCAACTAGTAGTTTTCAAGTTATGCTCTGGACAAGGAAAAGTAACGAAGGGCAATAACTCAGTAAATACTCAAGATAGAGTTATGGTTCTTGTACACTGCACTTCCTCTGATTGTGCTTGATCATTGTATGAAATTGTATTGAATTCCAACCAGTAGTTTTCAAGTTATGCTTCGGACAAGAAAAAGTAACAGAGGGCAGTAACTCTGTAATTAATAAAGATGGAGTTATGGTTCTTGTACACTGCACTTCCTCTCATTGTGCTAGACCATTGTATGAAATTGTATTGAATTCCAACCAGTAGTTTTCAAGTTATGCTTCGGACAAGAAAAAGTAACAAAGGGCAGTAACTCTGTAATTAATAAAGATGGAGTTATGGTTCTTGTACACTGCACTTCCTCTCATTGTCCTAGACCATTGTATGAAATTGTATTGAATTCCAACCAGTAGTTTTCAAGTTAAGCTTCGGACAAGAAAAAGTAACAAAGGGCAGTAACTCTGTAATTAATAAAGATGGAGTTATGGTTCTTGTACACTGCACTTCCTCTCATTGTGCTAGACCATTGTATGAAGTTGTATTGAATTCCAACCAGTAGTTTTCAAGTTATGCTCCGGACAAGGAAAAGTAACAAAGGGCAATAACTCTGTAATTAGTCAAGATGGAGTTATAGTTCTTGTGCACTGCACTTCCTCTCAATGTGTTTGACCATTGTATGAAGTTGTATTGAATTCAAACTAGCAGTTTTCAAGTTATGCTCCGGACAAGGAAAATGCAACAGACCGCCCGACAGCCCGACCAACCACCAGGTGACTCCAATGTACCCCCCTAAACTTCGTTTTGGGGGTATAAAGATACACATGTGTACAGAAACCCTACTTAAGGAAATCAAGTTGATGTCCTGATTGAAAGATACACATGTTTAGAGACTAGATGGGTGTTCATTAGAACACTTGTGTCGCCCTCTTATGCTTTGTCAGAATAACCAACAATTTTGTGACAAAATCTAAGTGTAAAAAGGGGCATAACTCTGTCAAATATAACCATGACCAACAAACTTTGACTGCATCATGACCCTTATGTCATAAGCAATACAATTTGAAAGTTTGATGAAGAAATCTTAAGAAATGGCAAAGTTATAGCCAGCATTAGGTTTTCGCGACAAAATCTTAGTACAAAAAGGGGCATAACTGTCAAATAAGACCAATTGACCTATAAAGATTGTGCAGCATAACAATACATGTTTTGACGTCATAAATTTGAAAGTTTGATACCAAGAAATCTTAAGACTGGCAAAGGGGTTATAGCAACGTGTAAATTTATTATAAGGGCAACTTACTGAAATATGTTCCTTGACCTACTATACTTTGGCAGCATCACACCCTTATGTCATCAGTCACTGCAATTTGAAGGATTCCATGAACCGTGTTCCATCTGGAAGAAATGGCAAGGTAACAGTAGCAGATAATTCTAGACAAAATCTAAGTCAACAAAACGGGCAAAGATCTCTGAAATATGACAATTACATCAACACTTTCACACCAACAAACCCTTTTGCATAACCAACAATTTGAGTTTGATAAAAAATGTCTTAAGTACTGGCAAAGTTGTAGAAAAATCTAAATGTAACAATGGAAATTCAGTAGAACCTGCAATTTATACTTTGATAGAACAACCATACAATTTGGCAAAATCTAAGTGTAACAGGGGCATAATTGTCAAACACCAACCAGCTTTGGTGGCATTTTCCAGTCTGCTATGGCATACGCAAATGCGTTTTGAAAGTTTCATGAAGATATACTTAATATGAAAAAGAAGCAAAGGTCTTCTTCTATATTTTACATGTGACAAAATCTAAGTACAAAAGGGCCATAACTCTGTCAAAATACCTTGACCATACACAATTTAACCCAGACAATTTGACACAAGGGCATTATACAACAGTTCTGTAGAGATCTTTGGTTTAAATGGCAAATTTTTAGAAATGTAAGTAGAAAGTGGGCACGTGACTATTCTTATATACCCTACCTAGCATATTTGGAAAAATCAAAGGCCCTTATTTCTGGCAATACAATTATTAAATTTGATGAAAAAATCTAAAAAAATGGCAAACTTATAGCTCTGTGTGGGGTTTTTGACAAAACCACTGGCATAACTCAATCAAAATGAGACCTAAAAATTTTGTCATCATTACCCTATTGTAACAGCAATACTCCAAAGTATACGGACTAGGTAATCTATTCTAAAAATAGACAGTAATATATTTGGGGGACAGAGTATGTCTCCCTTTTATAATAACAGAGTATATCTCCCTTCAATATATATACTTACCAATAAGGAGACAAACCCTTATTTCTAAGCAATACAATTGTAAAGTTTGATGAAGAAATCTTAAGAAATGGCCAGGGCACAACATTATTTATGTCAATTTTCTGTTAGGCTTCACAATTATAGTTCTGTGAAAGTCATTGTGATAAAAAATCCTGTTTTGGTCACTGAAATTGTCAAAGAGTTGCACACAGTAAGAATATTTCACTATATATATTATATTATAAAGCAAGTTAACGAAGTGCCTACATAATTCTGTCCGCACTCTAAAATGATCAAATCACAAAACTCCATTGGACAATATGTCTACCAGAGCAGACACTAGAGTGACAATAATTCTGAATGAAACGTTTACTTGAACATCCCCAACAAACCCTAGAAACCAGTTGTGTACAAAAAGTCTTTTTTGCATAGTGAAGAAAAAATGACATTAACGGCCATTTAAAATTCTGCCAAAAATGACCAAATCAGCAAAACAAGTGACAGTAATATGCCCAAGGCCACTTCATTCCAATCTTCTGGTGAAATGTTTTTTTGAAAGTCCGTAGTACATAATGTAAGGAAGGTCTTCTGCAATTACATGTGTAAAAAAGCAAATGGTTTCAGGCATTGTCCAACACCCCAGACATATGCACAAGGGCCTCTAATGACAACAGTTCTGAGTTTGTTTAAATATTCCTTGAGAAAACTGGTTAGAGGAAATGGGCAGGACAGTATTCTTATTTATCTAACCTATGTGGACCAACCCACTGGCCATATTTCTTGAAAACCTTAAATATAGATAAAAATATAAAATTAAACATGCTCTGTGTGGGGTTTGAACCATTGGTATAATAAGATTTTGATTATCTTGCTTTAACAGAATACTTCAAAGTATACAACTAGTAATCTTTGTAAAACATAGACTTGTAATAACAGAGTTATATCCCTATGATAGTAAAAAGTCAGAGGTTATTCCCCTCAAGACACAAGAGGGCCAATGATGGTCCTACGACAACGACCAGGGCAACTTCTGTTTAGACATGCACAAGTCATGTAGGTGTATAAAGTTTGGTAATGCCTTGACAAACTTAAGATCTGTACAAGTTAAATAATATTTCTCTATATTAATGCCTGTTACTGTGACAACAGTTAAGGCCCATAATTCTGTCAAAAATGATCAAATCCCAAAATGCTAACAATGTGAAGAGCCTTCCGTGAAAATACCAGTCTCTACCTTTGATGGAAGTCCATGTATTAAGATTTCATCCACAGAAGAATTACATAAGTTTTGCAATATTAACAAAGGGCCAAGTTCTCCAGAAAGTGAATGTTACATTTCTTCTTTAGCATATGCCATAAACTTCATGACAACACTTTAAAGTAAATTGGAATATTATAACAGTTGGTTGATATGCAGGCTGAGGGTTGTATCTTTTTCACCTGCCACTTTGAGGTAACACTGTATTTTTCCTTCAGTAAACTACTGGAAAAATTAGATTAGGTTATCAAACCCATGGACCAACTAACTGCTCGCATGTTTGTTGGCTTTAAACTAATGTTTAAACCTTGCATTAACCATTTGCATTAACATTTATAATAAGATGTTTATCATTCTCAAACATGCCTATTAACATGTTCTCTGATGTCACATGTACAAGTGTTCAATCCTCAATACAGATCATTGTACACAGTTTACAACAACTGGATCATGGTCCTGAAAATCACATGCCAGCTTTGCTGTTTAGACATGCACAAGGTGTTTGGGTTTAGAAAACCTTAATGCCACAAATTGATCTGTAATGTTAAATAAATTTCCTTACTAATGCCTATTACAGAACACAGTTAAGCATTGCAAGATCTAACCTAAGGTGTTAAACAAGTGAGAACCTTCCGTTAAACTATCCTATTATAGAACACTATTAATTTCATCCAATTACATAAAGTTGAATATTAACATAGTAAGTGACTTGTTACATTTCTTCTTTAGCAAGACAAAACTACAACGCTGTAAATTAAAATGGTGTTATAACAGTAGGTTCTATGCTACTGAGGCTGTATCTTAATATCACCTGCCTTGGGTAACACTGTATTAATTTGTTAAACAAGGTCATAATTACATTAGGTTTAAGGGAAGCAACTGGCCGCAGGTTTGTTAAGGTTTTAAAGCAAGGTTACCCTTGCTACCCTTGATATATTAAGTTTATCATCCAAAATGCCTATTAATGTGATCTGTGTTAGATACAAGTGTCCAATTGCTACACTTGTACACATTCAGAACACCTTTGGTCATGTTCATGAAAATCATTTGATGTTTATCAAAGGTGTTTGTATTTAGAACACCATTAGGCCGTCAATTATTAAGGTGTTAAACAAGGTCTTGCTACACTTCATATTCAGAACACCATAAGGCCGTCAATTATTAAGGTGTTAAACAAGGTCTTGCTACACTTCATATTAAGAACACCATAAGGCCGTCAATTATTAAGGTGTTTAACAAGGTCTTGCTACACTTCATATTTAGAACACCACAAGGCTGTCAATTATTAAGGTGTTAAACAAGGTCTTGCTACACTTCATATTAAGAACACCATAGGCCGTCAATTATTAAGGTGTTAAACAAGGTCTTACTACACTTCATATTAAGAACACCATAGGCCGTCAATTATTAAGGTGTTAAACAAGGTCTTGCTACACTTTATATTTAGAACACCATTAGGTCGTCAATTATTAAGGTGTTAAACAAGGTCTTGCTACACTTCATATTTAGAACACCACAAGGCCGTCAATTATTAAGGTGTTAAACAAGGTCTTGCTACACTTCATATTCAGAACACCCTTAGGCCGTCAATTATTAAGGTGTTAAACAAGGTCTTGTAACACTTCATATTCAGAACACCATTAGGCCGTCAATTATTAAGTCGTTAAACAAGGTCTTGCTACACTTCATATTCAGAACACCATTAGGCCGTCAATTATTAAGGTGTTAAACAAGGTCTTGCTACACTTTATATTTAGAACACCATTAGGCCGTCAATTATTAAGGTGTTAAACAAGGTCTTGCTACACTTCATATTCAGAACACCATTAGGCCGTCAATTATTAAGGTGTTAAACAAGGTCTTGCTACACTTTATATTTAGAACACCATTAGGCCGTCAATTATTAAGGCGTTAAACAAGGTCTTGCTACACTTCATATTCAGAACACCATTAGGCCGTCAATTATTAAGGTGTTAAACAAGGTCTTGCTACACTTTATATTTAGAACACCATTAGGCCGTCAATTATTAAGGCGTTAAACAAGGTCTTGCTACACTTCATATTCAGAACACCATTAGGCCGTCAATTATTAAGGTGTTAAACAAGGTCTTGCTACACTTTATATTTAGAACACCATTAGGCCGTCAATTATTACGGCGTTAAACAAGGTCTTGCTACACTTCATATTCAGAACACCATTAGGCCGTCAATTATTAAGGTGTTAAACAAGGTCTTGCTACACTTTATATTTAGAACACCATTAGGCCGTCAATTATTAAGGTGTTTAACAAGGTCTTGCTACACTTTATATTCAGAACACCATTAGGCCGTCAATTATTAAGGAGTTAAAGGTCTTGCTACACTTCATATTCAGAACACCATTAGGCCGTCAATTATTAAGGTGTTAAACAAGGTCTTGCTACACTTCATATTCAGAACACCATTCGGCCTTTCCTAAATATAATCTGTAACGACTCTGAACTACTTTGTGTCACATGATAACAAATGTTGTTTTTCTAATTGTTTGAACTATAGAAATAATTTACAAGAGGGCCATAGTGGCCCTATATCGCTCACCTGAGTAAACATAGGCACAATTCCTGATAACAAAGATAAAGATTGTGCAAAGCTCTGTAAACAATTTTGGTAGAGGACAATCAAACGTGCAATCCTGTAAAGTTTGATTGAAATTGACCCAGTGGTTAAAGGATTTTCTATTTTAAGCTCTGGTGGCCATTATGTGCAGTGGAGTGGAACCATTTGAGCACTTTTAGTAGAGGAAATCCAAGGAACAATCCTATTAAGTTTGGTTGAGATTGACCCAGTGATAAAAAGTTTTCTATTTTAAGCTCTGGCGGCCATTATGTGCAGTGGAGTGGAACCATTTGATCACTTTTAGGAGAGGAAATCTAAGGAACAATCCTAATGAAGTTTGGTTGGAACTGGCAAGGTGGTTAAGGAGGAGATGTCTTTTGAAGCAATTGTTGATGATGGACGTTGACAAACGCATCAAGCGGTCACTTCCTTTGTGCTCTGGTGAGCTAGAACAAATCAATTTAGCTAATACAGACTGATTTCAACATACAAAACCTGATAATATTATGAACTGATATTATCAAATACAGTTGACTCATTATCTCAAATTTCAAGGGACCAGGCCTTTTACTTCGAGGTAAACGAAGTTCGAGGTAAGAGGAGGGGCTTTTTTTTACGTATATGGACGTAATTGGACGAATAGTGCTCAAAATTCCCTGTTTTCAAGACAGACAATTATTTGCATTTATTTTATTGATGCAAATTTTCCCTAAAACATTGAAACACGAATTCAATTTTAGTTACATTTCATTTTTGCATAATTATACCCAATAATCATTCAATAATAAATATCAAGCATATCTACATGCTTGTATCAGCCCGAGCGAAAACGAAAGTACGCATCGGGCGAAAGTGAAAGTAGCGTTTTTTTAACCGGAAGTCAGAACATTCGTATATTCGAAACATAAAGACAGCATCTAACTACAAAACAAAATTTTTACAGACTGATACATTCGTTCAGAAATCATCTTTTTTTTATAAAGCCCAATCACTACTTTCATTTAACCTCTGATAAATTAAGTCTTTAAAGTAATTACCGCACTTTTCATCATTAAATACACATAGTCAACGGCAATTAGAGTAAATCCATGAAAAACAAACAACAATCATTACAACACGTGTGAATTGGCACGACAACTTCTCACCTCTGCTTTGACCTGCAGCACTTTTGATCCATCGGCGACTTTCGCACTTCGACTTAATGAGTTGACAATACACTGGAATTTGATTGACGGGACCAAAAAATCCCTTCGACACATCCGGAGTCTCAGTATGTCAAATTCTGTCTTAAAAGGAGTTAAAGTACATACATAAAGAAGGAATTTTGACGGGACTTTAGAATTTCTTCGACTTAAACGGAAATTCGAGGTAAGCGAGTCTGAGATACTGAGAGTCAACTGTAGATTAAAACCTTAAAAATATTCTGAAAGTAGAACAATACAGGTAAACAAACACTCCTCAAAAATAGACTCTTGTCTACTTATCAAGACGGAACTTTTTGATAAATGGATGTCATAGTAATAAAGGAACTCTACAGTACATTATATTGTTAGTTATTTTAATTTGGAAGAAAGAATAAACAACATTCATGTAATTTACACAACATAACCTTGTAACATATAGATTTACAGTAAACTCCGTATATAACGACTCCAGATATAGCGAAAATCTGGATATAAGGAACAAACTTTCTCTGCCTGAGCTTTTTTCTTTCTTTATTTCATATGAAAATGATATATGGATATAACAAACTCCAGATATAAGTAACAAATTTAAATGGTCCCAAGGAGTTCGTTATAAGAGGAGTTTACTGTATAACCATTATCTACACCTGATACCTTGTAAACGATCAACATGTGTTAAAACTGAATCCGATGAGCCCTGACAAAAAACTGATTATAGATTACTAGAAACAATTTAACACAAACGAGCTTCCAACAGAATTGCTATTAAAAACCACTGCAGTTTTGCATGTAACTGTTCAAATTCTGAGGAACCAGAGGTCCACAATGTCCCTTTATTGCCCTCTTTTTAGTATAGGGCTTATCCATAGTTGGTTTTGTTCTATGTATAGAGGTTTACAAACTTATTAACACATAGCACTGTCTGACAACACATTTTTGTTAAAGAGTTGACAGAACTACAAGATAAAGGCACAGTAAGCCAACATTGTTGATCAGTAAATAGATAACACTTCTATTAATAGTCTACTAGTAAATTCATTATTATACATACAAAGTTCAAAATGATCATGGGACATATATATACATGTACTTGCAAAATTAAACAAATAACAAAGGTTGCAGTGCTTTCAAATACAGGTGTGCATTTACATATCAAACAAAAACAGACATGAAAAATAAATTACATTTGACCTAACATTTATCCTACTACATGTCTAAAATGGACTGGTTCATCTTTTATTGGACAGTCTCATTAATAGTTCAAAGGGGTGCCCACTGAATATTTACTGATTTCAAACAGTGTAGATCATGATCAGACTACAATAATTTGCAAGCTCATCATGATCAGCACTGGTCACAAAGGTAAAATCAATTCCTGCCAGCAGGGGTTAAAGTGTCACCTTCTTTAAATGACCACATCTGTTGTACAACTTTCCTGGCTGTTTCTATTTTATCTTGATTGAGTAATGCGAGTGTGTTTAAAGTACAATAAGATATATACAAGATAAATTATAATGGTCACCTTTTCAGTTTTCACAACAATAAAAATACTTATCAACATAAATGTTATAAATTGAAAATCCATGAAAAATAAGTAATTAGAATATAACTCAAATATTACTGATTCATTTGAGTTTCCATTTCATAATGTAATTACTCAATTACAGTACTATAAAATTATAACTTTTATAATTACGAAATGATATATGATATATTTTATTTTACTTAACAACATTTGAACATGCATCCTTTATCAATGATATCTATCATATATACTTTAATGTTACAAGCATAAACTATGTAGGAACACAATTTTTTGATTGTACAATTGTTTTATGCTTCAGTAATTGCGCGAGTGTTGTTATCAAAGAATTAAAGATTCCAATGTAAAACAGGCTGACATTAACAATCTCTTATATATAATCAGTTTGCCCTTAAACATGTATGAAATATTATGCCAACAAATTTACATTTATTTATGGTATTTTTACATTGAACGTACACGAGTAAATATGACAACAAATTTACATTTATGCTTGGTATTTTTACATTGTATGAATAATGAATATAATACAACAATTCTATATACAACAGTCATATTGGTACATGTCAAAGAATCATCTGTATCCCTGTTTGGGATCAAAAATATTCTTTATCTAATCCTGAAATGTCTCAATACACAAATTGTTTTATTCAGAAATGTTTGAATCCTCTCACTGTCTAGTGTAGAAATGTCTTAATCCCAGAAGTGATTAGCTTTGAAATGTCTGAATCCACTGTTTGTTTCAGCAAATTTAAATGTACTGTTTAGTATCCACTGTTAAGAAAATTTAAATCTACTGTTAAGTATCCACTGTTTAGTTCAGAAAATCTGAATCCAGTTTAGTATCCACTGTTTAATTTAGAAAATCTGAATTTACTGTTTAGAAGCCACTGTTTAGTATCCACTGTTTACTGTCCCCATTGATTAAACCAAAATCTACAAGTGTTTATTTCAGTATTGTCTGAATTCACTGTTTAGATGAGAAATGTTCTTCAAACTTGTATAAATCTTTCCAACTTATCTTTGTGAATGAATGTACATGTCGAGGCCAACAGTCACAGAGACCTGGAAGAAGAAACAAAGAAATAGAAAATCATAAAATACAAAATACAATACACCTCACCCACATAACTCCCTGAGCTAATAATTAAAATACAGTAACTGTTATACTTTCTATCTCATTTCAAAGCAGAAAATAAAATTTTGCCGATCATTGTCCTTTAAACACAATCAAAGCAGAAATAAAATTTTGTTCATCATTGGCCTTTAAACACAATTAAAGCAGAAATGAGTGTTATATATGTGTTACTTCTAGCTGTGTATAACCACAGAAGGATAATGGTTTTATAACTTCCTCATACAGATGAAAATGTTTAGTTTCTCACGAAGTTTTAGTACATTGACCATACGAACATTGTACCTACATAAAGTGTTTTACCACTAAAACAGAATTTTGTTCTCCTCTGGAAATTAAAGAACTTCCTCATGTAGATAAATATGCTCAGTTTTTCAAGGATTGTTCTTACATAGTCCAGATAAATATTTTCATCTGAAAGAATATTGACAAAAGGAACTATAAATTATGTGTTTTTCAAGAATTGTTCTTACATAGTCCAGATAAATATTTTCATCTGAAAGAATATTGACAAAAGGAACTATAAATTATGTGCCAAACATCATGTTTTGGTATATTTAATTTGACATGGTGTTTTTTCTATAATACTTCATGAGAATCAAACAAAAGTGTCAATCATGTTGCAATCAAAATAGTAATAATTTATTCCCGTGTTATATCTTGGTTATGGTAGTACTTTTTAGCTCACAAACTGTTGCAAATAAAATATGGGTCATAAGATATTAAAACTTTTATTTGTGGATCAGATACCTGCAGCAACAGTAAAACAAAGACAGAACATTTTAGTTCATAACATTACTCAGAATCAGACATTATGGAAGTTAGAAAAATTTGTACATACCTCTTACTATACTGTTATACTGCCTTGTTACATTCCCTTCTGTGTCTACATGTTGTATATCACACTGTAGACTGCAAGCTTATTACTACTATCACCACCAATGTAGACCTTGCTTCTGTCTGCACTGTAGCATATAGACCGTGGACATCTCAATCCATCCAGTACTTTCGTGCCTTGTTGTAAGTCTGCGGAGACATGATGAATGGTGTCGTTGTTAAAGCAGCATACCAACAATGATCCATCCTCTAACACCAACATTCCCCTAGGTCTCTGAAGATCGTTGTGCTTGTATACAGCAGATACTTCACCCTGTAATGTTACACTCGCTATGGAATGGTTACCATAGTTACTGACATAGAGCAGACTATGATCCTCACTCAGGACTATGTAGCATGGATCACTAAAGACTGTTTGATCTGCCAGTGAAATTGTCCTCTTGATGTTTCCTTTCATATCTAATACTTGGATACTGCATGGACCCTGGCATAACAAATAAAGACAGCTCTGATGGTAGATTGTACCAAAACATGTTCCCTTAACAACAATGCTGTGGTGAGTTGACAATTTTCTTGCTGTTGTCATGATGAGAATCTGTTTCTTGTCTGGTATTGTAACAGCGATCTGGTTCTGAGGAAGTACTGCAATGTCCCGTGGCTGTGAGTCAAGTTGTTTCTTCTCAGTCACGACATTCTTCCAAGGACTCACAACCAACAATCTTGGATTATAACTATTGTCAGCCAGCACAAGTTTGTCTAAGGACAGGACAACACAACTTCTTATAGTACAATATGTGTCTAACTTTATATCTGATTTATGTTGTAGACTTTTTAATGTTCTCTTCTTTCTGGGTGTGGCAGCAGGGGTCTGAAGGGTCTTAGTGGGTGGGTCAACAGCCACATGCTGGTCTGTCAAATTACCAAAACACCCCACTGACAGCATTCTCTCAAAATCTTTGTTGCTAGTAAACATGAAATGTGTTATGGTCTTTCCCAATGACATTTCAGCTTGCTGTATTTCCCGTGACTTCAGCTCTGATTCGGCCCGTTTAATGTCGATGAAAAGCTGACCATTCTCACCAGTTGCTTTACTGTTTAGTATGCTGGACTGCAGTTTCTTGATGTTGGACTTGATATTTGTACATGAAGTGACGACTGCTTTTACCTCATTTTGACTTGTTGTCCTTTTCTTACTGGCTTCTGCCTCAATCTTCTTCTGGATGGTATCCAAATGATCATTTATTTCTTTCCTTAATTTCAAAATATCTTTTATGACTTTATCATGGCCATCATCTATCTCTTTATCTTTAATTGAAGCTTGTTTCAAGACAGCATCGGCTTCTGTCAGTTTGACATCAATTTCTTTCATAATCACCCTGTACTCTTCACTGTCCCCTATACCTGCACAGACATTGGGAATATAGTCAAGGTAACAGGTACTGTGGTCCATGGTCATACAATCATGGCAGCCAAGTTTTTCATGCTTTCGACAGAAAAATTTGATGACCTCAATCTTGTGGATGGAACATTTCTCTGTGCACACATCAGCTGGTTTACTTGGGATCAAATGGTTGTCCACTATGTCTTTGTCTACAAGTTGATGATTCTTTGTGGCCTTTGTTTTGTTATGAAATTTATGACAGTTCTGACAAAGATATTCGCAACAATCTATACAGTAACCGTGAACCTCAACATGCTCACCTTCTATTAAACAGGGAGCACAGTAATATTCAAAATCTTCAGCCGAGCCTCGTGACAGAGATTCTTGAAAGTCTGATATTTTACGTCCCAATACCGCCATATTTCAAAATTGAGTATTTAAAACAATTAAAAACAGTGTTTATAAATAATTGTATTTTCCCCAGAACTTGAAACTTTCATCTCACAAAGTGACATTCATATTTACTTTAAATATTTATATGATTTTTAGCAACTTCCTTTTTCAGAAAATACACAAAAATTGCACACTTATAGATATCTAAACACGCGCTTGATTCAAATCAAAGTTCACAAATGATACATTATCATTGAGTGTACTTCAACCCGTTTATAATTTAGGATCAGCATCAATATCTAGCACTTGTTTATCATGACAGGGTACCGTTATTTAGTTACTATCTTTTCTTTATCTGATTAGACTGAAATTTACCAAATTAAAAAAACAACATATAGAGGATAATTGTTGGTTTCAATGTAAGATCACGATATAATTTCACCGAGTGGGCACCAAAAGTGATATTTTCACGAGTGGCACAGCCACTCGTGAAAATAACTACTTTTGGTGTCCACGAGTGAAATTATCGTGATATGACATCGATACCAACAATTTTTCTGTTTATTTTATGTCCAAAACTCTATTTTTGTTGAGTTTGTTTCAATAAAATGTTGAAAATTGCGGGAAAGGTCATCTGAAAGCAAAACATTTATGACGTCATTTTAACGACGTCATCGACGTATGGTTTCCAACATTCTTTACCCTCGGTTTACTTTTTGATGTTAATCCCGGTACAAGATTTTGATAATTTCACTGAGTGAACAGTGAGTTTATCAGGATATAATTCACCGTTATATTTCGATAAACCACCGAAAAACATAAAATAATAGAGCTGTCTCATGACAGCACGCTAGACTATTATTATAATAACAATAATATTTCTATTTGAGGTCTTGTCAGTAAAACGGGTTTTGTGTTAGGCCTAAAAATAAAATATGTCTGTTTCCTGTTACATGATGAAAGAAAGATGGGTTGGTAGGTTGGAATTTTTTTTAAATATGAACTTGGCAGTAGGGTGGGAGGGGGGGGGAGTGGAAAGAGATATTTTGTAATTGTGTAAGGATTAAGGGCAATCAAGCAAATTCAGTGAATTAATGTCCCTGCCAAATGAAGCAAATACTTGAAAAACAACAACTGTAAAGTGTATTGGCCTGTCTGCTTCCAAAAAAAAAAAGCATTAAAATTTCACCACCCCACTGGGGCCTCATCTCCAATGGGATTTTTTCTTCTACCAGTTACAGTCAAAAAGAAGTGAATTGTTGTAATTAAATTGAATCAGCACTACTTCTTTCAGACAACAAGAATACTTAAGTTTCTATATATATATTAATTATGTAGAAAAAGCACTACATCCCCTTATGGGCCTCATTTTTGTCAAAATACAGTTTCTAAATTTTACTTTGCTAGAGAATAAAGTTAGCTCGATTGTGAAGAAAGCTTGTTACTTATCGAGTCACTCTCGAGTCCGCTTCCTGAAAAAACCAGTACTGGTGTCATATGAGGAGGTATGGTCGTGACCTCAGTGGGGCTCGAACCCGCAACGTTAATTATTTGTGCCAAACAAAATCAAATTCTAACTAGCCTTTTCAGAAAAAATCAAAGGACTGAAAGTGCTGGAGGGTCGATTGTCTCTGAACAACACAGACTGTACACATACATGTGTAAATATCAGGGCAACCCATGCATGAGTAAAGTTATCAAACTGGAGACACATATGTCCACAGAGTTTGACCTTTAACCATATGTGTAAACTTTACTTTGATAGGAACCCATGTGCTTACCTTTTGCATTCAGTGACTACATGTATGTTCAACTACCCTATAAAGTATCATAGCTGTGAATGGTAACTGAGAAGTGGAATTTTACAAACCTGAACTGAAAATTCAAAGTTTGCACAACTTTTAATGTCATTCAAAAGTTATGGGATTCGCCCATAGGTTGAGTGTATTGTGTCAATAATACAAAATAAATTCCTATCCTAAATTGTAGGCAAAAACTGAACAATGAGCAAGATCAAAGAAGACACAGAGTAAATTAATAACTGAACAAGAAAAACAGTGATACAAAGTATCACAGCGGGCCCACAAACAAAACTGACATGTAAATATTCTAGAAATTGGTGATGATTGATGTTGAGACATGGCCCGAAAAAACCCCAAGGAAACCAATTCTGGTTGTACAAGCAAAACGTGACACGACTACTGACTGAACCTTACGGTTATCGAATAATATGTATACAGTATGTTTTATTAACATTATCCTTATATGTTTGACATGAATGGAGTTTTCTATGATTATTTGCTGAAATAACAGAAAAAAAATGTAAAAAAAAAACTGTATTATATGGGTTTCGAACTCGCGTCCGCCGCAGTATGTCAGCGCATTTAAATTTCCAGCATCTCTACCAATTGCTCTATGTCCGCCGACTATAGAGTTACAGGTAAAAAACGAGTTGTTATAAATTTGTATGTCCAAGTCGTTCGTTCGCGCATTAATAGTATTTACGATTAATTACACATTTAAAGAATAACAACGAAATAATATTATTCTATTCTGAAATGTTTTTAAATTATTTAGATTTATTACTATATAATTTTGAAAACAGAAATCGCTATAATGCCTAACAACTGTTTATATGGAACTACTTGTTTGTATGTTGTGCGTTCGGCCGTAAGGGGCCGATATACTCTGTTAACTTTGGTTAACTTTGATTGTAACAATCGACCCAAAAAGCATTTTTTAAAATTTCACCACCCCATTGGGCCCTAATCTCTGAGGAGTTATTCATTTTTCTGCATTTCACAGCTCTAGGTCTTATGGTTTCAGAGAAGATTTTTTAAAGTTTTTCCTATTAGTTGCCATAGCAACCAGAATTCTGCATGGAATGCAATTCTTTGAACTACTTTGATAGAGCTTCCTGCAAGGAACATCCCTGCAAAGTTTCATCATTATTGGCCAAGTGGTTTCAGGGGAGATGTCGTTTGAAGGAAATGGTGGACGGACAGGCAGACAATGGACCCCGGATGGTGAGTGATCCTAATAGCTCACTCTGGCACAAAGTGCCAGGTGAGCTAAAAATCATTAAGTGTAGGGGTGGATATTGGAAAGAGTGATCATTAAATTATTTGAGTCAATTACAATTCAATTTTGATAACCACCAGTTTCAGAGAAATAAAATTTTTATGTTGAATATAGAAGAAAACAACAATTGAAGGGCAGTAACTCTGGAGATACTAATCCAATCTTGACAAAAAATGTGTGTGCGCCGCAGCATTATGCATTATACACTTGTTTTAAGTTCCATGAAATTCTTTCCATTGGTTCTGAGCAGGGATCAGGAAATTTTGAAATCTCAATCGGTCCGGACAAGCCGAGGGTACATCGTCAAACCCCCCCCCCCCGAAAAAAATCACAAAAACGTAAAAAAGAAAAAACAGAAAAAAAAAGATTTTTTTGTAATTTATATATTTTTCAACCAGCTTTCCATTGTTGTGCATGATCATGGAACGGTTAAAGTATTTCATTCCCTCCTTTTTCATTCCCTCCTCCAAAAACAAAAATGTTTATCTTCTTTCATTATTGATTAGTAAATCTCACGAGTCGATAAAATAAATGCGCCGTTCACGTGGAGCGTTCCATTTTCTAAGGGATAAACTTTACATCGTTTTCGCCATAAAAAAATTAGAAACGGAATTTCTATGTAATAAAAAAAATATCACGCCAGTTTTAATAAATAAATATAATAATTTCCATGTGATTTTATCATTGAAAGTGTGTTCAATTTCGATTAGAACTAATTACGTTCAAAGTCACCCCACAAAGTTTTGTAATAATCCATGTGTTAGGTATAGGCTATTAAATTTTTGTTGTATGGTTTCGTTTTGAATATTTTTTTATGTTCTCGGGTCGCCAGTCCGATTAACATTATCTGTCGGCTTGCCCTTCCGACTTTCAGAAACACTGACTACCGGTTGCCAGTCCGGTTATTTGTTTCTTTCGGGTTCCAGTTATTATTCTCCCAATTACCATGAGCCGATTTGCCATTTTGGTCATTTGATTTTTTGAACATCGCAAATATGTTGCGTTGTGCTATTTCAACAATAAATCGAAAGGCACTGAAGGCATTTCAAAGTGTAGGTAACGATTAGCGGCCTAAAGACAATCGGTCCGGCATAAAGTCAATTGGAGCTGCTTTTTTTTAAACACATTAATAAAATCCTTTAATCAATAACGTGTTAGCGACGCCCGAGGTATTGTAGAGTTGGTGTGTTGGACCAATTAGGTAGAGACCGCCGCAGGGTTATTAACATGACATGTTTATTGGGGTATTAGATAGGTGCTAATAACACAGATGATATGTGTAATTACACAAGCAACTTCTTTTGTCATATTTGAGCGATTTTATGGCTTTTTAAAAAAAAATCTCGGACCGATTTTTAAAGAACTTTTGGTTACGTGAATCAGTCCAGCAAGTTGAAAATCGGTCCAGACCGGCAAATTTTCGGTTTTCCTGATCCCTGGTTCTGAGTTATGACTCCAGACAGGACAGACGGACTGACATACAACGCCAAAATGATATCCCTCTGCCTTTGGCAAGGGAAACTAATAAAAAAATTCAAGCATTATTTTTATTCAGGGTGGGACGGGGTGTAGAGGTGAAGGGGGAGAGGTTGAGGGGATACATCATGACCATGTTGTCATAAGCAATATAATCTTAAGGTAAAACAACAAGAGCTGTCAGTAGGACAGCGCGCTTGACTTTTTTAGTGCTTGCCAATAAAACAAAACTTTTGACAGTTAAAGGCAAAACAAGGATCTGTATAAACAAGGGCCACAAGTAGCAAGATATTAAGTCAAGAGTTATCAAACTTAAATGTTTGATATCCCTGAATACTACAGCAAAGTTGTAGATTAATACTTCAAGTGGTTAATGATATATGTGCATGACAGTGCCAGTTGCACACAAGACTTAAGCTTGGAATTTCTAAGTACAAATCAAGAAACATTTTCACAGAGTTATCTTCTCTTGCTTACAGATAGGTCTCATGATGGTACATAAGTACTCCAACTTTCAAAGTAATATCTCAAATGGTTAAGTCAACAAGTGGACAAGAATGAAAATTTTAACTGAGTTTCTAAGTCAAAAAGGGCCATAATTCAAATAAAATCCTTGACAGAATTACCTTCTGCTGCCCATGTTTTGGGAGCATGATGGTTTACAAGTATTCCAACTTTCAAATTAATATCTCAAACAGTTTAGTCAAAAAGTGGACTGGTACGAAAAACTTAACCAAGATTCTAAGTCGATAAAGGGCCTTAATTTTTAAAACAAATCCCTGACAGAGTTACCTTCTCTTGCCTACAGATGGGGGTAATGATGAAAACAAGCATTCAAAGTTTCAAAGCAATATCTCAAAGGGTTAAGGCAATAAGTGGATTTTACCCATATTCAATGTATTTTCTAAGTAAAAAAGGGGCATAATTCTGTCAAAAACCTTGACAGAGTTATGTACTCTTGTCTGTTGATGTAGGTCATGATGGTAAACAAGTATGGTTAGTTTCAAAGCAATACCTCCAATGGTTTTGAAATAAAGTGAGGTGGTACGAAAAACTTAACCAAGCTCAATACACTTTCTAAGTCAAAAAGGGCCATAATTCTGTCAAAAACTTTGACAGAGTTATGTACTCTTGTCTGAAGATGGAGGTTATGATGGTAAACAAGTATGGTAAGTTTCAAAGCCATACCTCTAATACTTTTGAAATAAAGTGGTGTGGTACGAAAAACTTAACCAAGGTGTGACACCAACGCCGACGCGAGTAGGAAAGCTCCCCTTTTCTTCGAAAAGTCGAGCTAAAAAATAAATTGTAATGGGCGGCATGGGAGGGAGAGGCGGTACATTATGTTGAAAGTTTGATGAAGTAATACTAAGAAATGGCAAATGGCAAAATTTTAAGTGCATGATGGTGTCTTCGTGTATGTAATTTTGAGTGTTTAATAGTGTCTTCTTACCACAGTGGGATTTTGAGAGTGCTTAATAGTGTTGTCTTACCACACTGTGATTTTGTGAGTGTGTAATAGTGTCTTCCTTACCACACTATGAATTTGCAAGTGTTTTATAGTGTCTTCTTACCAGTGTTTCTTCTTACCACAGTGTGATTTTGTTAGTATTTAATAGTGTTTTCTTACCACACTGTAATTTGAGTGTTTAACAGTGTCTTCTTAGCACACTGTAATTTTGAGATGGTTAAATAATGTCTTCTTACCACACTGTGACTCTGATGAACAGTCATATTTTTCACTGCAATAAAGTTGTTGATAACCATCTGTATAAGATAGCTTCTGAATTTCAAAGACTCTGGGTATGGATTCTGGATAAAGGAGCCACTCAGGCTGGCCTGAAATGTTTTATTACATGTTGATAAATAACAAACATAACTTTCTCTCTCCACACACCCTGTCTTACTATACTTTATACTTAAGTTGTGGCCTATAATATCAATTAATTACCTGCCTATGCCCCAAGTTACATAAATATTAGATAACTGACAGAACCCTGCAAACTAAGAAGTTAACCCTTCACTTTATTATTTATTCTCTGCTCAGAAGTGTACTCCCTCTGTTCTATACTTGTTGCTGTCAAAACCCCTTTTTATATGTCAACCTTTTACCTTTTCAACTTAATTTTTGTCAAGTGGTTGTTGAGAAATAGCATAGAAATTTGCAGAAAAAAAACCAGAAGGCCATAACTCTATGAAAAAAATCACCCAAGTGCAACGTGCTGACAACAAGAGCTGTTTCATGACAGCATGCTTGACTATTCAAAGATTTGTCAGTAAAATGGATTTTATGTCTTAGAATAGGTATATTGTGTAATTGTGTAAGAATAAAGGTCATAGTTATGAAAACTGGTTCTATGACCTTTGTAAATGAAACCATTAATCTATAAAGTCTAGTCCAAGATATTGGATAAATACTAAGTTAAAAAGGGGCATACATCTGTCAAAAATAAAAACAGAGTTATGGGGATTGTTTCCTCAGGTGAAGATGTTGATGGTAAAAAATATTTTGAGTTTCAAGTCCATCATGAAAGTATACAAGATATTGGACTTCATAAAAATCTTTAACCAAAATTTTTAAGTGAAAAAGGCACATAAACCTGTCAAAAATCAAAACAGAATTGAAGATTGTTTCTTCAGTTGAAGATGTTGATGGTAAAAACATATTTTGAGTTTCAAGTCAATGCCTTGGATAGTATTCAAGATATTGGACTTTATAAACAAGAGAGCCAAGATGCCCCTATATCGCTCACCTGCGACTTATGACAATATGTGACCAAACTTAACTCTAAACTATATATCATAAACACAAACATTCTGTTTGACATTGACAAGGCAAACCTTTTGACCCATTTACATGATGATTGGGTTGTAAATATCACCTGTATGGCATACACAAGGTTTTTAACTGGGTGACCTAGTTTTTGACCTCAAATGACCCATATTCATACTTGACCTAAATTTCATCCGGAAAATCATACTGACAAAGTTTCATGAAAATCCACTGGAAAATGCAACCTCTATTGCATACACAAGGTTTTTTTCTATGATTTGACCCTATGACCTAGTTTTTGACCCAAGATGATCCATATTTGAACTTGACCTAGATTTCATCAAGGCAATCATACTGACCAAGTTTCATGAAGGTCCAAAGAAAATGCAACCTGTATTGCATACACAAGGATTTTCTATCACTTGACCAGATGACCTAGGTTTTGACCCCAGATGACCCATATTCAAACTTGACTTCTTGACCTCTCCTCTTTTACATACACAAGGTTAAGTGTGGACAGACAGACAGACAAACGACGGACACCAGGCGATCACAATAACTCATTTTTGAACACTTTGTGCTCAGGTGAGCTTAAAACTTGAACCAACACAGATGCCAACGCGGGGATGAGTGCAATAGCATCCTTGTTCTTCGAAAAGTCAAACTAAAAAGGGTTCATATCAATCACTCCTGTGAAGTTTCACTGATTTCTAACCAGTGGTTGATGAGAAATAGCACGGACAGAATTTGCACACACAGGCCAACATGGGGACTCCAGTACTATCTAACCTGTCTTAAGCGACCACACAGAGGAAGTTGAAATTGTGGTCTCCTAAGACAAGCGGTCTCTTAACTCAGGATACACTTCTGAGCACATGAAGAATCAGTTGATAATACTATGCAGTTTATTTGGTACATGTACTAAAACAGGTATTTTGACATGTACAAACATAAAAGAGTATACACTACTAGACTTTGGGCTGCTGTAACCCCCACTTCCGCCACCAAAGAAAATCTCAAAAAATCAACTTTCTATTTGAATTTAAATAAGAAAGGCCCATAGCATGTTAACTTGGCTATGTTTTTTCTCGCACTATTGATTGATAATCACCAACTGTTTATACGATTTCACAAGTCGGTTGCTTGGCAACAGTTTAATGAAATTAATGGGAAGTAAAATTTATGGCTGCTGGTCGCGTTTAACAGGTCACTTATCTCGGGTACATTATTGTTTGAAATCGCAAGGGAGGAATTTCAAGTGGTCGCATAGGTCAGGAGGTCGTTTAACTCGGGTGGTTGCAAGGGCAAGTCCAACTGTATATTAAAATTTCACATCAGGAGAATTCTCCAATTATAAATCTATGCAAAAGTTTTGAAGTAGCACTGTTGGTAATTTCGTGAAAAGCAGCAAACTTTAAATCATTGCAACTTTTACCTTATTTACAGTTGACAGTAATAAGATCTGTATTGTATTTAAAAAAAATGAACAATGTTGTCTGTATTCAATATACTTTGTGTAGTTTATCAAAATTTGCAGAATATAGAGATAAGTTTAATGTTACAATGACCATACATCTGCCAGTCCATAATTCAATTCACGTATCAGAGGGGCCCAGGTTCGATCCCCACAAGTGCCATGGCAGTAGTGTCCTAAGGCAAGACACAGATATTTCTATATTGTCTCTCTCTCTTTGAGACAGATTTCATCTGGTTGAGTCTCAAGATTAATCTGAATTGTAAGAATTTGTTTCGCAATCAAGAATAAATAAATTAGCATAAATTAAATTCATGGAATATGCATTTTAGGAAAACAATTTTTTTGCATATTTTTTTAATACTAGCAAATTACAAAATCAAACATTTTACTTACAACAACTGGATGGACTGTTGTCACACTGGCTGTTGTCATGGATACCGGACCAGAACGCTGTAAAATGAAACAATCTGTTTGAACAATGTTAATGTGACAATTCAATTTGCAAAAATTTCACTTGCTGTTTTTAAAATGCAATCAACTGAGCACTGATCTTACTTCACCTTACTGACGGGTGAAAATCAAGTTTACACCAGTATACAGTTGACTCAAACATACCCAAATTTGGGTGCAACAAATCACCAACTGCCTGTAAAAATCACTGCAATACCATTGGAACGAGCATTGAACTCGTACAACAACAACTTAATGTTTTTGGTGGTTTAAATTAAGGGAGGTAAACTACCTATAAACTTTGGGTAGACATAAAGTTACAATATCCCTTTAATATACACCAGTGAAAATATATGACAACAAGGCCCTGATCAACAAGAGGGCCAGGATGAAAAAGTGGAACTATGGGTAGGGACCTGTTACAATTTCCCTTGGATACATTCCAGTGAGAATTTAGGCAGGTATACAGTTATGATGTCCCTTAGATACATACCAGTGTGAATTTAGGTAGGTATACAGTTATGATGTCCCTTAGATACATACCAGTGTGAATTTAGGCAGGTATAATGATGTCCCTTAGATACATACCAGCGTGAATTTAGGCAAGTATACAGTTATGATGTCCCCTGGATACATACAAGCGAGAATTTAGGCAGGTATACAGTTATGATGTCCCTTAGATACAAACCAGTCTGAATTTAGGTAGGTATACAGTTATGATGTCCCTTAGATAGAAACCAGTCTGAATTTAGGTAGGTATACAGTTATGATGTCCCTTAGATACAAACCAGTCTGAATTTAGGCAGGTATACAGTTATGATGTCCCTTAGATACAAACCAGTCTGAATTTAGGCAGGTATACAGCTATGATGTCCCTTACATACAAACCAGTCTGAATTTAGGTAGGTATACAGTTATGATGTCCCTTAGATACATACCAGTGTGAATTTAGGTAGGTATACAGTTATGATGTCCCCTGGATACATACCAGTGTGAATTTAGGTAGGTATACAGTTATGATGTCCCTTAGATACATACCAGTGTGAATTTAGGCAGGTATACAGTTATGATGTCCCTTAGATACAAACCAGTCTGAATTTAGGTAGGTATACAGTTATGATGTCCCTTAGATACATACCCGTGTGAATTTAGGTAGGTATACAGTTATGATGTCCCCTGGATACATACCAGTGCGAATTTAGGCAGGTATACAGTTATGATGTCCCTTAGATACATACCAGTGCGAATTTAGGCAGGTATACAGTTATGATGTCCCTTAGATACATACCAGTGTGAATTTAGGCAGGTATACAGTTATGATGTCCCTTAGATACATACCAGTGTGAATTTAGGCAGGTATACAGTTATGATGTCCCTTAGATACATACCAGTGTGAATTTAGGCAGGTATACAGTTATGATGTCCCTTAGATACATACCAGCGAGAATTTAGGCAGGTATAAGCTATGATGTCCCTTAGATACATACCAGTGTGAATTTAGGCAGGTATACAGTTATGATGTCCCTTAGATACATACCAGTGAGAATTTAGGCAGGTATACAGTTATGATGTCCCTTAGATACATACCAGCGAGAATTTAGGCAGGTATACAGTTATGATGTCCCCTGGATACATACCAGTTAGAATTTAGGCAGGTATACAGTTATGATGTCCCTTAGATACATACCAGTGTGAATTTAGGTAGGTATACAGTTATGATGTCCCTTAGATACATACCAGTGAGAATTTAGGCAGGTATACAGTTATGATGTCCCTTAGATACATACCAGTGTGAATTTAGGCAGGTATACAGTTATGATGTCCCTTAGATACATACCCGTGTGAATTTAGGCAGGTATACAGTTATGATGTCCCCTAGATACATACCAGTGAGAATTTAGGTAGGAATACAGTTATGATGTCCCTTAGTTACATACCAGTGTGAATTTAGGCAGGTATACAGTTATGATGTCCCTTAGATACATACCAGTGAGAATTTAGGCAGGTATACAGTTATGATGTCCCTTAGATACATACCAGTGTGAATTTAGGCAGGTATACAGTTATGATGTCCCTTAATCTTCTCTGAACAAATGGGTCACGATCATAGGGCAGCTTGCTAAGACCCTGGATAAACTGGAAAATACATTTAATGGCTATATAAGGATATTATACTGAATGTTTTATGAATTGAAAAAATCTGTCCACTGAAGTTTTGCTATACATTCACTTTTACCAAAAAGCTACATTAGTGTGCACTTTTGTTTATGCTGATTGAAAAAGCTTTAATTTGATGAAATGTGTAACCAAAGTTTATGTGTAACAAAAGTTTAACCAAAGTTTATGTGTAACCAAAGTTTATGTGTAACTGAAGTTGAATGTGTAACCAAAGTTTATGTGTAACCAAAGTTTAGTGTAACCAAAGTATATATGTAACCAAAATTCATGTGTAACCAAAATTTATGTGTAACAAAGTTTATATGTAACTAAAGTGTATGTGTAACCAAAGTTTATATGTAACCAAAGTTTATGTGTAACCAAAGTTTATGTGTAACCAAAGTTTTAGTGTTTTGAATTTTGTATCAGATTGTTATGGAAATTACCAGTCAAAATCATGTTTACGAAATTTAATCAAAATGGCTGCAGACAGGTCATCAAGTAAAAATGTTCTTGTTAAAATCCTTTGCAGGTCTAACCATTTCCCTGTTTATTTTCTAAATGGACTTATCAATACATGTATTCCAATTTGGAAATAATTATAACTTGTTCAAAAGGGTGTGTAGTGGAAAATTTATTAAGGATGTCTGCTACGTTGTTCTGCACATGCGCTAACTATCGAAAGTGAGCAAATGTCGTAAAATAGCTAACCACTGAAAAAATGATCTGTAAACTTTCAAAAAGTATATGTCGCTACTTTATTTCACTGTTTTACATGCAGTAATCACCAATGAGTCTCATTTCGTGGTGTACAACCCATTATGTTTCAAATATCACAAGTTATTGATTAATCTGCGGAGTGCCGATGACGTCATAAACGGTGTATTTCCGCGAAGGTCAAACTCAAAGTGCTAAAAACATTTATTTTATAAAGCGGTTTGAAAGGCTAGATACGCATTTATGTTGTTGATGTTGACGCTGGATGTGTTTGTATCACCTTCCAGTTACGTAAGTATTTATTTCTCACTTGTTATTAGAGAATAAGATCACTTTTTCGATATAATTAGACCCGGAAGTAAAACCATGAAACAGCAAAGTTATATTGATCACATAAATTCAAATATGCTGTAGATATAATTTATTCTAGACCTGGGAAAATAAGCCAGGAAGAATGATTTCAAAAACATGTTCTTATCCTGCCGAGGACTTACAACCTGTGCTGTAGTGGATGCCTGGTTGATAAGGAATTTCAACAGCCTTACTTTAGCCCATGGAAATATCATAATGATAATAACATATCATGTGTGTATTCTATTACATATAATTATAACTATACTGCTGTTGATGAAGAGTGATGATGATGATGATGATGATGATGATGATTTTGTTCAAAGCTAAAGAGATGCATTTGAGGATGATAAAATACTTTGTTACTAAATCTGAAAAGGCTTCTTGTGGTTGCAGTAAACACCATGGTATATAAACTGCTTGTTCTAAAGTTGTAGATTCTAGTAAACATATTGCATATGACCTACCTACACCAAAGATGCATGGCACTGTTTGTAGAGGAATCAAACTTTAAAGTAAAAATGTATGCAATGTGCACACTATGTCTAGTACAAAAACTTTCCATAAATTTTGGTTTATGAACTGGTGATTGTTCCCTGGGCTTCCCAGCTTAATGAACTAATATCAAATTGTGTTCACAGTCACTAAGTATACTTTAATTGTAACATTATCTTTATAGATATTTCCTTTGCGTTAGGCAGCCCACCATGCAGACCAGATGCTGAAAACAACTACTTACAATGGGTGCATTGTCTTCATCAGCCTCAACAAGTTGGGCCAATATTGGTAAAGACACCAAGGAAGGACTGAAGGACAAGATACTGTTGACAGAGCTAAATGTAATACTACATGTATTATGTCCTTTTTGTTTCTTCATTTAAAAATAACAAATGAAAAAGTGAATTTATGATTCAGATCTGCTTTTGAATTCTAACTTGCATAGTTTTTGCCAAAAATTGTTTCTCAATACTTGCTAGGTAGTCACATACTCTGTTACATATTTTTATAAAATGGCAGGAAAATGTATGTAGTTTCATATCTTTTTCTTTTACAGGAACTCAGCTATTTTACTTGATAGAGGAAAGTCAATGTTCTTGGAAAGCAGCAGAGTGTACATTCAAAATTCACAATACAGCTGAATGTCCACCTGTAGATGCAAGATACATGTACACAAAATGCACATCAGGTATTTATTTTTTATGGTCTGCAAGGGTTTCAAATACTCCCAACAGTGCTTTTCTAATAAATATCTATTTAACAATTGAATTTTTTGAATACCATGGTATGATATCTTGAGATTTTGAGTTTTAACGATAATTGGCTGACACAATAACCCTATTATGTCATAATATCACATTTTGCAATATACATCTACTTCTTTGTAAACTGCAGATATTCTCAAACACAAACTGTATTGTCTTTTACAGATGAATACATGCATATATAAGGATTGAAATTACTTACATGTTAAAAAGTACCTAAACAGCATTCAATAGCAGATCTTTATAAGATACTTTTGTGTCACTATTACTCATGATTGATCATATGTGTATGGTCTCAGAATACAAATTGATATTTACTTTTGTAATGTCAGTATCTGATACATACAGAGAGTTTCATCTTCAATTTTTTTAAAATTATGGGATTATATTTACTTATGTTTACACATTTGTTTTTAGATGCATATTGACAATGCAGCTGGACTGAACTAATGATCTGTTTGCTTGGTATGCAATATGGCTAAATTTAATAGGTAAGAATTGCATGTCTTTCTAAACAAACAAAACAGGCTTAGTAAGTTCATTACATGTGCCCTCATTTCATGAATAACAACTATACAGACACCTAATGTGTACCCAACATACTTGCATTAAACAAGATGTTTTGTTTGGGTTGTATAAACTAGTATTCTAGGACAATGTGATAAAAATGGAAATAGAACTGAATAGCAGACTGTAGACTGATTAAACTCCATGGACAGTCAGAGTAAGCAGTTCTAACTTGCTCACATACCTCAGTAACCAATTCTTTAGATGTAATGAACCTGAATGGTTTTATTTTAGTGAAGGCATAGTTTTATCAAACTGACTCAAAAACATAATTTTGAAAGTTAACCAGTACGCTATCTTACACAATCTTATCTAAAAACATCTTCAAACACTGTTGCTATATCTCAATAACTTCACCATACATTTTCATCTGTAACTCCAGCAAGTCCATTCAACACTAAAGTCAAACTAAAGATGGGTGTTGTAAATGAGTAGTGCAATTATGCAAAACCATTTTTTTTATTTGAATAATGTTATACTTTGTTTCTATTAAAGATCAATTAAAAGCATTATTTTATTTAATCAAAATGCAAATAATATGATCTCAATTGCATGTAACAGGGGAATGTTTTTATAAGGTGAACATGAGAGTATTAGTACATAGTGAAATGGAGGGATTGCTGAAAAAATGGGACAAATTACAGATACTGTGTGACATTCATCCCTAGATGGTCATGAGATACCATAAATTTATAGAAGATTGTGAAAGTGTTTTTCAAAGTTGGAAGTCATTTCTTGAAAACCATTTTAAACCTGGCAAACATGTATTATTTATATGTATTACTGACTGTTCTGTTTTTTTTAGTGATTTTCATTCACAGTACCATTATTTTCAACATTCATGTAATAAAAAAATGTTTGGTTTTTCCTAATGGAATAAACAGGAGATAATGATGGTTAATAATGACTTAATAATGTTTTTGCATTCCCAAATATGGTGACATAGTTTGTTGAAGCCTAGCGCCAAAAAAAGCCTGGATAGGTACCTTTTTTAAGGTTTTATTTTGATGGTGATATGTTCCCCTTGATGTATGTTGATTTTCAGAAAATCGTTGAAATCCCTTCACTGATTTAAAGGCCATCGATATGCACGAATTAAGTGCCATTCTGAAAATAAGTGGGTGGGGTAATTCAATTTTAACATTTTTCATTTCGGCAACTATTTGTTCTGAGTCAAATTTTTTTAGTGATTTTCAATCACAGTACCATTATTTTCAACATTCATGTAATAAAAAATGTTTGGTTTTACCTAATGGAATAAACAGAAGAAAATGATGGTTAACTATGACTTAATAATGTTTTTGCATTCTCAAATATGGTGACATAGTTTGTTGAAGCCCAGCACCATAAAAAGCCTGGATAGGTACCTTTTTTAAGGTTTTATTTTGATGGTGATATGTTCCCCTTGATGTATGTTGATTTTCAGAAAATCGTTGAAATCCCTTCACTGTTTTAAAGGCCATCGATATGCATGAATTAAGTGCCATTCTGAAAATAAGTGGGTGGGGTAATTCAATTTTAACATTTTTCATTTCGGCAACTATTTGTTCCGAGTCAATTTTATTAGTGATTTTCAATCACGTACCATTATTTTCAACTTTTTGTAATAAAAATATTGTTTTACCTAATGGAATAACGGAGATATGTGGTAAACTATGCTTGTGTGTTTCTGCATTCCCAAATATTCTATGGTGACTATTGTTGAACCTAAACCAGGTTTAGACTTTTAGTTTTTTTTTGATGGTGATTGTTCCTTGATAATGTTGATTTTCATAAAATCCCCCAAACCCCCTTCATTTAAAGTCATAATGCCCCCCCCCCCCCCCCCTTAAAATTTTTTTTTTTTTTTCCCTCTTTTCCCCTCCCCCCCCCCCCCTTTAAACCCTCCCCTTACCCCCCCCCCCCCCCCCCCCTTTTTGCTTTTTTTCGGCGAGCCATTTTTGTGATTTTCAATCACAGTACCATTATTTTCAACATTTTTGTAATAAAAAGTGATTGGTTTTACCTAATGGAATAAACAGGAGATAATGATGGTAAACTATGACTTAATAATGTTTTTGCATTCCCAAATATGGTGACATAGTTTGTTGAAGCCTAGCGCCAAAAAAAGCCTGGATAGGTACCTTTTTTAAGGTTTTATTTTGATGGTGATATGTTCCCCTTGATATATGTTGATTTTCAGAAAATCGTTGAAATCTGAACACAACGTAGCAGACATCCTTAACTGAATATTGAACAATAACTGTTCAGTGAAAAAGTCATATGAGAGCAGGTTGATCATAATCTACACTGGTTAAAATGGCAGAATCACTTGACAACAGTAGAGGAAGGGTTTAACCAATGCTATAAACATGTGCACCAGATATCAATTTACAAAGAATAATGGCAAATATACCAGATGAAGGTGATCCTTGACGGCTGTAAGGAATACAGGGTTCAGTGGTTTATCGGGGTTGAGTACGGCATGTGGTAGAATCAGACTGCTGATTAAACCTGGTATGATCACATCTTGCTGCAAAAAGATGGGGTGTACATCACTTTGTAATCTGTCATGTTGGTTTCAGAATTTTAGAAAGAAGAATGCATAGCCTTATGACTTGACGATTATAATTATACCTTGTATGATGTACTTCTAAATATTGACATGGGCCTTGACAACTCAGAGAGGTGTTCATCTATAGTTCAAATCCCAGCTGAAGCCTTCTTGGCAATCAAACTAAATTAAATTTGTACAATTCACTCTAAAACACAGCTATATCCCCAACAGTAAATAGGAACATTGAAGGAATTAATGTTACAGTGCAGTTTTCTCTCAGAGGTGCACAGCGTGGATTTCTAAAAGGCAAATAGTCACTGAAAGTGGTCAAAGAAAAGACCTCTTTGTAGTATGGATGTGTAGATTTTGTGAGCGAACAGACTCAAATCCTTGACCTTTACTTGTGACCTTGACCTTGAGTTGGGGTAGCCAGATCATGGAATCATTGATGAGGTAAACATTTGACCACAGTTTCATCAAAATCCTTCCAGGGTTCAGGAGATATGGAGTGGACAGGAAATTCAAGACTCAAACCTTTGACCTAAGTTGTGACCTTGAACTTTACCCAACATGACTAGATCATGGATTATGCACACTGTCTTGATGAGGTGAACATTTGACCAGAGTTTCATCAAAATCTTTCCAGGGAAAAAGAACATATAGAGTGGAAACGAATTTCAAGACCAAACACTTGCCCTTAGCTGACCTTGACCTTGAGCCAGCGTAACTGGCCCATGGGTATTGCACATCTTCTTGATGAGGTGAACATTTGACCCGAGTTTTATCAAAATTCTTCAAGGGTTTAAGGAGATATGGAGCAGACAGGACGGACGGACGAAAGGAGACAATTCTTACATGTCCTTCCCACTTCTTGGTGGGGATAAAACACTTAACTATCAAATATGAATTGTTAAATACATGTAAACTCACTATAGCAAATAAACAGTAAGAATATGCTACACATCTATAACATTGTTTTTATTTAAGCCCAACTTTATGGACATGCAAATCAAAGATGGAAGCTCAACAATTTCAATGACTTACTCTAATCTTCAAGGTTTATACACTGTCATGTTTTCAAAAGACGTTTAGATAACATGGCTGGTAGCGCAGTTTAATTTTAATCAACACTCAATGCCCTTTTCTGTCTAAAATACTGTCATTTTTCAAGAATCAAACACATTTCTTAAGATTACATTTGTTATTTTAAGCTTTTTTGCTATTTTTCTTCTAAACATCACTTACCCTGACATATATAAGTTTAGCACAGTATTTCACGAGACAGCCTGTCATTTTGAAGACGTTATTTACAACTTCCGCTGGTCCCATTGTCTTCAGTACAGGGGATATATGTTTTTGTACATCACAGAAATACGGAATAACCTCTTTCTGGAACGCCATCTTTTCTTGCCATGTCTGTACAAAGAAAATAGTCTGAAGTTTATTTTTGACCACAACAACAGCATACTGTAAAAGTAGTTTTATTTTCACTAAAAGAAGTACAAAATGGACCATCTTGGAAAATCATCCATTTTGTTAAAATTTAAATCTTTACACTGGATGCTATGCTATCATTTATTGAAAATTGAAAAACTGTGAAATAATTGTTGGTCATGCTCAAGAAATATAAAATCAAGTCAAGTTAATCTTTTTACAAAGTCGGGTTTAATATGATACATAAGCCAAAGAACAGATATTCTGATTATTGTTATGCAACCAAACTTTGTAAAAAGATACAACTTTACTTAACTTCATATTTTGTTGAGCATGATTTCGTGCTGAGGATGATATTGTGCTCAAGAAACTTTTATAAGCACAGTGCCTGGTTTTAGCATGTTAGGGCTCATTTATACCTGCATTTTCATGTGAGATTTCTCCAAAGCTTTCAGGAACAGTACTGGGGCTTCATCTATATCTTCAATTCTGCCAATATCAGACTTGTGTAATACATTTTGTACTGCGTTCAGCTGGAGAACTGGTCTGGAAATAATATAAAGAGAATATATACACTGGACAGAACAAGTAAAATATAACACTGTACAGAATAATTAAAATCAATAACCCTGAATTATCTATAGTGTGACTTTAGGGTTTGAATCCTTAGGTTCTACCTAGCATACACATAATACACACTACATAACTACGTAATTTGTAAGTTTGCCCTTAATGTTCAAAGTCCCATCAACAAGTTCAAATGACATGAAGTAACAAATCAGGTTGCTAGAGACAGATAGGACATTTCTGACCTTGCATGAATGTTACCATAAGTTAGATTGGATATTTGCGCAACCTTAGTTGGTGAACTTTGATCTAGTATCCTTTCATACAGAGGTACTGTCTAAATGGAAGAAAGAAACTATTAAAGTCATATGTACTATTTATTTCGTAATCCTTACCTGGCGACCTATACAAACATCTGAGTATGAAAACCTTACCTGGTGATCTCTACCACCCAGACCTGCGATATACACACCCTACCTTGTGATCTCTACCAGCTTAAGATCCTTCAAGTACATACAACAATCTTACCTGGTGATCTCTACCAGCATCTGAGACCCAAGTATGGAAAACTTACCTGGTGATCTCTACCAGCATCTGAGATCCTTCAAGTACATACAACAATCTTACCTGGTGATTCACCACTTTGAGATCCTTCAGTACATACACAATTACCTGGTGTCTCTACCCACTGAGTCCTTCAAGACTACAACAATCTTACCTGGTGATCTTACCAGCATCTGAGATCCTTCAAGTACTACAACATCTTACCTGGTGATTTACCACACTGAGATCCTTCAAACCCCGCCTACAACCATCTTACCTGGTGATCTCTACCAAGATCCTTTAACAAAAATAGACAACCATCTTACCTGGGATCCCTACCAGCAAGCCTCCAGGTACATACAACAATCTTCCCCGGGGGCCCCCCCCCGCATATCTTAAGTAACAACCATCTTACCTGGTGATCTCTACCAGCATCTGAGATCCTTCAAGTACATACAACAACTTACCTGGTGATCTCTACCACTCAAGATCCTTCCGACGCACCACCTGGTGACCCGACCAGCTCGTACACAACAACACCCGAGCCACACTTTGAGATCCTGCAGGTACATATAGACAACCATCTTACCTGGTGATCTCTACCAGCATCCAAGATCCTGCAAGTACATATAGACAACCATCTTACCCGATGATCTCTACTAGCATCTGAGATCCTGCAGGTACACATATAAACCATCTTACCCGAGTTTAAGTCCGATCCTGCAAGTACATAGACAACCATCTTACTGGTGATCTCTACCAGCATCTGAGATCCTGCAGGTCCTTATAGACAACCATCTTACCTGGTGATCTCTACCAGCATCTGAGATCCTGCAGGTCCTTATAGACAACCTTACCTGGTGATCTCTACCAGCATCTGAGATCCTGCAGGTACATATAGACAACCATCCTACTTGGTGATCTCAACCAGCATCTGAGATCCTGCAGGTACATATAGACAACCAGCTTACCTGGTGATCTCTACCAGCATCTGAGATCCTGCAGGTACATATAGACAACAACGGAACCAAGCACTAATGATGAATTGCTCATGGTTGTCCAGATCTGACTTAAGTCTGTCCATTACTTCTGTAGAAGACAACAGATGACTCAGGAAGCGGCAGCTTACACTGTAAGAGAGAAATTAAAAAGGAACCTTAATATTAATTGCCTTATGTGAAAAAGAGAAATTACAATTGAGCCTTGTCCTATGGGAAAACTAACATCAGGCTTTTGTTATTTTTATTTGTCTTATATATAGCATGGATTTACATCAGCCTGGACATTCTGCACTCTATGGTACTGCAGACTAAACAAAAAGCCATATGGCCTGTCATCAACAGCTCAACATCTGTCAAATAAACACAAGAACCAGTTTATTTTTAGTATACAATTATGGACTCGTGAGGCAGTGATTATGATGTGATATTCAAAAGCAGGCCTTTAATCATTTGTGACACAGCAAAAGTCAAAAAATGCCTTTTCTATTCTGTGAAAAACTCATGTAGTATTATATTTTGCTTCATTCTCACAATGACATAGCATATAGATTAGGAAATAGATTTCCTTTAAGTGATATACGCCACATAATATGTACTTCCGCTGTATTCAAGTGGGTGGGGTACAGATTTGCAGAATATCTAAGACAAGAACGGCCATGATGAGCGACCATCATTAATAGCACAAACCTTGGTGAAAATGTAGACTATCTAATCAAACAAGCACAATTAAGTTCAAACTATTACATAGGACAATCCCGTTTGACATCTAGAAATTAATGAAAGCAGTTTTTGAAAAGAAGTTAATCAGCGTGGGTTCCTTCTAGCAGGTATGTTGTTCATCTTTCGAATTGTTCTTTCATGTCTGAACCATTTTAAATGAATTCTATGTACAGTTGGATCAGTTGAGTAACCATTAATTGAATAGATCAGTGAACTGGTTCATCTTCACTGAACTTCTTACATAAAGGGTGAATAATTGAGGCTCAAATCCTAGACTCTAAATTATGAGTGGTGAGAAGTTACAAAGGCCTACATGTCAATGACCTTAACTACATAACAATGAAGGTGGTGGATTTTCCCAAATAACAAGGTAGTGGTTTTTGCGAATACAATGTTAACAACAAAACACATGTTTTACCTGACATTAACTTTGTCTGAGGAAGCAAATGTTTGAAACACTGTCACAAATGTTAGTGTGCTGTCATCTGACGGACTGAAATTATTGAAAGCAATTTATGAGATATCACTTCAAACATTGTTAAAACATTTACAATGCAACAATCTTTCAATAATTTATCTCAAATTTTAGATTACTACATTTCCCTATTTGGTAGAATGAAATAATAAGGGGCCATATAAAGGGACTTATCCTATCCTTTTAACCAATACCATGGGCATGTATTATGCAGGATAAAAAAGCATTTACCGGCTACATCAATATAGTCTGATCATGATCTACACTGTTAAAACTATCCAGTCTGTAACCCCTTTGAACAATCAATGGTTCTGTCTAATTAGAAATTAAGGAGGGGGAGAGGGTTTAAGAGACTGAAGTTATAGGTAAAGCAAATACCATGTTAGAGAGAGGAGACAGAACGAGGCTGCTATATCAGCTAGTATGGGTGGGGGAGTCAATGTTTGTGCATGGTCAACAATAAAACTGTACACGTTCTTCCATAACGCTCCACCAAACTCTGAAAATATAAACATTAAATAATGCTGTGATTATCTCTAACATAGATTTCCTCAATATTTAAAAAAATTCAATTTTTTTTTACCAAGATCAAAATATCTCAAAAACTGGCAAGAAAAAATACATTCATGTGGCATTCACTTTTTTGTTGTAGTGCAGTAAACAATGGAATCCCCCATAAAATAATGGAAGTTTTTGGAATTTGTTTAGAATTACGAAGATGAAATACACAAATGTATGTGTCATGAATCTCTACTGTATTAATTTGTAAACTTTTTTCATAAACATAGTAAAAAATTTCAAAATGGCATTTTGACAGTAACTATACAAAAAAAATTCTAATTTGAATCAGATATACAAGTTGCTATACTGGTGACTCATCCTGGTATTTACCTGCATGTTGCAATGACCTTCTCACAGGTAACACCTCTTTACCTTCCTCCAACTTCACCTGTCTGATAGAAAAATACAATTTACAGGTAAATTTATTCCAAAGTAGGCAAACTTTTTTATTTCACGTTATGTGTAAACTGAAGTCCCTTCAATTAGCATAAAACTACTGTCTAGGACCACTTTTTGGAATTCGGACAAAGACTTAAATGTGCTTTAAGAAAGAATAATAGTCAAAATTTACTGATGGTATTTGAACCTGCAACCACCTCTGTAGGAATCCACAGCTCTACCCTTTTACCACTGAGCCTATACAGGTCTGTGCTTCAGATGATCAGTTAGCTTCCATACTAGACTAGAAGAACATTTACCACTACATGTAAAAGCCATGTTTGAAACTATTAGATATGTTCACTTTAAATTTTTCAAAGATTTACATGTATATAGTGGCTATCTTCAACAACTTATGGCTTCTGTCTTTGTTTCACCATTTACTGAATTCAGATTTAATAGTGATTCCAAGCAGTTCATGAATACGCCAACAGTAATAAAATAGTGACCTTGACCTCTGAAAGCTAGCAATAAAACAATACATGAAAGTGAACCTGAACTTCTGGATGACAGAATGTAACGTGGACAGCGTTGTTCTAAGTTCATGTTCCGAGCACACACAGAGTAACTTCAGAATAGCAGGACCTGTAAAATAAAACAGCAACTTTTACAAAAACAACAAAATTGCAATTGTTTTTAAATTTATTCATTTTTTACATGTTTTTTTATGGTTTATCGAAATGTAACGGTGGACAGGGTAACGTTAACTTACTTAGCAGTTTGTATTCCGATAGCTGTAATGTACGACTGTCTTCTACAACCTCTTGTAAACCTTCCAGATACATCAGTATCAGCTTCCATAAACAATGCTTCGTATCTATTCCTGCCGTACAATAATCACTGAAATACAAGATAGGTTATGGCATGAACTTGGTCAAACTAGGGGAGAAAATGTGTTACACAGTCCAGTAACTTAGTAGAGTATTCACCACATAAGGAAGAGGTCCCAAGTTCAAGTCCAGGCCCAGCTGTACATTTTTCTCACTGTACTGACTGGGACCCCAACATGGTACCATGACAAAACTGCTTGGCCAGACTATCAAGAATTTGTTCACTGTGCAAGCATCAAGTGAACAGTTCAGCATTCAACCAGTAAGCAAAGGGTCTTGGGTTAAGTCAAGGTCATTAAATATAAGCCACACAATTTATTGTAACAGACAACTCATCTGATAACTTCAATTCTCAGTAACCTCATATATAATATCCTTAACAGATATATTCCTACCTGACAGCATTTTCAAAGGCTGCCACCATTCTGTCTGCCAGATACGTGACGTCCATATCCCTGTCTACGTACACCAACATCAGCGTAAATGCTCCGCGCCATATAACGGAACGTTTAGCAAAGGTAACGGAGTGTATATCCAGCATGTCATATAAATCACACAGCTTGGATGCCTGCAAGTATACATATTTTACAGACACGTGTTTTCAAAAATGATGTGTCAGACAGATCATTGTTAGAATTAAATATGATAAATATACAGGTAACATATCTCTAAAACTTACAAAAAATAGCATGAATTTTTCATTTCATCACTGATTTTAACAAAATCATATAAGTAACGATGTGGGAATTTTATCAAACCAAATTTTTTCAACACACAAAGTTTGCTTTTCTACTGGAGTTGTTGCAGCAGAAATTTAGAGTAAACTTCAAGGAAATATAGGAAACTGATTTTTGCGACTAGATAATAGAACTAGAGCTAAGATATTCATTAACAAATAACAGTTAGACAAGACAGCGCTTACAACATCCTCCAGATCGGCTGTCATCCCAAGTGTAATGAACAATGTTGACAGATTATATAATCCACCCTCTAATAATTCCTGGATACGACGAACATGAAACTTGGAGTAGATTCTGAAAATATCAAACACAATGGTCAATATGTCATGACTTTGCTGTAACTTATTGAACAGTTACTAATTTTAGTTACTCAATTCAATGTTCTAGTGAAAAAAAGTAAAGAAATTAATTTCTAGCATAATTTATCATCTAATATTAATTAATTGCCCATAGTGTAACAACAAGAGTTTTTTAATTTAGAGAACTTAATGCACATCTCTACTCCACTCTTTGGAAAATGTGCATGTTCAAATAAAAAGAACAAAGGTTTGCGAAATTAAACTAAAGCAGTTACCTGCCCTTGACTTGTTTCCACTCCTGTATGGAACCAGTGCTGTATAATTTACCAACATGCTGACTCAGTAGTCTCAGAAACAACTGGAAACTTGTCTCTTTATCAAGGCTGAAATGTGGAAAAGCAACTGGAAACAAGATAACCTTGTCCCTCGCCATGTGGAAATTCAATGGATACTTGTTATCAAGGCTATGTGGACAGTACCTATATAAGATAACCTTGTTCCCATCATTTTTCATTACTTGTAAACTATTCATTACCTGCCAAGATAACCTTGTTCCCATCATTTTTCATTACTTGTAAACTATTCATTACCTGCCAAGATAACCTTGTTCCCATCATTTTTCATTACTTGTACCTGCCAAGATAACCTTGTGCCCACCATTTTTAAATACTTGTAAACTATTCATTACCTCCAAATAAGGATTTGTAATTAAATAACTAAAGAACTTCTCTCTGAACCATGTACACAGTGAACACAACGAGAAAACTATACGTTACCAATTATCGCTGTAAAGATAACTCAAAAGCTATCCCTTAGTTGTGCCTGTTGCAAATGTAACTCAAAAACTATCCCTTACCTATGATCAATGTAAAATATCCCTTACTGCATCCTTTAGATTACCTTGAGTCCACTGTTTGCATCCTTTTCATATTTACTAATAACACTTTGACTTTTCGATATAGCCAAGCTCAATCGATTTAATAGTACCATGGCTTATTGGAAAGGAGAGTGCTTTGATTCTACAACATGTAAATCTTACATTCTGATTGGTCTATTTTTGCAAACAGAGATACATGTATACACTGTCTTTATCTTTTACCCTTGAATAATAGCTAAGTAATAGCTCAGTGATTATTTAACTGTCTCCAGTACAGCAGGTCCCCAAATTGAATCCAAGTAAATCTTTATTTGTAAGGTAAATAGCTCTAAATGGGCCATGGCATAGAAGTCAGAACTATTCATTCTGTAAACTCTGAATGATAATATTGTCCAAATTGGAAGATGGAAAAGTCGATTATATAAATTCAGCAAGGCCAACTTTCACAAATATAGGAGAAGGCAATAACTGCAAACAGTGCCAGAAGAGACAAAATTCTAAGTCAGTCTGCTTTGTTGTGTGTAGATCACAAACAATTACTTACCAGTCTTTTGTAGAAGAAGTCCCACAGTGTGATAAGTATACTGGTATTGGGCTCCCAGTTACTGGTCATCAGGAGGCATGTCTTCAAATGTCGCCTCAACACACTTTCTGATAGGTCCGGACTTGATCCAAGTAATACAGTAAAGTAGATAAGTATACTGGTATATGGTAAACGCTCCCAGTTACTGGTCAACAAATACTTCTGGCACGTTCAACATTACAATAATGTCGCCTCAACACACTTTGATAGGTTTTCAGGCTGAAAGTATATTACTAGTAAAGTAGATAAGTATAGCATGGTATTGGGCTCCCAGTTACTGGTCATCAGGAGCCACGTCTTCAAATGTCCAAGCCTCATGTACACACTTTCTGATAGGTCCGGCTGAAAGTAATACAGTAACAGTAGCCATGTATACTGGTATTGGGCTCCCAGTTACTGGTCATCATGGAGGCACGTCTTACAACATGTGGCCTCAACACACTTTCTGATAGGTCCGTCTGAAAAGTTATATACATTCTGTAAAGTTTGTAATTATAATATTGCCCAAATTGAAAGATGGAAAAGCCTGTTATAACTTGGCCGCTCCAAGTATACTGGTCATTAATGCAGGCAGTCTTCAAAAGCTCTGTAACTAACTCTACTTTTTCTGATAGGTCCGGCTGACAAGTACTTACCAGCCTTTTGTAGAAGAAGGTGGTAAGTATACTGGTATTGGGCTCCCAGTTACTGGTCATCAGGAGGCACGTCTTCAAATGTCGCCTCAACACACTCTCTGATAGGTCCGGCTGAAAGTAATACAGTAAAGTAGGTAAGTATACTGGTATTGGGCTCCCAGTTACTGGTCATCAGGAGGCACGTCTTCAAATGTCGCCTCAACACACTTTCTGATAGGTCCGGCTGAAAGTAATACAATATATAAAAAAAATTTATAAGAAAAAAAATATTTTTTTTATAAATATATTGGTTGTAGAAAGGTGTTGTTCTGGAGAGGTTGATTCCTTGTTTAATTCACAACAGGAAAGAAAATGCGTGTCTCTTTAGGTAGATTGTTGCTCTAGGGTGGTGTAGTTCAGGGAGGTTAGACTGTAGTATGAATTAGACATTAGTCTACCTCTTCACAATCTACACAAAGTCTATCCAAGTTAACGTTAAAGCTGCTGGTTCAGAAATGAGGTTTTTACATGTGAAAAGGTTAACTTACAGAACCCAGCTGGAATCTGCCTGATAATCAAACTTGTCCAATCTAACACTTTTTATAGGGCGAGATTTTATAGTTATATCCAGGTTTAGGTTACAGCTGGATTTTTGTGTGTGAAAAGCATGAAATACAACTTACAGAATCCAGCTTGGATCTAGCTTATAATCAAACTTGTTCGACCAAACAGTTTTTATATGTCAAATACTTACACTTGCTAACATTCTTTTAAGCAATACTTGCAAGTCATGGTAGTTACTAACTGGTGACACTTCATTCTGCAATGAAAAAGATCAAACATTTTCATTATTCCTGAGTGTTGTATAAAAATATCGATCTCTTGAGTTACCTCTATTTTCTCCGACATTTTAAGACATACAGTTAATATTTTGTATTGTCAAGAGCATTGTGTATGAATGATCAATAATTTTACACAACTGCTTTTTTTTTCTGTATACACATACAAGAAACAGTAATAAAATACTCATCTAACATACTTCCTTTTGTCACATTGAATCTGATTGGTTACATCATTCAAATTTGCAATGGCACTGTTAAATTTTTTAATTATTGCAATTCACCATATTGTGTGTTAGAATTTGGGTTCACTGTTACGTGATTTTGACATTTGCCACAGTAGAAGCAGTTTTCAAAGGTTACAAATTGTTTTAATGGCAATGTCTACTTTGGGACCATTACAAACCAGATTTTCCACGGCAAATATTATAATTACTAAACAGTTAAGCCTATAATGAATCATAGTATTTATTTTGATGTCATTCATGTTGGTGCAATGTAATTTGAGTCTAATAATTTGGGTAATGTCAGTTCAGTTACTTTACAATATTTAATTTATAATCTTATAAGAAATGAAACAGTGCATCATTCAGAACTGTAGATATTATCACTCTGGATTGACCACTAGCAACATTGTTCTTATACCTATGAAATCCATCCGATGAATTTTTCTACAAATAAATATAAATCATGGTCTCTTATCACCATACTTTCTGGTACATTCTGTGTATACAGAGGTGCTACACTGTGCATTATCCATAATAAATCATGGTCTCTTACCACCATACTTCCTGGTACATTCTGTGTATACAGAGGTGCCACACTGTACATTATCCATAATAAATCATGGTCTCTTACCACCATACTTCCTGGTACATTCTGTGTATACAGAGGTGCCACACTGTACATTATCCACAATAAATCATGGTCTCTTACCACCACACTTCCTTGTACATTCTGTGTATACAAGTTAGCACACTGTACATTATCCACAATAAATCATGGTCTCTTACCACCATACTTCCTGGTACATTCTGTGTATACAGAGGTGCTACACTGTACATTATCCACAAGCAAAGTCCAACACCATCCTCTGTTTTAAACCCCTCAGGTGGATTTAACATCGTTGTGCTATCTGAAACACACATAAACTACACATATCACTAAATGTAATTATTACCCCCAAAAGACAGTTTTATCAACAGAAGAAGCTAGTAGGAACAAAATACCTTGCAAAAAAAAAATTCTTACATGAATCACGATTTTGTCTCTATATACAAAGAGTAAAAAAATTATATTAAACCATAAACAACGCGGGAATCGATATGCTGTAAACATGACGTCATATTGTGCCGCATGACATTAAATGAGCGTTCGCAAAGAAAATAAAGCTTTGCATTTATTCACCTTTTGTAATTATCTGGTCATGTTAGAATCGAAATAACATCCTTTTCAGCGTTTTTTTCGTCTAATAAACAATGATTTGTCGTACTAATGCGCAGTTATTAACCACTCAGGCCTCCAGCCTTCGTGGCTAATTACTTCTTTGTATCAGTACTCCAAATCATTGTTTATTAAACAATAAACACTGCTGGAACAGATGTTATTTCATAAATAGAGATAAGGTTCTTGGCAATAACGCTGTCATTTGTCAAGATAAGAGTTATGGTTCTTGTACACTGCACTTGCTCTCAATGTGCTTGACCATTGTATGAAGTTGCATTTAATTTCAACCAGAAGTTTTCAAGTTATGCTCCGGACAAGGAAAATCCAACAGACCGAACGACCGACCAACAGCCTGACCGACCTACCACCAAGTGACTCCTATATCCCCCCCTTAACTTTGTTTTGGGGGTATAAAGAAGACATTTTTGATCTACCTTAGTTCTATCAAGACAGCAGTCAACTTATGGACTGACAGGCATGTGGGATAAGATATAGTGCCAAAAGTAATACCTCAGGTGGCCTAACCAAGGGTAGAACTTGAGCCCTATAGGTTGCTAAGCAAACACTATCACCATTGGACCAATGAGGCCTACAAATTTCTTCCCTATAATTCTCCTAGACTATAATTGTCAAAGTCCAAACATTGCCATTTCTACAAGTTCTAGTTTTTCATTTTCCTTTTTCTATTTTTGATCTGCAGTCACATGTGTCAGATAATATAACAGACATGATGTTTTACCTTCAACTTCCAGCAGAACATCCTGGCTCTCCATCTCCAACACTGATTTCATCACGTGATGTAAACTGATCCAAAATGACTGAAATATAAAAATAACTAGAGCTATCACTAAATGTGATTAATACCCCCGAAAGACTGCTTTATAAAGTAAGGAAGTTCGTAGAACAGAATACCTTGCAAAAAAAACTAAAATAGAGATATTGTTCTTGGCAATAACTCTGTACTTAGTCAAGATAGAGTTATGGTTCTTGTACACTGCACTTCCTCTCATTGTGCTGGACCATTGTATGAAGTTGTATTGAATTCCAACCAGTAGTTTTCAAGTTATGCGCCAGACAACGAAAAGTAACAAGAGCTGTCCATAAGACAGCACGCTCGACAATTGTGGGTGTTTGCTAATAAAACAAAACTTTTATCAGTGTAATAGCAAAACAATATTCTGCTAACTATTAAGGATATACTAGGAAAGTTGAATCATAAAAAAGTCAAAATCTATAACTATAGATTTAATTTTTGGTAAATTAATTGTTTGATACAAAATTTACCCTGAACACTATTGCAAGGTTTGATATAACTACCATAAGTGGTTACTGTGATATGTGCATGATAGTACCTTACATGCAAAACTTTACCAAATTTTCAAAGTCAAACAAGGGCCATAATTTGCACTAAATTTAAACAAGAGTTATCTGTCTTGACTGTGTGACACCTCTTAAGACATTAAAAAAGTTTCAAGTCAATATCATAAGTGGTTACTGAGATATGTGCATGATAGTACCTAGCAGGCAAAACTTTAACCAAATTTTCAAAGTCAAACAAGGGCCACAATTAGTACTAAATTTATACAAGAGTTATCTGACTTGACTGTGTGACACCCCTAGAGACATTAATGAAGTTTCAAGTCAATATCATAAGTGGTTACTGAGATATGTGCATGATAGTACCTAGCAGGCAAAACTTTAACCAAATTTTCAAAGTCAAACAAGGGCCATAATTTGTACTAAATTTTTTCAAGAGTTATCTGCCTTGATTGTATGACACCCCTAAAGACATGAACAAAGTTTCAAGTCAATATCATAAGTGGTTACTGAGATATGTGCATGATAGTACCTAGCAGGCAAAACTTTAACCAAATTTTCAAAGTCAAACAAGGGCCATAATTTGTACTAAATTTTTTCAAGAGTTATATGCCTTGATTGTATGACACCCGTAAAGACATGAACAAAGTTTCAAGTCAATATTATAAGTGGTTACTGAGATATGTGCATGATAGTACCTAGCAGGCAAAACTTTAACCAAATTTTCAAAGTCAAACAAGGGCCATAATTTGTACTAATTTTTTTCAAGAGTTATCTGCCTTGATTGTATGACACCCCTAAAGACATGAACAAAGTTTCAAGTCAATATCATAAGTGGTTACTGAGATATGTGCATGATAGTACCTAGCAGGCAAAACTTTAACCAAATTTTCAAAGTCAAACAAGGGCCATAATTTGTACTAAATATTTTCAAGAGTTATCTGCCCTGATTGTATGACACCCCTAAAGACATGAACAAAGTTTCAAGTCAATATCATAAGTGGTTACTGAGATATGTGCATGATAGTACTTAGCAGGCAAAACTTTAACCAAAGAAGCAACGCCGACGCCGACACACAAGTGACTGTAATAGCTCTCCATATTCTCCGAATAGTTGAGCTAAAAATGGGCAATAACTCTGTAATTAGTCAAGATAGAGTTATGGTTCTTGTACACTGCACTTCCTCTCATTATGCTAGACCATTGTGTGAAGTTGTATTGAACTCCAACCGGTAGTTTTCTAGTAATGCTCCGGACAAGGAAAATTAACAAAGGGCAATAACTCTGTAATGAGTCAAGAAAGAGTTATGGTTCCTGTGCACTGCACTTCCTCTCAATGTACTTCACCATTGTATGAAGTTGTATTGAATTCCAACCGGTAGTTTTCAAGTTATGCTCCGGACAAGGAAATGTAACAAAGGGCAATAACTCTGTAATTACTATAGATAGAGTTATGGTTCTTGTACACTGCACTTACTCTCATTGTGCTAGACCATTTTATGAAGTTGTATTGAATTCCAACCAGTTGTTTTCAAGAAATGCTCCGGACAAGGAAAAGGAAATGCTCCGGACAAGGAAAAGGAACAAAGTGCAATAACTCTGTAACGAGTCAAGATAGAGTTATGGTTCCTGTGCACTGCACTTCCTCTCAATGTACTTGACCATTGCATGAATTTGTATTGAATTCCAACTGGTAGTTTTCAAGTAATGCTCCGGACAAGGAAATGTAACAAAGGGCAATAACTCTGTAATTACTTTAGATAGAGTTATGGTTCTTGTACACTGCACTTCCTCTTATTGTGCTTGATCATTGTATGAAGTTGTTTTGAATTCCAACATGTAGTTTTCAAATTATGCTCCAGACAAGGAAAAGTAACAAAGGGCAATAACTCTGTAATGAGTCAAGATGGAGTTATGGTTCTTGTGCACTGCACTTCCTCTCAATGTGCTTGACCATTGTATGAAGTTGTATTGAATTCCAACTAGTAGTTTTCAAGTTATGGACAAGGAAAATGCAACAGACCGCCCGACCGACCGACCAACCACTGGGTGACTCCTATATACCCCCCCAAACTTCGTTTCGGGGGTATAAAAAATCAAACTGTTCACAGCTATCTGAGTTGGTCTGTTTGTTTCCTATTTCATGTTCCTGTGACTCCTACGTATAGATAGCTAGAACTTTAACAGCTTGTGGGTCGTTCAAGTTATATATATTTTTATCAAAATTTGTCGAAGTGTTTGAGAGCAGTTTTTAAAAAAAAAAAATTTCTGGCCTTTATTGTTACTATTAGAATATTTGACCAATCTTGTTTAAAGGTGATTCTATTTTTAGCAATCCAGAAGAACTTCTAAAGGTGTCACATGTGGCCAGACTGGTTATCAAACCAAGAATCTCTGGGTTGCAAACTCAAGTAACAAGAGGGCCAAGATGGCCCTATATCGCTCATCTTGGTACAAGTCCACTTGCCTGGTGGAAGATCACTAGATAATGTTATATACCAAACAAGTTTTCCTATATACGCCTTTGTAAAACAAATGATCCCCCGCCCCCCGGGCAAGGTCAATTATGACCCCAGGGGCATGATTTGAACAAACTTTGAAGAGGTCTACTAGGCAATGCTACATGCCAAATATCTTAGCTCTAGGCCTTGTGGTTTCAGAGAAAAAGATTTTTAAAGTTTTCCCTATATAAGCATATGTAAAACTAAGTGACCACGCGTGCGGGGTCAATTTTGACCTGGGGGTCATAATTTGAACATTATTGGTAGAGGTCCACTAGCCAAAGCTACATGCCAAATATCTAAGCTCTAGGCCTTGTGGTTTCAAAGAAGAAGATTTTTAAAGTTTTTACTATATAAGCCTATGTAAAACTAAGTGACACCCCGTGCGGGGTCAATTTTGATCGGAGGGTCATAATTTGAACAATATTGGTAGAGGTCCACTAGCCAATGCTACATGCCAAATATCTAAGCTCTAGGCCTTGTGGTTTCAGAGAAGAAGATTTTTAAAGTTTTTCCTATATATGCCTATGCAAAAACTAAGTGCCCACCCGTGCGGGGTCAATTTTGACCCGGGGGTCATAATTTGAACAATCTTGGTAGAGGTCCACTAGACAATGCTACATGCCAAATATCTAAGCTCTAGGCCTTGTGGTTTCAGAGAAGAAGATTTTTAAAGTTTTTCCTATTTGTTGCCATAGCAACCAGAGTTCTGCATGGAATGGAATTCTTTGAACAATTTTGGTAGAGCTTCATGCAAGGAACATTCCTGCATAGTTTTATCAACATTGGCCTAGAGGTTTCAGAGGAGATGTCATTTGAATCAAAATGTTGACGGACGATGGACAATCATCGATCAGAAAAGCTCACCCTGGCGTAGCCAGGTGCGCTAATAACCACTGACTACCAAGGCTCACAATTACAGTATTCTCTCAACATTTGATAAATGTACATGGATTTGCAACTTTATCTCAACACATGACAAAACACATACCTCACCAATGTGGCATGTGACAAAAACACGTACCTCTCCAATTTGACATGTGACAAAAACACATACCTCACCAATGTGACATGTGACAAAAGCACGTACCTCACCTATGTGACATGTGAAAGAAACACATACCTCACCAATGCGACATTTGACAAAAACAAGTACCTCTCCAATGTGGTTGTTGGTCCTCCATTCTGTTAATTTAAGAACTAAAGACCAAATCTCCTGTACACAGCTACAAGAAAACATGCGTGTTTTCTGAGGGTCATGACTTGCAACCTGCAGACACAACGTAATAAAAGTCAACAGTTTCAATGGGTCAAAGGACTAATACATGCAATAGGTTTCCTTATTTTAATGCTAGTGCTTTGTTTAAACCAGTAAATTACAAGTTGAAAAGCTTTTAGGGCTGTATAGACCACCGGGCATGTGGCAATCCAATCCAATCTGATCCACTTTCTCTTTCACCACTGGGCATTTGGCAATCTGATCCGACCCACTTTCTCTTTCATTACTGATCTTGCTGTCTCATTTAAATCAGAGCAATGAAAGATACATTTAAGTACATAATGACACCTTCATTTACTGGTAAATAGATGAGACCTTACTGATCCTGACCCATCTATAATTCTATAATAGATTTGCCCCTCTGTCAATTTGGCCAGTACCATTCACTTTTCATAGGGGTGTTCATTCAAAATTATTTAACATAATAATGAAATGTGTAGATCATGATCAGACTGCATTGATGAACAAGCTGATCATGATCTGCACTGACAATGGCAAAGTTACTGACCACCAGAAGAGCAGATGTCCATAAAAATATATAACAACAGGTCCAAAAGGGCCAGGTTCTCTCTACTGGTCTGACTGGACTGTTCTGAGTAAGTTTTGTGAAAATCTTTTGCAATGTTATCAAGGAAAACCTAACAAGAGTTCACTGTGACCTGGACCCATTGACCCCAAAACACAATAGGGATCATCTTCTAAGTAAGACAAATCATCCTATGAAGTTTGAAGACTGTTGGTCCAATAGATCTCAAGATATTGTGCAAAAAAGATTTTAAAAGTTTGGGCCACTGTGACTTTGACCTTTGACTGAAAGTTGAATGAATATTGTGACCAGTAGAGTGTAATCAAGGAAATGCTATCAGAGGTCATTGTGACCTTGACCTTTGACCCACTAACCCCAAACACAATAGGGAATATTCACAAGTTGCAGGGATCCGTATCACCAAGTTTCATCAAAGTCAAATGAAAATTGCAACCTGTAGAGCATTATCAAGGAAAAGTTTATGGACAGACAGACGACGGACAAACCACCATGACATGAACTCTGCTGAACTTAGTCCTGTGACAAATCTGTCACAAACACCACATTACACCACTACTACATACAGACACATAAAACTGGAAGACATACTTTATTCATGTACTTGACATTTGCCAGCCAAACAAGATCCCACAATATCAGATGTAACATTTGTTCAAACAGTGAAGTGTCAATGTCGTTGTCATGAGTAACACACAGCTTTCTGTTGTACCTGTAACCTGGAAGTAACAAACTGTGATATCAGTTCCTCTACAACAAAGGTCATTATTCTCTAAGAAATCAATATCAGTATGTTGAGGTTTGTGAATATCAGATTTGAAAGTGAAGTGAAGTACAACATTAAAACTATGATCAACAACCTTAAGCTTGGGTTTAGAAGAGAAAACAAAATGAAAATTCATCCTCTATATACATTAATTTTGATACTTTTTATCACTCGCTATTATAGGGTCAACTGTTTTGTAATCTTGACATTTGCGACTGTATATACCAGTTTTAATGGTTGGGAACTTTCTTAATGGCAACGACTTCACTAAAACTTTGAAACTGAAAGCAAAACCAATTTAAATTTAGAATACTGTGAAATGCCTCTAAATGGGCATAAAATTCCATGGATGTTTAATTAAAATGCCATTTTGCAAGTAATCAAATTCGTGGATTCTATTTTTTAAACAGAAATGGTTATTTCGTAGATTTACCGACCCAAGAAACTATGAATATTAGTACCCCACCAACAATAATGGTATCATAGTAAATCATATAATTATCTACCTGGATATTTTATCTGGAGAACATGGAAAATGGACAACAACCTCCAGTAGACATCAAGATGCAGGTGTAGACACTGGTTTGAAACACTGCCCTGAAATATGATAAAGATAATTTACATTATGGTGTGCATCTGAACCATTAACACTATGTCATGGTGTGCATCTAAACAATTATTTAACATTATGGTGTGCATCTGAACAATTAACACTACATTATGGTGTGCATCTGAACCATTAACACTACATTACGGTATGCATCTGACCCATTATTTAAACAGTCTTGTGCATGCCACGAGTCAACAAATATGTCAGTGCTCCAGAACCATTGGCAGAAATGTTAAAGACCCAAAAGGGCCAGTGTTGCTCAACTGGTCTGACTGGACTGTTCGAAATTCTTTTGAAATATTATCAAGGAAAACTTAACAGAGGTCACTGTGACCTTGACATGCTGACCCAAAAAACAGTGGGGATCACCACTCAGTAAGAAAAATCATCTTATGAAGTTTCAAGACTATTGTCAATAATTTATCTCAAAATATTGAGCTGAATTGATTTTCAAGGAAGTCTGATTAAAACTGCCATCTGTAGTGTGTTATCAAGGAAAGGCAAACAGAGGTCACTGTGACCTTGACATTTGACCCACTGACAAAAAAAACAAAATTGTCTACTCAGTAAGACAACTCATCCTATAAAGTTTGAAGACTGTGGGTGAGGCAGATCTCAAAACAATGAGTGGAAAAGAATTTAAAAGTTTATCAGAGGTCACTGTGACTTTCACCCATTGACCCCAAAAACAATAGGGATCATCTACAGGTTGCAGGCAACCTTCTGAGCAAGTTTGATGAAAGCTGAACAAAACTTGTAGACTGTTATCAATGAAAACCTAACAGAGGTCGCTGTGACCTTGACCTTTGGCCCACTGACTCCAAAACAAATAGGGGTCATCTACAGGTTGCAGACAACCTTATGATCAAGTTTCATGAAAGTCAAATAAAAAGTTTGACCTGCAGAGTGTTATCAAGGTTAATTTTACAGACAGATGGAAGATGGACAAAGCACCAAGCTATAATAATGTGATGCCACAAGTTAGTTAAGTCTTTACTGTGGCTAAAAAACAACTGCATTAGAATGTTGTCAATTTTATTGAAATACATATATAACATTACAAAGTCAAAATTTAAAAAGTTTAAAGATTTGGAACCAGTTTGTTTTACCTTGGTTCCTACAGCTGGTGACTGTATTACATTATGAGACAGCTCACACAGTCTACCCATACACAGTAATAAAGAATGAAGATTTGTAACCAGTCTATCTAGACTATCTTCTGCTACTGAACCACTGTAAAACAATAAAGCATAAAACATAGAAAATTATCTCTCTTATACTAGTATGATGCACATATTTGAGAAAAAGACTAAAGTATAAAACAACAAATTTAAAGTAAAATTCTTATCAATGATGTGGGGCTATAATCAAGAAGTTATAATCTTATGCAAGTTAAAGGATGTACTTGGTCATGACAGGAAAAGGACTAACACTGCTGTGGATCTAGTTTTGTTTTCTGTTGGTTTGCCTAATGGAAGATACAGAATTCCCTAACTAAGTAAAAGGAATAAGACTACAATATAAAATGTACAGTTATCAACTTATAGGCAAAGTCGACTTATGGCTGCCAGGGTATTTACATGTCATGCCTTTGACTTATTTTGCAAATACTCATCCATAAGTCAGTTACATGAGACTACAAAATAAAATATACAATTACCTTATTAAGCTGTCCATCAAATATTGTAGAAAATGACATGTCTGTTCTCTTATGTCTTGTCCATTTAGAGCGTCCTCTAAAAATGAAAGAACACCCAAAGTTACAGCTGTATCTATATAATTTTTCTGTGGACAGACTACTTGTGGAACTGACTTAGTACAGGAGTAGCATGTTCGCCTCTGGATCATAGGGTCCTAGGTTCAATCCCTGCCAGTGCCGTGTTGGTAGAATCCTAAAGCAAGACAGATTAATTCCACAGTGTCTCTTATCTTCAAGTTTATTCCATCTAGAATGAGTCTAGAGAATAATTAGTCTAAGATGTAAGAAAATAAATACATTAGTGAAGAAGAGACTATTTTAGCTTACCTATGACAAATGACAACCTGGATTTATGTGCTGACGTCTGCATTTCTCCAATCTGTTGCCTGAAATTCAGAACCAGAAATGCTTCCTTATTGAGCCTTGCTGTGTGATTACCAACTTTAGAACTTGTGACCTGGAAGAATTAGCCTGCATATCTCTGTAGCCTGATTTGAATCCATACTATTCACTTATCCAATGCAGACACTTGTAACTTTATAATTTTATATATATGCACGAAAGCTGATTTTACGGTCATTCATCTACCAAACGTTTCCCATCTGTTGTTTTGATTACTATAATGTAAATCTGTGTTTGCTGATACATTTTTATACCTCTGACATTAATTACTGTTAACCTGCAGTGTACAAGTGATTCTAGCTTTGCTACAACTGTAGATCATGATCATCCCATAGAGTCTTTACAATCTTATCATAATCTGCACAGTTCACATTTCAGTCAGTGTTATTTCTATGAGCACACTTTTGAATAACTAACAGAAATGTTGAAATTGGAACATGGACAATTCATTTGAGAAAAGTGAGGGTTGAAATACACTTACCTCAAGATAAGGAACAGTTTTTCTATGTTAGAATTCTGTAATACAGTGCTGGGCCAAGTGTGTGAGAAGCATGAAAACGTCCGGTATGGATCTGGTACAGGTGAAGTATGACAGGACGGACGGCTGAACAACCTGTAATAGACTTAAACTGTGAGTGTAACAATCAGAGATAACATGCCGCAATACATTTTGTATTATTTGAAATAGACTTTCTTACATGTTAACACCAAAAAGCTTCATCAGGCATCTTGTACTTTGTAAAATGATCGCACAAGCAAACAATGCTGATTTTAATCTTTCTTCTTACTGGTTAATAATATTCTATACATTTGGGCAAAAGAAAACTGCTTCAAAATAACAATTCTTTTTATGGATTAAGGCAGTTTTTGACAATTTCCCCAAAAAGTGACGCAAATTAGGAATAAGCCAAGAGGAATAAAAGCTCAACCTACCCATGTAAGAATCCTGTCTTCCAGTACCCATCACTGTGATATTTCTCCCTGGTAGACACCTCTCCCATACAACAGAAACAAACAACTCTGGTCTCTTCTGTAAATGATATATACAAATTGCACATTACGAAAGGCACAAAAATGGGTTCAAAGTCACTTCCCAGCATTCTGGAGTAAAAATCTCAAAGAAGATCTTACACGGCGAGATGGAAGTTTCATATTGACCAAAAAAACAGACAGAATACAATGTATACTTTTTTTACATATAGATTTTTCTGTGTTTTCAGATTATATAACAGTGTTTTAATACTCATATATACATGAACTGACTTAAACACATAAAACAAGACTTTTTATTTCATGTTTTTCAGTAGTTTATCGAAATATAACAGTAGATTATATCCTGATAAACTCAATGTCCACTCAGTGAAAATTATCAACATTTTCTAACCGGAGTAACGTCAAAACGTATATTGACCATACAACGGTGACGTCGTTCAAATGACACCATGTTTGCTATGCTTTCTGATGATGTTTCCCATGATTTTCAACATTTTATTTAAACAAACTAAACAAAAGTTGGTATCGATGTTATATCACGATAATTTCACTCGTGAACACCAAAAGTAGTTATTTTTACTCGTGAAAATATCACTTTTGGTGCCCACTCGATGACATTGTAATGTGATATTACATCAAAACCAACAATTATCCTCTATACAATACCGGGTTTGTGCTGTTTTTAAAAACTTACAGCTAGTAGTAACTTCTGACTCCATTTATGGAGCACCTTAGATGAGGTTGGAATAGAAACAAAAGTATGTTTCTTTTGGCTTTGAAAAAATCTGATCACATAGTTTTACCTTCTGATTCTGTCCTTGACATTTTGGGCGGTGACGGCTGCGCTAAATCTTCTATCTCGAGCCCCGCCACCGGTGACAGAGGCGGTGTAAAATTGTCTCCACTCATCCTGAAAAATTGGAACTGAAAAAAGAAAAGGAGTGACATAAGCCATGTTATCCAACACAAACTGCTAAGAGTGACATCCCTTTTTTATTTTTTCATTTTTTTTTGCAACACTCATGGACAGTGTGCTCAATTTGTTCAAATGGTATGACAATATAATATACTCCGGAGCCCATGTTCCAAGTTATTCTGGTTTCCGTTGACTTTTGTTTACTTCCGGTATCTTGCAAGATTTACGTCGTCATACACCGGGCACTTTGTAAATTAATTTGAATTGAAGAACGCTAACACCAAAGACAAAAACAATAAAAATGTGAACAAAACATGTAAAACAGAGGCCATACAATGTCCACATGATGAAAATTGTATTTTTCACTATTTCCAATTTATGTGCTTTTAATTAAATAAGTTTATAACTTCCAAAAAAACGCTTTTTACAAATTTGACACCTGCTTCATGTTTGTAAACGAACCTTCATTGACAGGTTCCCATTGATCATTTTTCCGTATTTTAAGACAAAGATTGACTTTTTGTGTGGTTTTCAGACCCATGCCTTATGTAACAAGAGGGCCATGATGGCCCTTTATCGCTCACCCGAGTACAATTGCTTTTAACAAAGTTGCTAGAAATTTCTGACAAATTTCCAGGACATTTGGGCTGAAAATGTTACCTCTAGAGTGTTAACAAGGTTTTTCCATATTTGGGCTGTGTGACCTAGTTTTTGACCCCAGATGACCCATATTGAAACTTGAGCTAGAAATCAACCAAACAACCTTTGTGACAAATTTCCAGGATATTTGGACTGAAACAGTAGCCTCTAGAGCCTTAACAAGATTTTTCTATTTTTGGGTCATGTGACCTAGTTTTTCATCCGAGATGACCCATATTCGAACTCGTCCGAGTAATTACTGGGACAAACATCCTGACCAAGTTTCGTGACAATTGAGGCAAAAATGTGACCACTAGAGGACGGACGACAGACGACGGACGACAGACATTCATCGATCATAATAGCTCACCCTGAGCCACCTCAGGTGAGCTAAAAATTTGTGTCTTAATTAAATTTTTGCACTGAATTTTCAGCAATATCCATAAAACTTTAGGCGTACAAAAAAACTTAACTCCCCGTCTGTACTGACAAATGCATGGTACATCTGTGAGAAAAGCAGCTAAACTGTAATGTTCCAGAAAGTATCCGTAGGGGCCAAGACTGTAGGCCAGGTACACAACTGATGATATCCTGTGATGCTAGTGTACTATATTGTATTTTTTTCTGCTTTAAAAAACATTCCTTCTATATGAACTAAAAATTCACCTCTGAAACACATAAGACAACCTATGTGTACCCCTAATTGCTGTTTTATTGGCAGTTAATTCCCTTGGTGAGCGCACGACTGACGTCACCGGAAATTGGAAGCCATTTTTTTTTAAAGCACAGTTCAACAGTGTTCGACTTTCGAACAATTTTTCATGAAATACTTACACAAAATTAATGACAATTGTTGCATTTTAAAGAAAGGTAGTTCATTTTTACGTGGAAAGTACTTTATCTGTGATGTATTTCCTTTTAAATATGTTTCGGAGCCATAGTGTTCTTATCCCACTGGTACGACGGTATCCGAGGCTAGTCCATGACTGCTTCATTAAAACAAGAGCTGTCAGTAGGACAGCGCGCTCGACTTTTTTAGTGCTTGCCAATAAAACAAAACTTTGACAGTTAAGGGCACACAAGACTTTAACTAGGAATTTCTAAGTACAAATCAAGAAACATTTTCACAGAGTTATCTTCTCTTGCTTACAGATAGGTCTCATGATGGTACATAAGTACTCCAACTTTCAAAGTAATATCTCAAATGGTTAAGTCAACAAGTGGACAAGAATGAAAATTTTAACTGAGTTTCTAAGTCAAAAAGGGCCATAATTCTGTCAAAAACCTTGACAGAGTTATGTACTCTTGTCTGTAGATGGAGGTTATGATGGTAAACAAGTATGGTAAGTTTCAAAGCCATACCTCTAATACTTTTGAAATAAAGTGGGGTGGTACGAAAAACTTAACCAAGGTGTGACACCAACGCCGACGCCAACACCGGGGCGAGTAGGATAGCTCCCCTTTTCATAGAAAAGTCGAGCTAAAAAATTAAACTGTTCCGCCAGTTTTTGAAATTGCTACCACACTATGTTTACATGTATAGGTTCCGGTTCCATGTTGCATCACATTGGCTGATTGGTAGACGGAGAACCAGTTTTAAAGGAACGTCACTCGAAGATCTTAGCAGTTTGTGTTGGATAACATCTATCTATCTATCTTGTTATACTGCCTCACACCTCTCACGAGTATTATGGGCAGGGTGCACGCCGGGTGTTAATAAAAGATAAAACTACTGCAAGATATCTCCTACAGTCAAGAGAAACAAGACGGTTAAAACTGTTAAAATAGTAAAAGAGTAAAAGGGTTAAAAACAACTGTTGTATGACTAATAATTGATTTGGGCCACTGCCTGCTTGAATGATTCAAGATCAGGCAGGATCGCAATATGTGTGGGTAATCTATTCCACAGGACTGTGGTATAGGGCAAAAAAGAGTACTTAAAGAAGTCCGAATTTGCATGGGTTTGGCGGAGACTAAAGGGGTGCATATGTCTTGTTAACCTGTTTGGGACTTCTAGGTAACTGGGCAGGGAGATTGCTACAAGATTGTAGTATATTATGTAAAACATAACCAATTTGGAGGCTTGATGCCTGTTCTCAAGGGTGCTCCATCCAAGGGTGTTCTGCAGGTCTGTCACACTGGTATCTCTGGAATAATCATTTTTTACCCATCTGATTGTGCGTCGCTGGACCATCTCCAGCTTGTGAATATTAACCTGGGTGTGTGGTGACCATACAGATGATGCATACTCTAGTTGTGGTCTGACTAATGTTTTGTAAGAGAGTGATTTGATATTTTCATGTTTTGTTTTAATGTTACGTTTGAGAAAGCCTAGTGTTCTGTTTGCATTTGTTGTTATTCTTGAGATGTGTGTATTCCAGCTGAGATCTTGGCTGATGTCTACACCAAGGTATTTTGCATCCTTAGCTGGTGAGAGTGTTTGACCATGAAGCTTATATGGGAACTGGATAGGTTTTCTACTACGTGTGATATGGAGGACCTGACATTTACTAGGGTTAAATTCCATGTCCCACAGTTTTTCCCACGTTTCTAGCTTAGAGAGATCATTTTGTAACCTTTGACAATCAGAAAGGCAAGTAACTGCAAGGTAAACGGCAGTGTCATCAGCAAAAAGCCGCACCTGGGAGGTAACCGTGTCAGGGAGATCATTTATATAGAGTAGGAACAACAGAGGTCCTAGGACACAGCCCTGGGGGACCCCAGATGTAACAGCGCCAGTCAGTCGGAATCAGACAGAAACACAACAATTCGGAAGGTTGTTTGCAATTTAATGATGCGAACTGTTTTCACAACAAACGAAGGATCGAGAACGAAGGGAAACAACTCAGCTAAAGACTATAGTATAATGTCCGTACTCAACCGTACCTTAACGTACAAATCAAACCTACTGGCGCTACCTCTCTTTTCTTAAAATAACAATATTAAAGAGAACTATAATTAACAGTCTAACCTTAGGAAATATCAACATATATATATATCATATTACTGTAATGACTGTAGTAAGGCAAAACTAAATTGAGACATTTAAGCATGAAAAAAAAGAATCTATCGAATTTTAAGTGTCTTGGTAAACTATATCCGTTTGCTTTGGTATAGTATGATGCTGTTTTAATATATATCAATTAATGCACAGTAAATGACATGTTCGTTAATTTTAAAGAACAGAAATATATACAGACATAACTTGTATTAAACAAAAAAGGCTTCAGAGTTCATGCCAGGCTTGTACTAGGACGAATTTGAACAATATAAATCCATGTTCATTAAGCAATTTATGTCACAAAGTCATCTAAGTATTTGGGAGGCTTGCGGTTTCGTTGAGGCCTAGAGTTATCGGTGCCTACAGGTGAAGACTGGTCATCCGTAGAAGTTACCGGAGCGTCAACTGTGTCTACTTCACCAATAGCTACTTCTGGTTGATCATGTTCGCGACTAATATTTTCCTGTTCTAATGGTGTTACTAATGCTGGGGGTGGTTGCACTGACTCGGGAGCATTGAAATAAATTTCACTATGAATGTCTTCATTATCACTGTCTTTATTAGGTTCGCGGGTAACGTTATAGTCTGGTAAATCAACTGGTACACGGAAACACTCGCCTTTCTTAATTTTATAGGAAGAAGCGCGCAACTGATTGCCTGTGAATTTCTTAACAAACAGCCACTCGTCCTGTTGTGATACTACGAGGTATCTTTGCCTAGCATTCAGTTTGTTTCTATCTGAATAGAGATAAACAAGATCGCCAACATTTATGACCGAATAATCAATTGACGTTTTACTGTTTTTGCACTTTTCACTGGCAATGTGATTTTCATGACGTGACTGATGCTGATGTAATATAGCATCCTTATCCGAAATTGGGAGCTGTTCATGTGTGAATTGATTTCGTTGTGTCCATAACTCCCGCGCAGACAGTCCTTCGCGGCGAATACGACAGTTGAGTTTTGCAACAGCAATTGCGAGTTGTATTTTTGAGAGGGAACCACCACCAGGCTCTATACGTAGAATTTCGTCCTCAAGCTCTAAGATCGCCTTTTCAGCCACTGGATTTTTGTTAGGATTTTTTACGCGACCAATGTCCAAAGTGATGTTCAGACGATGAAGTATTGTGTCATCACGTAATGCTGTGAAACACGGAGCAGCATCTACTCTTATAATAGCTGGAGGCCCGTGTATGGGATGTAATTCGGTACACAAACAAATAAGCGTATCTCTAATAGTGTCTCTTTTTTTCATCTTCAAGAAAGGAGGCAACTGTGTATGATGTTGATGTTTCACGTAAAACAAAAACTAACTGACTACTACGTTTCATGACATCTGCTGCAAATGATAAACCAACTGCCTCCGGGGGATCATCTGTTGACTGTGTCACGAAACCTTGGGGTAGTCTACTTAATGATGCGCAAGTATGGCAGCACTCTGTAACTCTTTCAATTGACTGATTTAAGTCTAAAGCATAAAAATGTCTTTTTTAGAACTTGCGTTAACTGGTGTTTAGAAGGATGATCTAGCTTTATGTGCAACGCGGTAACGAGTCCATCGAGGGCTGATCGGGGTACCACTATAAGATCTATAGGTGTTGAAAGAGGATCTGCACGTTTAACAACTAATAAACCGTCTTTTGCAATTGACACTGCACTTAAGTAACGCTTTACATCTTTGATGTTCGTAAGTTTCTTAGAAGGACGTGTGCCTTGTAGCAAGTGAGCATGAACGCGTCTCAAATCCCGACACTCAGACTGTATAGCCTTCCACGCAGATCTTGTGGTGAAAGGTAATCGACAGACATTGTTTATCACATCCTCTACATGAATAGCTCTAACAACAGAGTCCTCAGTATAATGAATAAACGCACAAATTTGACAGTTGGGGTTGTCACATTCGAGAGCATTACGGCTTGCAAAGTCTGAAGGGATATTGACAGATCCTGCGAGATGTTTAATGCTAACCTGATACCGACTAATCGTGGATAGGAAGGAAGTTATCCTTGGGCTGGCTGAAAATTCTCCTCTGCATAACTTTTCAATAGCCTGAACACATGGTTTACTGTCCGTAAGAACATACGCTTGTTGACTGGACTGGATAATGTAAGGGCTAAAATGCTTCACGGCTGCCGCTATACCAAGTGCTTCAATCTCACAGGGCAGCCAGGTGACTTGATGTTTTCTGAGCTTTGCACTAAAAAAGCCTGCTAACATTAATTTTCCATCGCGCATAACATATAGAGTAGCTCCAATACCATGCTTTTTCACAGATCCATCCGTAACAATCCATAGTTGATCAGTGGGTTGTGGGATCACAATGGACTTGTTGTTAGTGAGAGCAGATTGTGCATTGTGGAAATGTTGGCGAGTGTCGTCATCCCAAGTAATCTTCTCTGGAGAGTTTTTACCAGCAATAATGTCATCTAATGGCGCCATCATCTGAGAACAGTTTGGTAGGACGCGTCCTAAAACTTTGTACGCGCCGATGAATGATCGTAGACCATGGACCGTGTCTGGGACTTGGCATGTAGATAAGGCAGCTAGACGGTGACGACTTGCAGATAATGTGCCCTGCTTCCAGGTCCACCCCAGTATAGTTGTGGACTTAGGACAGACAATAGTCTTGGTAGGCTTGAGCTTCAAGTTGTTCTTCTGTAAAGCATCCAAAACTCGTGTCCAGTTTTCCAGCAGCTCTTCTGGCGTGTTACCCCCACAGTAGAGATCGTCAGCTAGTTTGGCAACTACACCATCTTGAAGAAGGTCTCCCAAAACCCGGCACATAAGTTCCTCCAAAGCAGTTTCAGAGCCCGGCATGCCCATGGCACATCTTGTATAAACGCGTACACCACGAAATGGTGTCACTACTCCACAATACTTCATTGATTCTGCAGACAGCGGAATCTGGTAGAATGCGCTCGTTAAATCAGAAACTATTATGTATGTCCATTGACCAATATTTCGCAATATGGTGTCAACATCAGGCATAAGAGATGGTTGGGGCTTAGCATATCGACCTACATCCGCGAATGCAGTTACCAGACGAAATCCACCTAGTGGCTTCTTCACTAGAAATGATGGATTGAGGTACTCGACAGCAACATTGATGTCTTCTGGACGTGAAAATACACCTTGCTTTTCCAACTCATCGAAATGTTGTTGCAGCTCAACTAGTTTATCCCTGGCATACTGTGGAAGACGTCCCTTACGCTGTGGTGGTTGAACGGGTCCCATGTTTACAACTGCCTTAAAGGGGCCAGAAGTCCCATTATATCCAGATATTGTGCTATCAAATACACTGTCATATTGAGATATAACGTTGCGAAACTTTTGACGGATGGGCTCAGCCAATAGTTCATCTGGATCTACCGAAACTGTATCCGAGAGGAACCCTGACTTAGCTGAATGACATGATGAGGGTATATTCACTGTGTCACTGTGCGCGTCTCGAGAATACGACGAGGTAGTAAGGCGCGCCTGACAAATATGTTCATTAGTGCGAACGTATATTGGGTCCGTAGTTGAGTTAAGTATTCTGACCTTGCCGGATACAGCTTCAACAATTTGTGGAGAAGGCCATTGTGTGTTGCATAATGCACCAAACTTTGGCTCTATCGCGATAGATCCATCCGGGTCAACATCATTTGGTACTGTAACCTCGAGATATGATCCAGGCCATGTGATAGTGGAGTCACTGGAACTGGCTCTGAGAATAAATGCTTGAGCTCTGCGGACATGGTTTACAGATGAGTCTGATCTTTCTGGCGAGTAAAACACCTCGTCTGTTGCGCGAACCACAATTTGTTGCTTAGACGGTCTAACCATAATGTCATTAGTAGCCATAAATGGTATCCCACCGAGTAGATCAACATCTAAATCATGTACAACCAAAGCATCTAGTATTAAGTCTTGTTTACCACGTGTGAGTATAATGTGGGTCTCTCCGGCAACTCTAAGTGGGGTAGAGCCATCAGCCTGAAGTGCACGCTGGTTGCTTTTCTTGATAGGGACGCCTAAGTACTGCGCAATAGACATTTTCAACATGTTAATTTCTGCACCAGTGTCCAAAGTTACATGAACAGGGAAGTGTTTGTAAAATGTCTTAAGAATAGGAGATTGTTTGGTGCTCACAAGTCTAGATGAGGCGACTCTTAAACTATAAGAAGGGTGTGTCATCTCTTCACAATCAGAATTGTCTGGACTGTCGTCAATATCGTCTGGCACAGTATGTCGAACTTTTGAAAGATATTGCCTGTCATCTTCTGGCAAGTATCTACATTTACTTAGATAGTGATTGTACTTTTGGCGACCGGCTTGTTTGCATAATGGACATGACGGACTATTGCGAGAGACTGGTTGAAATTTTGCGCCTTCAGTTTTTCTGGTGGGTTTAAATGCCGAGCGTAGTACCTTTGCTTCAGAAATAGTGTGAATTTCATCTAATAGGCTCTCTAAGGCAAGAGAAATTTCCGGTTTTAATGAAGCAAGAGATTTTGATCTAAGTTCAGTGCCGTACCTCTGTTTAACAAGTGCAGGTAAACGATTGTCAACTAATCTAAGCCAAGTTAAAACTATCAAATTGTCAATTGTAGGAGAAATTTCCTCATCTTCATCTGGTATGTTTCCTAGGTGTGAGATACTACCATCCTTTTTCAGTAAATTATCCTCGATGAAACTTGAAAGCCTCTGATATAAGTCCTCTGGACGCTCTCCAGCTTGTAACCGTATGTTATCGAAATCAAGAAAATGACCCCCTGTAGACTGAAATCCAAAATGTAACCGTACAGACTGCCAGATGCTGTTCATTGATGTAGAATTTTTGACTATACTATTACGGGAAATAACTGGGCAGAAATTTGCAATCTGGCCCAACATAAGTTCTAAGTGCGTCACTTTCTGCGCTGCAGTACGTCGACTAGCTTCGGGAACTGCCTCACCATCATCTGCCATACCCCGTAGAGGAGTCGTGTTAGTTTTCTTTCCCCATGTGAACCCCTCAACCAAGAACGGTGCAAAGTTTGAATCTAAAGCCAATGTATACTGTAGGTTTTGTCTCCAGGACTCAAAGGAGGTAATTGTTTCTTCCCTCGTTAAGCGCCACTGTTTTGGTGCGCGATTGCTAGCCATGATTGTTTGTTTTAACACTACAATGTGAAGTAGCACTGTCCTTTGCAAAGCAAATTTACGACTGATAGACCTTTTTGATAGTCACTTTGAATGTCAAACACACGATCGGGTTCTTTGATCGCCGCTGCCACCACGCCAGTCAGTCGGAATCAGACAGAAACACAACAATTCGGAAGGTTGTTTGCAATTTAATGATGCGAACTGTTTTCACAACAAACGAAGGATCGAGAACGAAGGGAAACAACTCAGCTAAAGACTATAGTATAATGTCCGTACTCAACCGTACCTTAACGTACAAATCAAACCTACTGGCGCAGGGACTTGATCAGACGTGCAACCGTTAACCACTACTGACTGAGATCTACCTATTAAAAAGGACCGGATCCAGGACACAGTTTGACTGGAGACACCATGCTCTTGGAGTTTAAGTAATAATATGAGATGGTTGACTTTGTCGAAGGCTTTACTAAAATCAAGTAGGACAAGGTCGGTCTGTTTACCTGAGGAAAGGTTTTTGGATATTTCATCAACTAGCTCAATGAGCTGAGTCTCACAGGACCGTCTTTCACGGAACCCATGTTGCAGCTCATAAAGCATGCTGTGTTTTGAGAGATGTGTGGATAGGCTAGATGCAATTATGTGTTCTAGGAGTTTACATAGAATACAAGTTAGCGATATGGGTCTGTAGTTAGCAGGGTCACTAGTATCACCTTTTTTGAATAGTGGAGCGACATTTGCCTTCGTCCAATCGGATGGGAGTTGACCAGTAATAAGGGATCTTTTAAAGATTAGTGATACTATGTCAAGGATCTCATGGCGGAGCTCCTTCAAGACAATGGGCTTAATCATATCTGGGCCAGCAGCCTTATCCACTTTCAGGTTTTGGAGTAATTTCAGGACGCCGTTGGGGTCAATTTCAATGTTGGGCATTGTAGGGTATTTCCTTTTTCCTAGGGAAGTCCTGCAAAGCTGGGACAGAGACAAGGGAGAAACACCTGAAAAAACAGACTGGAATTGTTTATTCAGAATATTTGCTTGACCAAGGTTTTCTGACGTGATTTTACAATTTGTCTGATCTTTTAACGGTGCAATACCTTGGTTATCTTGTCTGGCATTTTTTATAAGTGAGTAGAGGCGCTTGGTATTGAATTTATTAGTGTTTGTGTTTTCTGAATGTTGAATGTCTAGTATGTTTTCAATATATGTCTCATGTGCTTTCTTAATTTTTTGCTGGATGAGGTGTTTAACAGTTCTGAATTTGCTAATGTACTGATTTTGACCCTTGTGTAGTTTAACCTTTTGGTAGAGTTTGTCCCTTTTTCTTATCAATCTTTTTATATCTTGTGTAATCCATGGGAGACTTTTCTTATTTCCTAGTTTTTTAATTGGGACAAACTTTGATATGCCTTCTTGAATTACGAGTTTAAACCTGATCCAGGTCTTCAACTGGGATAACCTCTGCATCTTTCAGTGTGTTTACCTTGGAGTTACTGATAAATTGTTTGAAATCATCCAAACTAGCTTTTCTAAATAATGGAATGTCCCTAGGGGTTTGTTTATAAATGAAAGGTTTGATTCGAGCTTGAGAGATGACTACGTTATGGTCTGAAATACCAGCTTGGACAGATACTGTGCTTACTAGAGTTGGGTTTGTTGTGAGAAATAAGTCCAAGACATTTTCATTACGTGTGGGGGAATTAACCATTTGTGTGAGATCATAGTCATCAAGGATTTCGAGAAACTTATTATAAGACTGGGTGTTTGTGCTATTAGGTTTCATTGAAGGTGAGGTTGGGGGTGATAAAGTCACCAAAAATCCATTTGGTGCCTTCGAGGGGTCTGGTTAGATCCAGTGACCTTTCAAACTCAATGAGACTCATGAGATCAGTTTCCTTGGGTCTGTAGTAGGCAGCAACATACAAGGGCTTAGTATTGTTCATGTTTATTTTGACCCATAATAGTTCACATTGGGTATTAAGATGTTGCTGCACAGATGAGATATATTTATTTTTAACCAAAATGAAAACGCCACCTCCTTTACCTGTAAGCCTATCTTTGCGAAAAGGGGTTTAACCTAAATTCGATGGGAATATTTCACTTGTGAGGTGGTCTTCGGTAAGCCAAGACTCAGTTCCTATTACAATATCTGGGTTGTGAGAGTCAAGTAGGACATAAAATTCATATTTTTTGTTAACAATGGACTGACAGTTCAGATACATGACCTTGAAATTAGCGTGTGGAGGAGGAGGATTACTTTTAGGTTTGGGAGTTGACCTGGAGGGACCTGAAGCAAAGCTATCATTAGGGAGAAATGAGTAAATATTATGATGTCTTATAGGTGAGTTGCCAGGACTTGAGAGATCTGAAATATTTATTGAATTTCAATGGAAGCAGAGCCAAGAGAACGAGGTGTCTAAGCCTAGTAGCCTACTATATGAGTTATCGGGAACAAGACGTTTCGGCCCCAGTACGTTTCGGCCTCAAGATAATTGTGGTGACGTTTCGGCCACATGACATTTCGGCCTCACTTTATGTCCGTTTCGGCCCCAATTCATATATAAGAGTCAATTATATCACGGACCTATCCATGATTATATTGTTTCGATGTACATATTTTAGTTTTGTTATATATGGTATAATTAAATATAAATATTGAATTATAAGTGGAAATTTGTTATTGGTGTTTGCTAACGATCACAATTAATGTATCATTGTTATTTTGCGTATTGAATAAATGGTGATGTATACAATAAACGAGTTTGTTGTTATTTTTATTTTTGCAAAAAGTTGTTTCTGTCCGCAATTAAAAGATGTAATTTTAATGCATTTCGGTTTCTTTGATATACTTGTTAATAAGTGGGACAATTACAAAGGATAATAGGTAATTAATTTTGTTTAAGTGATGATTAGGTGATTATGTATATATGAACCAATTTCTTGATGCGGCGGTAATTATTCGGTTTCTTTGATGCGATTGATTGATATTTGCGCTGAAGTTTATTCAAACTCATTGGTTAAAAAAAAGTATATATAATAACATGTACAATAATTTAAAAAGCAAGTGTGTAAATGTGCCTCCGTATCTGTATTACAATCACAACAAAAATGTGGTTTATTTCATTAAACATTACACAATGCTTATAGCAACAACAATATAAGACAAGTACAAAGCTTTTCGGAAAGGCTATATAAATAAATATAAAAAGTTTTAGTTTCTTATTTCATTTGCGTGGTAAATATATTTGGATAAATTGTTTATACAGTTTTAATTTTTTTTGATAAAAGATTCGAAGGCTTTTGTAAAGTTGCCCACGTATGATAACATAATTTAAATATTTATGTCTAAGATTTCTTAAGTTGGAACGGAGTGAATTAATTATTGCAGAGTACCAGTATTGATACATCAGCAGTTATTTGTTTTATTACGTTATAGTTACGCAACATATTATACATCAGGACTTTTATGATACCCCCAAAATTTCAGCCGAATAGTTCAATATGGGAGCTACAAGTGAGTCAAACAATTTTAAATTTTGTGAAATAAGTCTGAAAAAATTGTAAATGTGAGTCTGAAACTTATTTTTGCTGCTTCTCCGCAACGTCTTTTTATATTTTTGTTCAATAGCAATGGAAACGTCACTGCGCTCGTTCAATACAATAAATAAAGAAAGAGAAGGAGTCTGTTTTTATTTTTTTTATGAAAATGACATGCCGCTATATTAAAGAAGCCATGTTAAAACGCAGTAATACCCTGTCAATTATTACCGTTTCTTAGTAATTGTTCATTTTAATGCTTATGTGTTATTGTTATTATGAATTTGTACATTAATTGTGTCTTTGCCATATTTCTTATACAATGTAAATGGCCAAAGGCAAGTAATTTGCTGATTTGCCAATAAAGTTGAAATTAATTATCTATAAGCATATATTGATAAGTTATCATATTTTTCTTTTTGACATCTTAAATGTCTCTAATTATCACGCATTGATTAATTGTTTAAATCATCAACAAAGTCGGTCTGTGTAAGTTGATTGATTGAATTAACTTGTTTATTCACACATGTCATGCCTAATTCACACGTGCGTGTCATAATCACTTTGACTGAAATTGAATTGTCTTTAATTGTGTCGCAAGCAAGAACAGAAAAATATTAAAACTAGAATGATAAAGTTCTGGAGCAAGCGAATATCCGTTAAGGAAACTAAATTTTCAAGTTTATGTTATAAATTCATGTCTCATTCAAACAAATTATTAAACGGAAAAGATTTGTCAAGAATTTATTTGATGATACAGGTAATTCGGATATTTGGCTAAACCAGCTTTCTGGTAATGTAAATATTTCAAATGTTCACAAATTAAATTAAATCTTTTGTTTTGTTGTGTATATTATTGTTTGTGCATATCTGTTCTTTTGTTTTGTTGTGTATATTATTGTTTGTGCATATCTGTTCTTTTGCATAATAATCTTTTGTTTGGTTGTGTGTATTTTATATAAATGTTTTGTGCGCTGTTTTTTTTTAAAATTCTATTCATATTTTTCATGCAGTTATCAGTATTTCCTGTGTTTACATTCAATTTTATATCTAATAAAATAATGATATGAATATATATATTACTTATGTTTTGATATTCTTTCTGGGGCCGAAATGTCATGTGGCCGAAACGGCAATGGGGCCGAAACGTCGAGGCCGAAACGTCTTTGGGGCCGAAACGTCATGTGGCCGAAATGTCATGTGGCCGAAACGTCTGTAATTTGAGTTATCCCCTACGCCTGGCGTATGTCACTCCTTTTCTTTTTTCAGTCTACCGGGTACTTCAGTGGTAAAATATTAAAGTTAAGATCCGGGGAAAATAAGATCATATTTTGTTAGCTTGGTTCTTAGATAAATGTAAAAAGACAAAACAAAGCCGGAAAAAAGCATAATCCCGACAACGAGCTCCTATGTAAAAACCCTGCAATTTTGCACATATCACCTGGTATTAATTTAGCCCCTGGTGACATGTATGCACACCTGTGTGGAAATTACCATGAGACTGTGAAAAAAGGGGAATTTAAATGTGTGATTTCCACCACACTCCACAGTTTTGATCCACAGTTGTTCTGCAGGTCTGTCATGTTATATGCCATTATTGAAATGGTAACCAGTCAACTCGTACCTAAGTCAACTTGTACCTTAGTCATCTCGTACCTGAATTGGTCAACTCGTACCTGATTTTTTTTTCGAAAAAGTCAACTCGTACCTTAAACTTTTTTATGCAATATCTTTGAGATAATAGTAATTTTTTTATCAATTATCATTAAATATTTGCATTGAAATACTATTGTATCAGAAAATGGAAGAAATGAAGAGAATGTTTGAAAAAAAGTCAACTCGTACCCTACGTAATCATTCATTTTTAGCGTTACTAAAATAATGAATAACAGGACTTTCGAAAATTGTATTATTTTCATCACGTTAATGACGAAAATATGTTTTATTTCAGTTCAACATAGGTTTTTTAAGATACAACTGGCCCTCGGACACGAAATTAGGTTTGTAGACACGCTCATAAAATTTGTTAATTTGCTTCCTGTTTTATTTTTGTACCGATTTAAGTACAAACTTTAATTTTCTGTGTGCATTTATTTATCAAAGCGATGGAATTTCAGATCAAGTGACAGTAACAGTTAACTGAATTTTGAGAAGACTAGTTACTTCTCGAATGAAAATACCCTACCAAGTAATTTATTTTCTTGCATGCAACAGAGAAAGTTAAAAAAAAAAAAACATAACTTATATAACATTCCAATCATAAATTTTATTTTTTTCAACTTAACATATGCATGTTTTATGATAAAAGCAGCTTACTAACAATTGACAATAACTGACTTTCACCTGAAATATCAGTTTTGAAACAAAAGGTACGAGTTGACTACAAAGGGTACGAGTTGACTTTTTTAACGTTACGAGTTGACCAATTCAGGTACGAGATGACTAAGGTACGAGTTGACTAAGGTACGAGTTGACCCGGAAGCATTGAAATGATAACTTTTCAAGAACATGATACTCATTTCAATAATGGCATATAAAGCAATTTGGCAGGTGTCAATATTTACTTTTAGATAATGTAAAGACTATGCGCATATACTCTGCTTTTGAACCGATGTCATTTAATCTCGTTCTTTTTTTTGTACATTCCCGCTGTACTCAAATTTGAAGAACTCCAAAGGGAGACAAATAAATAATACTACCCCCAAGTAGAAATATTTTATGAAAGATTGAAAACGGTTCTACTATACTGCTTCCTACAACAACATATTCATACAGTTTTTTCAAAACATGCTTTGTGGTTTAAACATCTTATTCGATAAAAGCACAATACATATGGCAATTCTTAGATGTAAGATAACTTTTTTACAAAGTACAAATACAATGTTTATTTTCAGTCCGTATGTTACATCAATTAAGGTCTTTCAAATAGTATTATTTGAAAGACGAACACTCTATATAGAAGGTTCCTGGTTACATTCAACATAATAAACATAAGTTATGTAAAGCTTTTAATCGACCTATCAAATAACAAATAAATAACAACGTTAGTTAATACATTATAAGTATTACGTATTAATAATAATTAATAATTAAAATCTAAGTAAATGACATATATTTTTGTTATCACATAGAATCTATTATTATTATTAAAATTAGATTAAGTTAAAAACCAACACATATCCTTTGAACGGCCATAACGTGATAAACCGTATACGCAGGTTAAGACAGGTTTGGCCTTCCATAGAAGTGACAGTTACCGTATGGAACACGTTTTGTCTGTATGAATTTAAAGGCTATGCCGACAGCTCCTGAATGTTGAAAACTCAGACGTCCGAGGCAAATGTTGACACTTTAAGACAACCTTGAAAATGACCTTGGACATAAATTTTACCAAGTTTGAACAAATTTTCATTTTACCAACGTTCGCGTACAGGCCCCTGTGGGATAGTGTTTTGAGCGCGTGCAAACATGTTTTCATAGACATAAAGCAGACATGTCGTACTCAAACCCAGGTATGTTGACATCTTATGAGAACGCTTAAAATTTACCTCTCGTTAGCAAAAAAAGAAAAAAGAAGTCCATGCGCAGGAAAGCAGACAGGGTGACCCCTGCGCGTGACCTCTGTAGGTGGGCCAATGGAAATTTTACTTTCATGTTACAGCTCAATCTATTTGCTGCGCAGTAAACCGAAAGTAGCATAACGTGATGTACAGTGTTTACAAAAACACATGCATGTCTGTCGAGTGTGTAGCAAAATATGCCGGCTGTGCAAAGGATATCATGTCATATGGTCAACAACGACATATCACTAAGACATAGCTTTAAATACTTTAAAACTTGTGTGGAAGCTGCTGATCTTGACCAATGGTCTAAAAATTGCCTGTATAATTTAAGTGATACCCTTCAAAGTGAGCATCAACAATGACATTTAGAAAGCTCCAAACTATTGACATTTAAACGATTTTCCACCCAGAAAAAATCTGTTTTGATATGTTCCACAATATCCTAAAAATATTTCTGTGAATAAGGTACATCGGAATAGATCGTAAAGATGTATACTTTGCACGTGAATAAATTTGTATACGTCCGTCCATGCACTATTTCCTTACGACATCTCATCTGTGACCACTACTGTAGGCAAATATGTTGACGAAACTTAGAAGGGACGTTTCTTGCATGAAGCTCTCCCAAAGGTGTTCAAAGAATTCCGTTCCATGCAGAACTCTGGTTACTATGGTAACAGTAGGAAAAACATCTTATGACATATTTTTTGACATAGAAATACATAGAAACCGTAAGGCCTTGAACTTATGCGTGGGTGAAGCATTGGTGGTCCTTTATCAAGTTTGTTGAAAGTGTGTCTCAAGGTCATAATTGGTCTCGACATACCAGACGGAGTCACATGTTTTACATAGACTTGTATAAGGAAATGCTTTTAAATTTTTTCTTGTTAATATTATAGGGCATGGAGCTTAGATATTTTATCAAGGTATTTAATTTATACATATTGGGCTTGTTTTATATAGACTTACTTTAGTAATATTTTTGTCCAAGAGCTTAGCTAGTTGATGTGTTGCATTGCCAAGTGATCGTCTTCCAAGATTGTTCAAAATATGCACCAGGTATCAAGACAGGCCCTGCCACAGAGATCACGGTCTTGTTTAGACTTAAATAAAGAATTTTCTTTCAAAAACCGTAAGGCGAAGATCTTAGATATTTAATAAGTAGCACCTCCTAGTTGTCATTTACCAGGAATGTTAAACTTATGCCACTGGAGAGAATTTCAGACAGACCACTTTTGAAAATCTCCATAATTGCAAGGTCTATGACTTAGATATTTGGCATGTCGCATTGTCAAAGTGGTCCTTTCCCATGACTTACTAATTATGCCGTCAAAATGGCCCAACCGACCAATTAGCCAACAGACGGTTCGTATCCGGCTCAGGGCCGTAGATTTTCGAGCCCGTCGTCCAGGTAAGGTTCCTAGTCTTACCGCAAGGCACGAAGCAGCAAAGTTAGCATGGGTGCGACGGATGTAAGGCTTTCTAGCGCTGACTGGACTAATGTTATATTTGTGGATGAAACCAGGATGAAGCTCCGTGGGCCCGACGGACGCGTTCGCATTTACCGAGCGGAACAGAGAATGCTGTCTGGTAAACGCTGATCAGTTCAGTAATGGTCTGGGCAGGAGTTTCAATGCACACAAAGACCCCAATTGTCTACTTCCTAAGTAAATTAAACGGAGTCAAGTATGAGAACGACATCATTCAAGCTGTGTTGATACCACTAATTCAATCGGAACATGATATTGTTGCAAAACAATGCACCCTGTCAAGCTGCAAGGGGCACACAGAATATGCTAGCAGCTAACAGCACTCGTGTATTCGAATTGCCTACAAAAAGCCCGAATCTAAATCCAATAGAACAAGCATGGGAATTGCTTAAGAGGAAGGTTAGGGCACAGATATGTGGTTTCAATGAGGTCGGTGTGCCCTGCAGTAATTGCTGCAAATGGTGGACATACAGAATAATAATTTTAAAACTTTCTTCTTGAAAACATTTTGTGAGTTTTAATTTTCAGGATACCAACTTTAACATTATTAAATTATTCTACATGAATTAATTATTTTTATTAAATGAAATTTTATAAGAATGTTTGCAATAAAATGTTTATACGTGTGTAATTTAATTCAAACACCAAGTGGACGTTTAGAAATTTTGTTCAGTGAAGTTTGAACACACACGTAGAAACCAGTCTCTCGGAATTAAAGCAGCGGTCTAAGACTGACACCCTTTTTTAACGGCCCTTTGTGGCCCTCATTACGGTCCTAAAAATGACATCTCTATTTCACGGCCCTTTGCGGATGACTTGTTACACCGGTATCGGTAAAGAAACACCAAATTGCTTTAATATTACTACAACTACAACTACAAATATTTTATTGCATTAAATATATGTTTCATTGCACGTTATTTAGCAGAGGTGATTATCGAGAAACAAACTGCTAGTTCCCTATTTATAATAGATATGAATTACTAGTATGCAGTTATAGTTTATGAATCTTTCTACTCTTTGTATAAAGAGACAAAATCGTGAATCATGGTAGAATTAAAATTACACATTAATGTATTTGAACAATTGTGGTTCAAATCTGGAGGTTGTCACATACAGTAACCTTGTAACAAAGGTAACATCATCAACTATCAACATAATAACAGTGCAAACACCAGTTGTTGCATTATAAGAATTTAAAATCTCGGACCGGTTAAATATGTAAAAAAACGTTCCAGTGTCTGCCTTACATTCTACTGTTGCGCTTAAACATTAAGACTTGCGTACTGACTGAGATAGATCTAATTTATATTCTTTTTACTCATCTCTATCTTAAATCAAATTCTATAGTGCTTTTTCCGTTCAAGACAATTCCTTTTGTTTGTGTCATTCTCTTTTACGGGACTTGACCGATCTAATTGTATTTACATAACTAAATCTGTCGTCGTGCGCCCTGACCCGGTCATGTAAACATTTGTCAGTGATTTAGTATCTCGGACAAATACTTGCAACCAAACTATCCGAGATCGAACAAATGAAAAAAAAACAACAAGCAAGGCTACCAAGCGTAATGCGCGCAGAAATGACAATGGGTTTAGATTTAGAGAGTTTGGAGAACTTAAGGATTTTTAATGGATATGAATCTGAGAAAAAGGAAAGAAGGGTATGTTGAAACTGTCTCATCTTTTGTACTTGCTGGCATAGAATTTTTCGGTTATTTTAAATGAAAATAAAATGGTTGTAATTTAGACGAGTTCTTCAATTCACTTCACGCGAAAATAAACATAGTAATTTTAATTATTCTGCTTTATAAAACTGTTTATTGGTATGGATTTATGTTCATCTAGAAATGTTCCGACAGGATTTAATCAGAAACAGTAGAATAAAAGCTTGTTTTCGTTTTCTGTGAACAGCACATTTCTTAATTTGATTTGTCTGATGTATTCTCTCCGATGGTTAAACTGACAAGAACGTGAACGGGGCAATTTTGCGGTATAAATACAACAGACCTCGCGATGTCACGTGGATATACAGCCGACCAATGGCTGCATAACTTATACGGCAGCTTATTTCCAGTTACCAATCAATGCAGTTCATGTTTGAATGACGTCATCCCATGCAAGCGGCCTTGGAAGTGGTCCAAGAATTTAGCTAATTCCACGAATATACATACACTACAAATTGAAATAAGAAAAACTTTTGCATGCATATGATAGAGTTATATAAACAACATGAAAGATGGTGTATTTGATGAAATAACTAATTATCTCTTAAGATCTATAATGAAATATATATATCTATCTGACTTTATTTATGAGGTGGATCGCTGGAACCAGCAAATAGTAAACCTATGATTTGCATAGATCTACTATACATGTACAGAATTCCATTACTTTTATTATTTTAAGTTCATCTTTTGAAACAATTTCTAATTCAATTTATATTTAGTTTAATGATTATACAGTAATATGCTGTTAGTAAACCAGTTGCCTTTATTAATATTTTCTGTACAAAATACTTTTTAAAGGTATCCTCTTATACCTCTGATAGCTTCATGTTACATACATGAACTTTAAGATGTATGTTTCGTGGCCCATCTTTTAACCTTGAACTTGAAATATAATTTACTTGCATTTTACTTAGGTAGGGAACGGTCTTGATACAACAATAATGCAGTAACTTTTCATAGGCAGCCCAGGAACTGTCTATATGGTTATTGAATATTCCTGGCAGTCGGCGTTAAAAGTGACCACTCTAACATAGATGGCTGCTAAATTGGAATTGCTGCTAATGGAATCGAGCAGATAACTGCTTCATTGAAATAATCACTGAAGTTTAACTGTGAAAACTTAAACTGAAGGAGTTCTGCCAGCTGCTGTGTCTTTGGTGCCTCGTTTGAGATACCTTTATAATAATTACTAACTGGGTCATATCCTCAGTCAATTTAATGGGACAGTACACCTGCTTTAGATACAGGCTGTAATTACATTTCAACTCTATGCAGGGCATTTTTACCTTCTATATCAGAGGCCGGTGTAGGGCGTCTTCCCTGCCAAAATGCTAGTCCAGATTTTTGTTTACAGCCATAGCCTTCGACAACAGCCTTTTTTAATCATTCACTTTGGCGACAAATTTTCAGTTTTAGCAAAAAATATACTTAAGAAGAACACTTCTTTGTAGGCATAAGGTGATAGCAGTTTATATACCCATATTTATTACTGCATTTCAGTTGTCTTTTGAGGCCCCATCATCTCCTGATGACAACAACGAGAGTGACACAGGTCTGCTGGATGATAAGTCAACTAAAGGAAAGTCCCACGGAAAATCCAAATGTGGAAGACCGGCTAACCCTATCCCCCGTCACAAGAGGGACTCCCACATCAAAGCAGAGTACAAACGGCGGGATAAAATTCAGGTTTGCTATACTTCAGCGGTTTTTAATGTAGATTGAAATTTAACTGAGCAAGTTGTATGCTTTTATGATCTCCCCTAGTGAATACAAGCATATCATGTTGTTTTTTGTCTTCTTTTTTTTCTCTTTTTTTTTGGCTTATGCCTCATTGTGCCAGTCAGAAAGTAAACAAAATGTATCGAACTAGGCCATGTTTGCATTTATGAAATATGCTTATGTTCACAGGAACTGTAAATATTTATATTATTTCTATATTTAAACCACATGCATGATTTTAACATTCTAACAGACATTCTGATGTTAAAATCAAAGTTTTAAATTCAAAGGCTATCAGTTTACAGACCATTCCCTATAGGTATATGTGGAAACTGGTCCCTTAGGTTTTAAAAGGTGTCTGAACAAATAAGAGAGTTGGCCAGAAACCTATTGGAGCTTTTGCCAAGGATTATGGGTAAGGCAGGTAACTGTGTGTTGAAAAAAAATTTAAATTTTGTAATATACCGGTTTGATGACTTTTTCATAGACCATAAGTACGAATATGAAAATATTTCATTACATTAATGCAGAGAAAAATGGTGAAAAGGGTAGATGCTGGGGATCAGCGGTAGGCTGAGTGCTTTATGTAATATAGTTTGCAGATTGGCCGTATTTTTTTTTAGGTCTTTCTTTAAAATTCACTGGAAGCTCTTACAGCGATGCTTCACACCTTATTTAAATCACACGTAAAAAAATAGACAATCATCTTAAAAGATATCACATTCAACAGAAAGTTAAACTCAACAACAAGTTAACTAAAACCTAAAGCAGCAAACAAAGTTACATTTCAATAATTATATGTAACATAACAATATTTTTGAGATAAAATAAAAAAATTAAATAAAAAATGGATAATACACATGTATGTAAGGTAACATAAATGAATAAAATGTAAAATTTAATGTTGATCAATACAGAACTTAAGTTCGTAAAAATAAACATCACACTAATAGAGCACACAAATGAGCACACAAAATAACACAAACAGAAAGGAACAACAAAAGAAAACAACTTAAACTTGTTATCAAATTAAAATTGTTAAAATAAAATTAAAATTTGAAAAAATTACAAATGTGAAGCATCACTGTAAGGCAGGAATATCGTAACATTAGAGATTCATATATGGATCAAAACAATTCTATAAAACATGTAGCAAACATCAGATTTTGTGAATTCTTTCATTGAGGTAGGTTGCAAAACCAAATACAGAGAGTTATAATAAACTGTTTTGATGGACTGCTGTGTATAATTAGCAAAAGCTTCTCCAAAGTGTAATGTGAACAGTATATTTAGACTGTGGGCTATTTTTATAGTGAGTGCAAGGTCAAAATGAATTGAATATTATGGTTCTAGATCTACCATCTACCCTAAATTTGAAGATTGAAGTTGAGATTTATCACATATTTAACATATGAATTTTGATCAATTTTAATGATAAATGATACTTCATAATATAAAGTAGTTTTATATTTCTCTGTTTTAATGTGTGTGTATTTTCAGTTCATACATAATGGGAGTGCAGGATATCTATATTTATAAATTATAAGATTTTTTTTCCTCATAATTTATTAATACATGTTGTAAGAGTAATACATAGTTTTTGCACATGTGTGACAAATAAAATCCACATACAGGATGTAGCACACTTGCTTTAACATCATTGTAAATGGAATCTCATGTGCGATTTAATATGCCTGTGTAAATATCTTGCATTTTGTTGTATGAAATATTGCTATGTGAGTGTACATTTTGCAGTTTTGCATACAAACATGTTTCATATCATACAATTTGTTAAATGCTTTAAATGCTTTTACTTTTCAGTGCACAAACTCTTTTATTTGTATGTTATTGCATTTTCTCATCCAGATTTTTCTTAAATTTCATACTTACAGAAGGGTTTTGACACACTATTGACCCTGGTGCCAGAGTTGAATGGCATGTCCGAGAAGGAGAGCAAGGCAAAGTTGCTGTTTAAAAGTAGGTATCTTACGAATGACCCTCCTAGATATACTAAAGTTTGTTTCTATCTTTTCCGTAGTCAGGGACTGGCAGTTTTGCATTTCTCCATCCTAATGAGTTGTGCATGAAGATTGTTAAAAAGTTTTAGTGTCTACGAGTCATATCGAAAAAGACACAAACTTTTTTACAATGGATGCAAATTATGTTTAGCACAATACAAAGGTTAGGGAAATTTGCAGTCTGCCTTTTACAACTGTTTAGGTAGGGCTTTGCTGATTTTGTTTTTGTATGTCTCTGATCTTAAATTGGGGACACCCTTACAAAATATTTGAACGTTCTCCAATATTGTAGCCGCCGACTACTGTCGACGTATAAAAAGTGAGTGTGGCAGTACGCAGACAGAGCTTACAGCCCTGAGGCAAGAGCTTGAATCCCTTGGTACCGAAATTCAGTAAGTCAAAACCTAGAATATGCTATTCTATAGATATGCATTAGAATGTATCAAAGAGCAGTGATTTAAACAAATAGCTCGGAACTGTAAATCACAACTTTTCATGTTGAGTATTTTTATGTCTTATCAGCTTGGGGTTTTTTTTCTATGTGATTGAGAAAGCCTGTTTTTCTATTATTTCTATTTTTAGAAGAACAATGCTTCAGGACTACCGTACTTTGAATATGTTGACAAATACTTACACCTAAATTCACCAAACAAAAAAGGCGACCAAATCAGTGCTCTTTGTACAGTGTTAGAGTCTTTCATGATATAATTCTTATTTTACAGGATATCTCGCATGTAAGGTCATGCTGCCCTTGTAAAGAACATGTTTTACCGTGTCACTTTCCATGTACTCGTGGCGTACAGTCATTCCTGTTTTAAGATACCGACCTTGTTCTTTTAATACTGTATCCATGTCAAATTGTTTACACACATTTTAGGTTTTGGATTCCCTCGCTTGACCTCAACATTACGTGGTTTGTTCTGATGACTAGGGACCAGCATAAATTCTACACTAGAGCATTTAGGACGCTAAAAACCCTCAGTTTGTGTTGCTGTTTCTTTCAAATCAGAAAAAGATTCACTTTGTCAATGAATTGGACAGTCTCGAAAGGTGTTTGTAAACAGGAATGGCTGTACCGTACTTATTTTCATATAAGATTGGGTGCATTCTTTCAAGAGAGGGACCTTAGAATTCATGTGTATAAAAAAATATTACCGGTATTGGTTTAAAATTAAGTTGGTAAAAATGTTACTTGTATGGTCTATAGTTGTAAGTTTTTGTTTATTTTTCTTAACAAGAGGGACGGTGTTTTGTTTTTCCTTCCATTTACATGCTTTGTATGCAATAACTGGACTTGAAGCCCTTACTGCTTTCTGAATGGTCCATGCCAGTTTCTTAGGCCCTGCTCTTATTTTGGTTTAATGGTAAGGCCAACGGCCCACAAGTAGTCTCACATATAAACCCATATACCAATTAGTGATGATGTAATGGTCCATTGTGGCTTTTGGATATATTCCAGTGAATTAGTTTATTAAATATCACATCTGGCTATTGTATCACCCAATCATTGACCAGCAGGTAGTAATGTGAGTGATACATGTGCAGGTCATTCCCTGCCTCAGTTCACAATATCTCAGTGGTTGTGAAGAGGATTTTGTTTGAGCCTCAGCCAGGCCACTCCTTCATGTCAGATCAAATCTTGGTTGTCCAGTTTATTCAAGATGGGAAGTTTTCAGTTACTTGAAAAGAGAGTTTAGTACTGGTCAAGACATCAGACCCTCCCATAACTTCTATGTCTTACAGTTAGCTGATTTGTAAGGGCTTCATTCATAGTTACAATTTTGATTATCTGGATGTCATTTCCAAACTTGGCTCATTATTCGCTGGTTCACACATGAAACGGAATGATGCACTTATAAAACAGTATATTACTCTTAAGAATACGGTTAGAACTGTTTATACATGTACATGAAATCATAAATTTGTTAAGTATACATGTATCTTAACTCTCTGGATCTCTTTCAGGTAAAAGGTAACTCTTTTATTGCATTTTAAAAGTACATATTGCTTTTGTATTAACAGTTTGGATCTTTTTCAGAATTTCATAAGTAACTTCTGCATATATTCCACTCAATTTTAATTATAAATTATGCTAATAATATATATATATATATAGGTCTGTGTATATTTATTGTTACCTATTTTGCATCGTTTAATTATAGGTTGATATTAATAGATTTGCTTCTGTTCCAGATTTATTTCTTAGACGAGAAATTAAGTTAATTTATTTATAAGATGTTCTTGTCAGTCATAGGTTAATATATAAATAGTGATAAGGGCATTTGATATTGTTAAGTTTGAGGTGTTAGTAATTTTCTGGAATTTCCAGTGAATTTGTTAAGCATTCATGTTATATCTTGAATACGAAGGGCAGCATGACCTCGGCGGAGATTTTGAACAGCTAAAAAAACCAAACGGCAAAAACAAATAGCGTCAAAACAGATGCATATTTTGCTTGCTCTTTTCCTTTTGGCATGGATTGGAAACAGACATTATTCTGTTGAGACAGAATTTTCCCGCTTCCCCTCTCCATCTTTCAATAGATACTGATTTGTGATTAATAGTTCTCTTATCCAACTCCAGCTGTTATTTTGTCAATTATCTTTATGTATCTGTATTTTACACCTCAAAGCATTTTTATGTAAAAATGTTTTTTCAGCAAAGAAAGTTTTTTAATACTTCACAGAACTTGGAACTTTAGTGTATAATTTCCTAATAAAAACCAGAATCGGGTTTTTTTTTAAATTCTGTTCAACCATGCATGTATTTCCTGAAATAGGTAGAACTTTCTTCTTGGAGTTGGAGAGAGTCTGTTACAACATCAGTATCTGACTTGCTCTGTAAATATCTCTTTTAGTAAACTCTTTTTATCTTAAAGAGCATTGTTAAATCATGGACATCGTTTTTTTCTATTTCACAGAGTCCTCCAAGACCAGTTACCACAGCATGGTGTAGAAACAGTGAAGAAATGCCACGATGTTTCCATGGATACGCTATATGACCAATATGTCGAGGAAGAAACACAGAAGAACTGGAAGTTTTGGATCGTATCCTTTAAGGTGTCAGTTATAGACAATTGTAAAAAAAGTCTACTTTTCTAGGCAAGCATTTGATTATTTTGACAAAAGGGTCATGACTAACAGGTGCTCATAGGTGAGCTATTGTGATCGCCCGTCGTCTGTCTTCCCTTGTTAACACTGTGGAGGTCACATCAGACATCCAATCTTCACGAAAATTGGTCAGAATGTTTATCTCAATGATTACTAGGTCAAGTGTGAATCTTGGTCCTAGACAAGCATTAAGGTCCCTAGGATGAAAGGAAGTTCAATGTCTAAGAACCATAACCCTAGTTTGCATCCTTTATGGATAATTAAATGTTTTCAATATGTATGTTTTTTTTCAGGGAGTATCCATTGTTGCCGACAATATAAGTTTACTTCATGCTAAATCTGTTCTACTACAATGTGTATCTTAAAATTGTGTATGAAAAAAAAATGTCCGAATTCAATTCAAGATTGCTGATTAAGGAATTTAGTATATTTGTTTTGTACATGCAGTTCTCATCATTAGTAATGAAAAAATCTAGAAGTAATGCATTAACTGAAAAAATTGTCACCAAGCCTCGAAGTTTCAGCCGGATCTTGCAGCAATTACAGTTAGAGTTAGGGAAATAAGTCATGCTGTAGGTTAGAGTTAGGGAAATAGGTAGTCATGCTGTAGGTTAGAGTTAGGGAAATAAGTAGTCATGCTGTAGGTTAGAGTTGGGGAAATAAGTCATGCTGTAGGTTAGAGTTAGGGAAATAAGTCATGCTGTAGGTTAGAGTTAGGGAAAACCGTATGTCGCTGTAGGTGGGGGATAGTCATGTGTAGGTTAGAGTTAGGGAAATAAGTCATGCTGCAGTTTTGGATATATAGGGATTTATTAAAGCAGGTTGCTATGTTGGCATTTTGTGCACAAAAGTCACATTTTTCAATACATGTTATATGTATCATTTTACGTACCTTTAGCCAATTTTATTCATTTGGAGTAAGTAATCTTTTAGGTGTAGGGTATGCGCCATTAATTAATAACATGCAGGATCTGGTATCTTTGATCAGACCCTGAGGGTGTAACACACGGTCCCCAATATTGTTTTTAAGTCCGTAAATCTGTCTTCTTTACTGTCGTCTTTTCATTCAATCGTCTTGTTTATGATCCGATAAAAATGAATCAAAAGACAAACATTATTTATTGCGGTGGTAATTTGAGACGTTTCATAAGAAAGGTATTTAAAGGTTTATTTACATTTAGCTGTTTTTAAGAGGGATCATTATGAATATAAAAGTTTAGTATCACAATATATTGTAAAAACTTTGTTTTGGATATTTGCCAATAAAGCCTAATTTATGATGGTATCATGTCTAAATAGTTTTTACACTCGTGCATGGTGAATGAAATGCCCCTTTGTTAAGAGTTTTGCTCAAGTTCACATTTAAATCTATAGTTATTGAAATTTCTTTTAACACTTCCTAGATAATTATATAATTTATAATAAAATGCTATCACGCAAGAAAAAAATAAAGGATATAAATCTACATTTTTCAAGCCGTGTAAACAGTTTATTAAACCGGTTATCTAGCAGACAGATTTGGTAGTTAGTGTGTTTGGGGTAGACGGTGCAACTTTTGTCTTCACTCGATAACTTACCTGATATTAGAACTTCAACATCAAACTTGGTGGGAAAATAACTTATATGAAGAGCAAGTTTGGGTTTGCCATTGGGCATATTGCAGTCAAGGTCACACCTAAAGGTTTAAGGGTCAAAGTTTGTTTCAAAAGTTTTCATCATATAACTTCAAATAGTTGTGATATATTACCAGCAAACTTGGTAATTGTGTTGGTTATGGTTTAGAAAAAGGTTTAAATTCCCTTTGACATATTTGGGTCATGGTCAAGGGTCAAGGTCACTGTTTAAGGTCCAAATTTCTTTCTAATATGTTTTGTGTGAAGACTGACTTCAGCTAGCAATGGTGTACATGTACATGTATGAATATCAAACTTGGTCTGTAAGTAACGTATGTTGAGAGAAAGATAAGAATAACATTTAGACTTGTTTGGGCCAAGGTCAAGGTCTTGCTTAACTTAATATTAAAACTAAGAGTCAATGATAACTTGAGCTAATAGTACAGTACTAGTACACAATGTAGCTATTTGAAAATGAGGTTTAGATAGCATTTTGAAAGTTAAGGGGTCAGAGTCACAATTGAATGCAGAATCCATTCTGTGCAGAAGGGAAATTTTTAAAAAATCTTCTTCTCAAGAACCGGAAGGCCCAGAGCTTAGATATTTGGCATGTAGCATTGTCAAGTGGACCTTTACCAAGAATGATATGACCTGCTTGGGGGTTCACTTGATTTTGCATAGGCTTATATAGGAAATGCCTTGAAAATACATGACCTAGACTCAGGCCCAAGAGTATAGATATTTGGCCTGTATCATTTCTTAGTGGACCTCTACCAAGATACCTGAGATAACCCTGGGTCAAAATTGACCCTGCCCGGGGGTGATTTGATTTGCAAACTTCACAGGCCTTTTCACGATAAATTGCATGAAAATCAGTGACAATAAGGTACACTGCAAATTTTCTAGAATACACCATCCTATCTCTCGGTTTTAACACTACTGTTAATTATTAAAATTGTTAAGGAGACAACACCTATAACTGGTGTCAAACTAAATAACTTAAAAAACATAAATAGAGTATTGGCAAGTATTATTTCTTGACCTAAGAGTTTATAAAGCTGTTCATTCGAATCATTATCATTAAATTCAGCGGTTTAAAATATGTTGCAGTACCGTAAACCATTCAATGCTCTATGTAAAGTTGTTGTTGTACAATTAATGGGTGGATAGCAAATTTATTACAGAAGGCATCTATATGATTATTTGTGCTAAATAGTGGTTTTTTAAGCTAACCTGGCTTTGCCAGAGTGAGCTTTTCTAATGGATGATTGTCTGTCGTCCGTCAACATTTTGATTCAAACGACATCTCCTCTGAAACCACTGGGCCAATGTTCAAGAAACTATGCAGGGATGTTACTTGCGTGAAGCTCTACCAAATTTTTCAAAGAATTCCATTCCATGCAGAACTCTGGTTGCTATGGCAAAAATAGGAAAAATTTTAAAATCTTCTTCTCTGAAACCACAAGGCCTAGAGCTTAGATATTTAGCATGTAGCATTGTCTAGTGGACCTCTACCAAGATTGTTCAAATTATGACCCCCGGATCAAAATTGACCCCACCTGGGGGGTCACTTGGTTTTACATAGGGTATATAGGAAAATTTTTAAAATCTTGTTCTCTGAAACCACAAGGCCTAGAGCTTTGAATTTGGCATGTAGCATTGTCTAGTGGACCTTTATGAAGAATGTTCAAATTATGACCCCCGGGTCAAAATTTACCCCGCCAGGGAGGGTCACTTGGTTTTACATAGGCTTATATAGGAAAAACTTTAAAAATCTTCTCTGAAACCACAGGGCCTTGAGCTGAGATATTTGGCATGTAGCATTGCCTAGTTGACCTCTACCAAGTTTGTTCAAATCATGACCCTTGGATCAAACTGACCCAGCCCAGGGGGTCTCTTGATTTTACATAGGGTAACCACAAGGTCTAGAACTTAGATATTTGGCATGTAGCATTGCCTTTTGGACCTTTACCAAGATTGTTCAAATCATGACCCCTTGTGAAAATTAACACTTCCCGGGAGGTGGGGTTCACTTGATTTTGCATAGACTTATATAGGAAAAACTTCAAAACACCACAAGGCCCACAGGCAGAGCTTAGATATTTGGAAAGTTACTAAGCATTGTGTAGTGGACCTCTACGAATTTGTTAAAATCATGACCTCTTGTATTATTGGCAATTGATATACAGGTGAGCGATATAGGGCCATCTTGGCCCTCTTGTTTGAATAGAAGTTGTTCTTTAAAATTGTATTTATTTATCATTTTATGTTCATTAAACACATCATTTATGTTTCGAGAATATAGTCTGCTGAATGTAGGGAGTGCCCCTTTAAAAGAGGTGTTTGGGTGGCATATTTTTTGAGTGGTTAACGCTTTGGACTACCAATCTGGAGGTCCCCGGTTCGATTCCCGTCAGGGCACTGGAAATTTCAGAAAGGCTTTTCAGTGTTTCCCACCCATCTAGAAATGAACTGGTTAGAAAACCAGAGGTAGTCTCACGTATATCGATGCTATACACCAAGCATGTCACATGATGTGAATGAACCAAGGGGTCTGTTTGTAAAAGAGCTAGAGTCTGGTACCCGGATTCCCTTGTATCTGCATGTGTCTCTTAAACTTGCGCCTGTCAGGAGTCTTGTCAAGTTCACCCATGGAGAAATTCCAGGGTCTGTCGGGATATAAACAGTCTAAATGAAAATGTGTTTATTTAAACTTTACTGACAGAATAGCGAACAGTGCAGATCATGATCAAACCTTGTGATGGTGCAGACTGATCATGATCTGCGCTGGTTGCAAAGGCAGAATCACTTGCCACCATTAGGGTAAGAAATGAATATTCAACCATTTACAAGTTAATACAGTAAAACCTCGATAACTCGAGGTCGCAAGGGGACGAGTAAAATGCTCGAGTTATCCGGGTTCTCGAGTTATCCGAACCAAAGAAATTTTACAAGTTTTTCTGCTGTCATATATCTTATGAACAACGAGTTATTTAAGGGCTTTTATGTTGATGTCGGATTAATGCATTTACCAAATGTATTCATTACATTAAATCACGAGCTCTGATTACCTTTCGTACTTATTTGATAAAATCCTGTTCGTTTTGTTTGCATACATGTACAATCAGGGTAATTACTATTTGACAACTGATTAATGTAGAAGGCTGGGCGATGTTACTTTACTTCGTTCAGTGTATTTACGGGTCACTTGGACTTTTCTTACTGTTTTCCAATAATGCCAGGCGACCAGTATTTTCATCTCATCATTAAGTTCTCGTAATTAAAAACTCGCAAACACAATTTTCTTTATTTTCTTCTGATTCAATAAAAGTAACAAGTGGGTGTAATTACACATGATTTAAGACGATTTAAATGTGCGAATAACATTTTATACACTTTGGCCACTGGACGGCCGGTTAATGGATAATTAACGAGAACAATCAATTAACAATAGAAGTTTTTCACATGACGTGTCAAAATAATGATGCGCCATCGGAGGTGAGAAAAATCTGATAATCAATGACCTCGAGTTGCCGCAGGTAATGTAGTAAGAATTCTACCTGGCAGGACCACAGATGTTCCTCGAGTTATCCGGGGTTCTCGAGTTATCGATGCTCGAGTTATCCATGGTATTTTCTAGTTAAACATAGAGGTAAAATTAGCGGGACCGGCAGGAATCCTCGAGTTAGCCGGGGCTCTCGAGTTATCGATGCTCGAGTTAACGAAGTTTTACTGTATATCAATCCTGATAGTGATTTAAGGCAATTGATAACAGAAATTGACCTTTTTTTTCTGTATAAAAATCATCCTTAACCTATGTTTAGTTTGGGTTTTTCATGCGTCCACTGTATGATTCCTTTAAGCAGAAAACATCAGGAAGAAACGACAGTCAGGAGTTCAACAGCAGTGTGTTTGACTGGGTCCAGAGCTGTCTGTCACTTGCCAACCTAAGAAAAGGTACACATATTAAAACATACATCATATAAACAGTTCCTTGTTAATCCAAAGTAAATGTAAGTTGTAAGAACTTGTGTCACAATTGAGTTAAATAACAATTAGTAGTGTTAAACATTTGATTCAATAAAATATAAAACATCTTTCTTATTTCAGGTTTTCTTGATGCGTTGCGTAAAATCAGTAAGCAAACAAACATCATGACTAATCCTGAGCAACTGCCGCAAGAGGCCAGGTCAAAGGTCACTGACCACTGTGTAAATGTGAAGAAAGAGACTATACCTATAATGTTGACGCCTCCAACAACACCAAGGGCACGAACCCCTGCCCCATCATCTGCTACATGTACTCCCGCCCCAACCCCATCCCCAACACCTCCAAGAACGCCTACAGTGTCAAGAAGATCGTCAAAAAGAGAAATCCAAAGGTCAACTGAAAGTAGGTCAAGGTCAAATTCACCAGCTGTGGAGGAAACAAAACCAAAGCGCCGTTCAAATTACAGGTTAGACATTTTACTCCTTTCTGATTGGTGGCTTTTGAATTAGCCCACAAATTCATCATTTAAACTTTTTAGCTCTTGTGAGAAATAAGTGCCGAAGATTAGTCATTGTGTGTTCTGTGTGTCCATTATCTTCGTCTGCTGCCAATATTTCACTGGAACGCCTTCTTTTCTTTAAACTGCTTTGCTTGTCCTGTTGAATCTTTGCAATGTCCTTTTTCAGATTCTTTTAAATCTAGTTGACACATGCAGAATACTGTTTTCCATAAAATGAAAATTTGGGCAGGTTTCTCTATGTATCTGTACAGTTAACGTAGAGAAATCTTGTAATTATAAATTATTTTGGATTTTAATGTAATATTACAAGAATGATTACAATGTGAACCTCTAGCACTAACTTTTTGTTTTAAATTCTAAGAAATTTAATAAACAAAGGGCAGTTGGCTGATAAGTATAATTAAGTCTGTATTCCTGTGGAAAGAACCACAATTGTGGGCAGTTTAGCCCTTTTAAAATTATGCTAATAATGTCCAGCTTTTTCAGCATCTTGAAAAAAAGTAGTGTCAAATTTAAATTCAATCTTGTAACTGTACTGGCTTTTGTTTTTTTTTCTCTCTCAATGTTCCTTAAACTAGTCCAAAGTTATTTTGCTTTGAATTTCTAAACAGAACTAGACAGCTAAACTTGGATAGGTTTTTGGTTTTCCTATCATGTCATATAACATCCAGTCTACTTTCAATATAATATCAAGATAATTTGTTTGCCATTTCAGCCAGTTTGATAAATTTGCAAAGTGCTTCATTTGTGAAAATTAGCAAAAATAAAACCTTGCAAAAGAAACCTGACTTTTACCTATTTAAATTATCATGCCTCCTGGTCAAGTTGTCTAGATGACTGACTTGAAATATCTAAACCTCTCACTGATTGAAGGCCATGGGTTTGAGCCTAACTACTTACCTAACTCTTTATGTGAGAATGTTGACAGTTTCTTATGTGGGATTGAAAATTATACTGACCATTCCCAAGTTCCCAGGAATGATGGTAACATTAACTGGCCACAATAGATTCGACTTAGGAAATTGGCATTAAACGTATCAAAATAAATGGTATTCAAATCACAGTAAAAAATCCTTAATAAATTGGTGTTTAATCTCTACCTAAAATAAAAAAAACTTTGCTCTTTTATTATGTAGATCAAGATCCGGGCGCAGAAGTGGCGAAGAAGACAAAAAGAAAATGGACTATGCTACAACTGTTGCAAATACCAACCTGCCATTGCTTAGCCAGCTTCTTACATCTCCACAGCTAGCTAAAACCAGTCTGTTTGGTGCAGTTACCATGGAAACTGCTTCAGGAAGTGGCTGCATGACAACCAGTCTACAGAAAAGCACACCAGTAACAACTGAGACTAGAAACAAGATGACTACCAATAATGACACTCTCATCACAGATTTTGTTGAATCTCTTATTTCAAGCATGGCCGCAAAGTCTGAGCCTGCAAGTCCTTTTACAACAGCCCAGTCTTCGAGCGTCTTTATTTCACCATCTGTTGCAACAGGTTTGGCTAACAATGAAACATTGACTCTCACACCCAGTATGTATACAGGTAGTGGTTCCGATCCAATGAAAATGGAAATTTTAGATTCAGTTGCAAGTGCCGGCTTATTCATTCCTCTCAATACATCGGGCATTATCTCAAACGGCTCTCTGATCCTCCCGGAAGAGCCGTTAACAAATGAACTCAATACAAATTTTTTTGAAACAACAGAGATTTCAGAATTTCAGCCCATGGACTTGTTTACGTCATTGTCAAATTCAGGTCCAGTATTGACTGAATTATCGTCACTGAATAACCCTGTGTCACAACAAACATCTCAAGGGGTTTTTACATCCAGTCTCAGCAGTCCGGTCTTACATTCAACTGTAGACACGGGTAGAAGTGTACACTCACAAGTGATGAACACTGATGAGGATTCTTTGATGAGTCAGTTGAGTTTGGACGTAATGGACGTCAATTGCGTGATGAACTTTCTCAGTGGTAACAAGAGCTCCATCTCCTGACATTCTGCTGACATTCTGTTGACATTCTGTTGAAGAGATTTCTGTAAATAAGCGGCACATGTTGTGTAAATGTACTTTGGTTTAACATAAATCCTGCTATTTTCAAATAGATTAAGATGGTTTTTAAGTCTAATGCTCTCTCCTGGTCCCGTAGACGAGGTGACTTAATGAGACGGAATTGAGTGTAATATATTCTTGTATATACCCAATTTGTAAAACAATCATGTTTTGTCAGATTTTCAATGATTAAGCTTTAAATGTTACGTCTTTGTGATACTGCGTTGTTGATTTACTAAGTATGAAAACATTGCAAGAGATTGTGATTATGTTATGTGGATCTATTGTAGTATGAAAGATGCAATGTGAAATGTAAAATAGTTGGTGCAGTGATGTGTGGTTTATGGCCTAGAAGGTTTCCAATATTTAGCTCACCCCACTACGCCAGGGTAAGCTTTTCTGATCGATGATTGTCCGCATCCGTCAAAATTTTGATTTAAATGACATCTCCTCTGAAACCACAAGGCCAATGTTGATAAAACTATGCAGGAATGTTCCTTGCATGAAGCTCTACCAAAATTGTTCAAAGCAGAACTCTGGTTGCTATGGCAACAAATAGGAAAAACTTTTACAATCTACTACTCTGAAATCACAAGGCCTAAAACTATGATATTTGGCGTGAAGTTTTGTCTAGTGGACCTCTACCAAGATTGTTCAAATTATGACCCCCGGGTCAAAATTGACCCCGCCAGGTGGTTACTTGGTTTTGCATAGGTTTATATAGGAAAAACTTTTACAATCTACTACTCTGAAACCACAAAGCCTAGAGCTTAGATATTTGGCATGTAGCATTGTCTATTGAACCTCTACCAAGATTGTTCAAATTATGACCCCCGGATCAAAATTGACCTCACACGGGGGTCACTTAGTTTTACATAGGCTTATATAGGAAAACTTTAAAAATCTTCTTCTCTGAAACCACAAGTTCTAGAGCTTAGATATTTGGCATGTAGCATTGGCTAGTACACCTCTATCAAGATTGTTCAAATTATGATCCCCCAATCAAAATTGACCCCGCACGGGGGTCACTTAGTTTTACATAGGCTTATATAGGAAAAACTTTAAAAATCTTCCTCTCTGAAACCACAAGGCCTAGAGCTTAGATGTTTGGCATGTAGCATTGGCTAGTGGACCTCTACCAAGAATGTTCAAATTATGCCCCTCGAGATCAAAATTGACCCCGCACGGGGGTCACTTATTTTTAGCTCGACTAATCGAAGAATAAGGAGGCTATTGCAAACGCCTCGGCGTCGGCGTCTGCGTTGGTTAAAGTTTTTTATAAAGTCAAATATCTTGAATACTATATAAGGTATTGACTTGAAACTCAAAATATATATTTACCATCAACATCTACACCTGAGGAAACAATCCCCATAACTCTGTATTCATTTTTGACAGATTTATGCCCCTTTTTAACGTAGAATTTTTGGTTAAAGTTTTTTGTAAATTCAAATATCTTGAATACTATCAAAAGTATTGACTTGAAACTCAAAGTATGTGTCAACCATCAACATCTACACCTGAGGAAACAATCCCCATAACTCTGTTTTGATTTTTGATAGATTTGTGTCCCTTTTTAACTTTGAATTTTTTGTTAAAGATAGAATACTATCGAACGTATTGACTTGAAACTTAAAATGTATGTTTACTGTCAACATCTTCACCAATGTTTTTGATTTTTGACATATTTATGCCCTTTTTAACTTAGAATTTTGTCACAGTTTTTACCAGACTTTAAATATGGAAATACTCAAAATGGCTTTCTTTTGAAATGTCATAGAATAATTATGCAGCATGCAGCGGTCATGCTTTTTTAATTCTATACATATCAATTTTGAAAAGTTACAAAATTATTCATGATCAAATATACAAGGTCATGTATTTCTTTGAAATTATCCCCCCCCCCATCGTCCCTCCACTTGGTTTGCAGAATCCAGAGTAAGGCTTTGAATGCAGTGTACATTTACAAAGGTCTTTGAGCAAGTTTCATATCTTTGACCTTTATTCTTATAGACAATTACACAATACTCCTGTTCTTAGACAAAAACCCTATTTTACCAACAAGCTTTTGAATAGTCGAGCGTGCTTTCATGTGACAGCTCTTGTTAAATAGGCTTATATAGGAACATCTTTAAAAATCTTCTTCTCTGAAACCATAAGGCCTAGAGCTTAGGTATTTGGCATGTAGTATTGCATAGTAGACCTGTTCATAGTTTGTTCAAATTATGCCCCTGGGTTCAAAATTGACCTTGCCCGGAAAGGGGGGGGGTGTCACTTGTTTTACAAAAACGTATATAGGAAAGCCTATTTGGTATATAACATTATCTAGTGATCTTCCACCAGGCAAGTGGACTTGTACCAAGGTGAGCGATATCTTTGCCCACTTGTTAAAAGAATGTACAGATTTTTATTTTGTTTTTTTTATGATGCATGTATGTTATTGATATATTTAAGCAGGGTCTTCCAAGTAGAATGGTCTGGAAATGCGAGCGTAAACAGTATATCAATAGTGATTTTCTTAGTCGTCTGCCAGGCAGATATTTTCAAGTTCCACTATCACTTTAAATACTTGTCTATTGATTATAGGATTTACAGATAGAATAATGATAAAACTGTGGTCTATTTACTCTAAAACATCGTTGACGTATACCTTTCTTTCATATTTTTGTCTCCTCTTCACGAAAAAGCTGTACGGAAACCATTTCTTATTTTGTGCAGTATCATCTATATAGCATGATTGTACTTACAATTTAAAAGGCAACATTAGGAAGGTTTTTGAGTAGATATAACAGTCAATTTTGCCAGGAAGACATTTTAATTATAATTAAAACAAACTAATTTTACATCGGAAGAGATAAATAAAATGATTTGACAATATTATGGTGAAGAAAAACTGACAACAGCGTAACCAGAAGATACTTAAAATTTTATTTGAACGATGAAAATAGGCAAAATGTCTTGACAAGATGCTAGCAGTGTGCATAGAAATACCTTGAAATTAATATAAACTGTGGACTTCTAACCATTTTAGCTTGACTATTCGGAGAATATGGAGAGCTATTACAGTCACTTGTGTGTCGGCGTCGGCGTTGCTTCTAGTTTTGCCTGCTAAGTACTATCATGCACATATCTCAGTAACCACCTATGATATTGACTTGAAACTTTGTTCATGTCTTTAGGGGTGTCATACATCAAGTCAGATAACTCTTGTATAAATTTAGTACAAATTATGGCCCTTGTTTGACTTTGAAAATTTGGTTAAAGTTTTGCCTGCTAGGTACTATCATGCACATATTTCAGTAACCACTTACGATATTGACTTGAAACTTTGTAAATGTCTTTAGGGGTGTCACACAGTCAAGTCAGATAACTCTTGTATAAATTTAGTGCAAATTATGGCCCTTGTTTGACTTTGAAAATTTGGTTAAAGTTTTGCCTGCTAGGTACTATCATGCACATATCTCAGTAACCACTTATGATATTGACTTGAACTTTGTTTCTGTCTTAAGGGGTGTCACACAGTCAAGTCAGATAACTCTTGTTTAAATTTAGTACAAATTATGGCCCTTGTTTGACTTTGAAAATTTGGTTAAAGTTTTGCCTGCTAGGTACTATCATGCACATATCTCAGTAACCACTTATGATATTGACTTGAAACTTTGTTCATGTCTTTAGGGGTGTCATACAATCAAGTCAGATAACTCTTGTATAAATTTAGTACAAATTATGGCCCTTGTTTGACTTTGAAAATTTGGTTAAAGTTTTGCCTGCTAGGTACTATCATGCACATATTTTAGGAACTACGTATGATATTGACTTGAAACTTTGTTAATGACTTAAGGGGTGTCCCTCAGTCAAGACAGATAACTTTTGTTTAAATTTAGTCTTGTTTGACTTTGAAAATTTGGTTAAAGTTTTGCATGCAAGGTACTATCATGCACATATCTAGGTAACCACTTATGGTTGTTATATCAAACTTAGCAATAGCGTTCAGGGGTACATTTTGTATCAAACAATTAATTTACCAAAAATTAAATATATAGTGATAGATTTTGACTTTTTTTATGATTCAACTTTCCTAGTTTATACTTAATAGTTAGCAGAATTTTGTTTTGCTATTATACTGATAAAAGTTTTGTTTTATTAGCAAACACCCACAATAGTCGAGCTTGCTGTCTTATGGACAGCTCTTGTTAAATAGTGGTATCATCAATCAGGATTCGTTCATGTGTGTCATTGAGCGGCAAGCATCATGTCCGTTGTACCTTCTGTTTCCAGAACATTCTATAGATGGACCCTGGTCTAAGCTAAAGTCATCCTTGTATGGTTTTGCTTACAGATTTCTTAAATATATTGCTTCTTATGACATTTTCAGTATTTTTGAAGTTACTCTCTCATCCAAGTTCTATATTTGCCAAAGGTTATGATAACATTTCAAAGTGTGATGTTTTTTTTCTGTGATTTTATGATATAATACTATTGTTTACCTTAGCATGTATACTTTTGCATTTTACATTTTGTGATGGAATGGTATTGCTTTAAATAGATCTTACCTTTTTGTAGCTTTACCCATATCATAATGTTCGGGCATTGGACTTTAGTAGCGGTAATAAGGTTGTAAGATCAGTTCTCACTAAGGTCACTATTGTGTATCATGCTACTCCTACCGTATGTCTAGATTTTATTCAGGTTGATTGGTTAAAAACTACTGGTAAATATGCGTGAAACTAAGCAAAACCACACCAAATATATAGGTAAAATTTGCTATTTGCGCGTGTTTCGTGTTTATATTATATTTGATTGTTGTGGATTTCACACATGAATTAATTCGTAATGGGCACCAGGTTAAATATATGCTTCAAAACTTTAGTAATAGTTTTCTGCTTTGAAATGTTATAAAGAAGTAATTAATGACGATCTCATTTGAAACAGTTACCAATATCGAATTGGATCTATACAAAAGAATGATTGTTTGACTACTTTTTGGCAGATAATCCAGTTATTTTGATCACCTTACTTGTACGAGTAAAATTATTTTATTAGGGGAGGACAAGATGAAATACTTAAGTTCAGCACAGTTGTTCCCCTTAAACATTATAAAATTTTGAATAAGTAAATTTTTTACAATCCGCATTCATATTTTCTGTTGTAAGGGCTGTCATGTTTACAGAACTGTATACACAACATAAACTGACGAACGACACAGACCGTTTACATGTTTACAGAACTTTGTACTCGTTTACACTAACAATTGACCGGTAATTGACATGGATCTGTTTACATGCTAACATCTCACCAAGAGTATTGTTACAAAAGTCAGAAAATGCTTTAATAGAATGAAGCAACTAAAATGATATTTTCAGACACAATTAATCTTGAATTAGACATTATGTGAACCTTTTAGTGTCTAGATCCTTTACATGGACCATTAGATTTGTAAACGTGTACTTGCAGTTATCAAAACGGCCTTGTTACAGGGGTAAACATGACAGCCATACATGTATCTGTCATTAACATTACACTACAGTAAAACCCGGAAAACTGGAACAGTCCATTTATGTATAATGGGAAACAAGATTGAACGGGTATCTTGGATTAACAGGCAAAGTCTGTTGATCATGAAGGGTGCCAGATAAGGCAGGTTTAACTAGACACTTAGTTACGTTATATTTGTGCAGTTGGTATCGACTTTTAATAGTTTGCAGTCTTATGAACAAAGAAGTAAGGCTGAAACAAGAAGAAAACAGTATTTATTGATGCTTAATTTTGTGCTTGTTGATAGCTGATATTTTGTGTAGTGTGACCCTTAACACTGTCAGATTTGTAAACCAAATTGTAAGGTAAAAGTTGGCAGCTATATGCATGTCTTCATTTGTTCATGAGACAACATTTTGTTGGATGGATAAACTATCAGAACAGCAACAATTGAAATATATACAACTTTTCTCCAAAAGTCTTTCTTTTTGCTGATAGCAGTGTTGGCAAATTATTCAAGGATTCTAGCTTTAACAACTTGGGGTAATCATGCAGTCTGATCATGGTCCGTATTGTTCACCATTCAGTCTGTTAATTTTTATAGGGTAAGGGTTGAGCACTGTACCTGCTCTGTACCTGCCAAAATGAATTTGTGTTGATCATATAATTGTGTGTGACAGATCTAAATCAGAAGGTTCGTTTGTAGATGGATTGATTCTAGTGTTCATGTTTCATTATTTATGTACATGGAATGTTTTTTCAATCATTTTTCAAAAAATCTAAAAATTATTTTTAAAAACAGAAGAAAAATAATCATATAAAAAAAGAAGAAAAAAAAAACAAGAAAAGAAAAAGAAAAAAAAACTATAAAAAATGAAAAAAAAAATATATATATATACATGTATGTAGAAATTGATGTAAAGAAATATGTTTGATTTCCAGTTTACAAGAATTGACTGGTTTAAAAATAATAAATTTTGCACAATTTTAAGTCTTGTGAGTGTGAACTTTACATGAAGTATGTGTATGAAATATGCAGTTTTTAATTCATGCTGAAGTGTGTATGGACTTGTGTTTGTCAATATGAAATTATGTTGTATAAAGGTCACTATTTATGAACAGTCGGAACTTAGGAATTGCTGGTTTATTTTTGTCACAGCCAATTATATGTTAAACTATTATCACATGAAAAGGGTAAAAATAGTTCAAAGTTGTATACATGTAGTATGTATCGAGAAATAAAATCATCTACATCTCGTGTTGTCCTGGTGACAACCATAGCTGTCATCAAACTTTGTTTTTAAAGGAAAATGATTAAACAACTTTTTGAATATGTAAACTCATCTGAGATAAAGACTTGGATGGGCTAAAGTGACCAAACTTTTTCCGTTGTCTCTCCATCCATTAACATTTAGCTCATTTACATATCACAGACCTTCATATTTGGATCTTTTTGAATTCTGTCAGAATATTTTATGAAACCTGGCTTGATATCGCAACTGCTTCAGCTTTGTTAAATACAAGACCTGGCGATAAAGAAAGTAAAAAAAAATTGTAAGCTGTAATGGGTCCAGACATACTGGACATAGGTCATCATGAAATTGGAGTTGAGATTGAAAATTGGTTATCTTGTGTCTAAAATACCGTTATGGTATAGAAATGAGAAAAACTGTATACAAATGTAACTAAATGTGTCTAATATCCCCCTCCGTAGGTAAACTGCCCGCCTGTTAAAATGACGAAAATTACTGTTGGAACAGGCGTTAAATAAACATCCAACAATACACAAATGTAACTCAAAAGCATCTTTTCCATTGTTAAATGCTCATGAAACTTTACCAGAATGTTGGTCTCAATTAATTCTGGTTTTTAATTGAAATTTAGTCACGTATGATAAAGAAAGGAATGACTGGATCAAATCAGAGGATAAATTTATGCCTTCTGGGTCCTGAAATAACCATAACAAGCACAGCTCTATATTGACTCAGGTGAGTTGTCAGAAAACAACTTGACCCTCATGTTTAAAGTCTCCTTAACACTCTGGATGTAAAATTACTTGCATCTACAAAAATGTGAAATCTAGCATCAACATTGTGTTAGACTAGAGAACCATTGTCAATCTATGTATATTTATTATCTGTTTATGAATTTTAAGGATTTTAATTTGTCGGTACTTAATTAGTCAAAACAAAAAATGTCAGCCAAACAACCTTATTTTATTTGGCAAGAAGACTGGAAACATATTTTTTGTTTGGTCTTGGATTTTAACTGATTATGCTTTTGTAAATTGGGTAAAACTTGGTGAATTAATTTTCCGCTATTTTTTTGCAAACTCCACACTTGGTATGTGAAGTGTTTATCCATACTGATCTGTGGAAAAAAGAAAGGGGCGGAGTGACTGTAGACTTATCTTTTTTCCATAGAACATGTACGGATAGATGCTAAAATATTTATTGGGAAGCTTTTCTTGTCATCCAATAGTAAGGCCTTATTTTACTATGTAAAATTGTTGTATCCACCAATCAAGTTCTGTCTGACATAGTGCACAGGTGAGTGTAGCGTACCAGGGACCCAAACAGTGAATGTTAGATAAACCAATAAGAAGGTAAACAACACAGTTCGCACATAGACCCAGTTTCAGCTTCAATTACTTCATAGAGAATAGTGCATATTTATCAAAACCTATTGCATATATAGCCTACGTAATTATATTTTCCGTAAACGTTTACTTCAAGGTCCAAATACAAACCGTTTTGTAACAGCGACTGATAGTTTCCGAAATTTTTACCATTTTTCGCCAACTCGAATAAATCTCCCACATTTCGGGTACGTCTATTTTCCAATGTGCCACCGTCACTGTGGACATACACAAGAACGGCACAACACTGCTACTTGAGCTCAGTATTCCATAGACATGTATTAGTCATGTGTAACCTAGACTCGGTAAGACCTGGCCGATCGATACGGTTTGGAAACTAGTTTTTCCCATTATCAGTATGGCTGCATGCATATGTTTACAAAATATATTAACGAAATAAAATGAATACTGTATTAACGGATCGTATTAAAACTGGAAAGCTTGTGGAAATATTTATCAAATCAATTTCTACGAGCGTCGGTTGTGTCATATTTGGATGACACAAGGCGATATTGTTTAAAGCTTGTTAAAAGGGAAGAATTCAGTGTTAGAAATGTGTGAGATTTATTCGGGTTGACGAAAAATGTAAAAAAAATCGTAAATTATCAGTCGCTATTTCAGAACGGTTTGCTTTTGGGCCTTGAACTTTTACGGAAATGATAAACACTTATGCTATATATGCAATAGGTTTTAATAAATATGCATTATTCTAGATGAAGTAATTAAGGCTGAAAGTGGGTCGATGTGTAGACGGTGTTGTTTACCTTCTTATTGATATATAGTAACTAGGCTATTTTGAACTAAAAATCACTGTATGGGTCCCTGGTACGCTACACTCACCTGTGACATAGTGAAGTTCTATGAACTGATTTAAACTTACAGCAAGTTTATAGACGTTTTATGAAGTTTAGAATGTAGGAAAAACCCAAAATACAGCAATTTCATTGAATGACAAATAAAGCTGCCCACTTAACTAGGTTAAATTATTTCATGAAAGATTTGTTTCACATAGATTTATAATGAAAGGAATTTTCCTTAACAAATATTTAAGTGTCTCGGTTAACAAATAATGAAAATTACCCAATAACGGTATTTAAATTGTTGCTCAAAATTTGATGACATAGCCTCATAATTAAAACTAAGAGATCACTGTGACTGACGTTTACAGGGTCCGTCTATTGAAGTATAGTAAATGAAAGATTACAATCTTGTTGTAGATCCAACATGTTGTAAATTATGTTTTGTTCAATATTGAATAAAATGAAAAACAATCCATGTTTAACTTTTTGTTTTTCTGTAGTATATTCATTGGACACCCATCTAGGGCTGCTGATGATGTTATTGTTATACCCCGCGCACACAAAGTGTAAGGGACGGGGGTAAACTGAATTCAGCTTGTCTGTAAGTCCGTCTGTCTGTAGACGCAATCTGGTGGACTCTTGATCTCCACAACCCCTTGTCAGAATTTAATAATACTTCACAAAAATGAAAAGAGCAATGCCTAGTTGTGCATGGTCCATGATTTAGGTCACTAGGTCAAGGTCACAGGGGTTTTAGATAGTAAAATATTGTGCAATCTTTATCTCAATAAGCCCTGGTCAGAATTTAATGATATTGCTTGTGTGCTTGTCAAGGTCACAGACACTTAATCTCTAAAACCCCTGATCACAATTTAAAAATATATCGCAGAAGTGATAAGTACCATGCCTAGTGGTGCATGGTCCATTTTTCAGGTCACATTTATTACTCAAATTAGCGGGGATCGCTTTTATCAAATGTAAACATCACCATCAGTGATAGTTCTAGTTGCTTAAGCCATGGGTGTTACCGTGTATGACAGTAAAGCACATTTAATCTTGACCTATCACTGTGTAATCAATACATATGTGTGTAGGGTAGTATAGCAGATCTGACCTTGACCTAACACTGTAGTCAACAGCCATGTGTGTGTTGACAGTATAGCACATTTGACCTTGACCTATCACTGTATTCAACACCCATGCATGTGTGACAGTATAGCACATTTAACCTTGATATATCACTGTGTAATCAATTGATATATGTGTAGGGTAGTATAGCAGATCTGACCTTGACCTATCACTGTGTTATCAACAGGAAAAAAAAACCCCCCCCCCCCCCCCCCCCCCCCAAAAAAAAAACCCCCCCCCAAAAAAAAAAAAAAAAACAACCCCCCCCCCCCCCCCCCAAAAAAAAAAACCCCCCCACAAAAAAAAAAAAAACACCCCCCCCCCCCCCCCCCCAAAAAAAAAAAAAAAAACCCCACAAAAAAAAAAAAAAAAAAAACCCCCCCCCCCCCCCCCCCCCAAAAAAAACCCCCCCCCCCAAAAAAAAAAAAAAAAACCCCCCCCCCCCCCCCCCCCCCAACAACCCCCAAAAAAACAAAAAAAAAAAAAAAGCCCCCCCCCCCCCCCCCCCCCCCCAAAAAAAAACAAAAAAAGAAAAAAAAAAAAAAAAAGCAACAACCCCCCCCCCCCCCCCAAAAAAAACCCAAAAAAAGAGAAAAAAAAAAAAAAAAAAGAACACACCCCCCCACCCCCCCACCCCCCCCCCGGGGGGGGGGGGGGAGAGGGGGAGAGAGCCCCCGGAAAAAAACCAAAAACACAAAAAAACCAAAAAAAAAAAAAAAAAAAAAAAAAAAAAAAAAAAAACCCCCCCACCCCCCCCCAAGAAAAAGGAGGAAAAAAAAAAAAAAAAAAACACCCACCCCCCGCCCCCCCCCCCCCCCCCCCCCCCCCCCCCCCCCCCCCCCCCCCAGCCAAAAAAAAAAAAAACCCCCCCCCCCCCCCACCCCCCCCCCCGAAGGCCAAAAAAAGAAAAAGGAAAAAAAAAAAAAAAAAAAAAAAAAAAAAAAAAAAAAAAGGAGGGGGGAGGGGGGGGGGCGGGAGGGGGGGGGGAAGGGGAGGGGAAACCCGCCCAGAGGAAAGGGGGAAAGGGGGCCCCCCCCGCCCCCCCCCCCCCCCCCCCCCCCCGGGGGGGGGGGAGAGGGAGGGGGGGGGGGCCGGGGGGCCCCAGGGGAGAGGGGGGGAAAAAAAAGGAGGAAAAGGGAGGGGAGAAAAGGGGGGGGGGGGGGGGAGGGGGGGGGGGGGGGGGGGGGGGGAGAAAAAAGAAGAAAAAGCCCCCCCCCCAAAAGCCCCGCGGGCCCCCCAGGAGGGGGGGGGGGGGGGGGGGGAGGGGAAGGGGGGCGAGGGGGGGAGGGGGGGGGGGGAGGGGGGGAAAGGGAAAAGGGGGGGGAAAAAAAGAAGAAAAAAAAGGGGAGGGAGGAAGGAAAAAAAAAAAAAAAAGAAAAGAGGAGGGAGGGGGGGGGGAGGAGGGGGGGGAGGGAGGAGGGGAAAAGAAGGAGGAGGAAAGAAAAAAAAAAAAAAAAAAAAAAGAAAAAAAGAAAGAAAAAGGGGGGGGGGGGGGGGGGGGGGGGGGGGGGGGGGGGGGGGGGGGGGGGGGGGGGGGGGGGGGGGGGGGGGGGGGGGGGGGGGGAAGGCAACTACCATTAAAAAATAAATATTTTTATATTCACTTTTAATTTCGTTCTTTCACATCTAGCCCCGCATGAATTCTCAAATATAACATCTGGCAATTAATGCCGGGCTATCAGGTCCATGCATTCCTGGGGTTTTAAAGGTGTTTACTGTACCAGGTCAGAGCCCTTGCGAAGGTGAGGCCATTTTTTGGACAAGTGCGTAGCCATGTCATATAGCACGTAAAAAGCTCAAATAACATATTTCGCTGACCTTGACCTATCACTTGTGTAAGCAACGCCTGCGTGAGACAGTTAAGCACATGTAAACCCTTGACCTATCACTGTGTAATCAACAAGGTTTCCCATACGATGTAGGTAAGTAAAGCTCATCTGTGGTTACCTTTACCTTTCACAGTGTCTGCTGAATATCCTGCCAACAACCATCTGTGCATGTAAGGACAGGTAATGATGTTTGTTGATAACAGTCTGACCGTTGCATCTTAAATCACTAGTTGAATTGCGTGAAATTCAGCCATGCATGAATAGTGAAAGTTTTGGCCAGCTTTAAAGCACTTTTGAAATGCCTTGAGATTGCACCTGAAAAAACCAAGGTTTGAAGCTTATCACTGTGTAATCAATAGCCATGTATTTAGGACTTTTAACTAAACGCTTCATCTGACATTAGACCTATTCACTGTGTCGATTCAATCAGCCACTGTGTGTGTGACAGAAAAGGACTTTTTACCCTTACCTTTAAACCACTGTGTGATAATCAGCCATGTGTGTGTATTAACTACAGAATATGACAAACCTGGACCTGTTACCGTCTCAGTGTCCATTTCTAAAAAGTAAAGCTACTTTTCTGTTGGTGGGATTTATCATTATTAAGGTGTCCCAGAGGAGGGGGCCTGTTTATATTTGATGTACGGTCAGACCAGATTTTCACGGGGGCAAACGGGCGGGGGGAGAGCACGCCGGAGGAGGACAACCGCTTTTGGCCCAGGAAAACCCCCCAGCCCCAACGAGGTACCCCCCCCCCCCCCCCCCCCCCCCATTTTTTTCTTATTATAGTTTTCAGGACTGGAGTTGGTTTAAATAGGGAGTACTTCAGATGGAACTCTGTATGTAAGCACCCAATTAGTAAAATAGGAACACTTTCCCCCCCACATATCTTTTTGTATCATCCAACTCCAGACATGGTGTGTGTGTGACAGTAAAGCTCATCTGATCTTGACATATCACTGTAGTAAATAAGACAAGGTGCCATTTGCCAATGTTCATTGATATTACAGTAAAAGTCTAAATTGATCATAACCTTGTCTCTTTTCACGTGTAATCAACAGTTGGGCACATTTTATCATGAGTAAAGATCATCTGACCCTGACTTTTCACTCAGGTGTATGTACGCAAACCCTGTGACCTTGACCTAATCAGGCTGTGACCAAAGATTGCATTTGCAAAAAAACTTTTAAAATCCTCCATTAAAACTTGGCTTGAGATGTATTTGACCTATAATTTTCATAATTTGCACACAAACATGGTATATAGTTTATGAAGAGTAAATTTTACCTTATATTAATTTAGGTGTCACTGGGTCATTATAGGTCAAATTCGTACTAGTTGTATTTATAAATGTACCAGTCGGAAAGAAAATACCCCCGGAAGGGGGGCCCCTAACCCCCCAAAAACCCCCCCCCCCCCCCCCCCCCCCCCCCCCCCCCCCCCCCCCCCCCCCCCCCCCCCCCCCCCCCCCCCCCCCCCCCCCCCCCCCCCCCCCCCCCCCCCCCCCCCCCCCCCCCCCCCCCCCCCCCCCCCCCCCCCCCCCCCCCTTTCTGCCTAATAAGTTTAAGTCTACTAATGCCAGGTTTTTCATGCCTGGTTTGTCTTCTCCCGTGTTCCTTCCAGCTATTCAACACTTGTATATTGGGAATCTGAATTTCTGGGAACCGCTTGTTCTTCCCCATATATCCGGAGTATAGTATACCCATACAGCATTTTCATACTACATAAAGATGGGGGGAAATTGGGCCCAGAAAATGTGATTACCGGAGTCGTTATATACGGAGTTTACTACATGCTTGTCCCGTATGGCAAACATATGACCATGCTCGTGGATGTTTTAGTACATTCAATGTGTCCAGTCGATCCTGATAAACACGTGCTCTTAAACTAAAGGAATCTGCGCGTCTACGAACCGGATCTCGGGATGGAGCAGAAGAAAACAGCATGTGAAATGCAAGCTGTGTGCCACTTGATTGTTTGTAGAGACGTCTTTGCCAACTTGCAAAATAAAAAAGAAAGATGAACAATATGATATTCTAAATATATTTTATATATGCCGTAATATTTTCAAGGTGGTAATAGAACACACTTTTGACATGTAAATGTTCTTGCTGTGATGACTGTTGCAATGTTTACGCGTGCGATGAAAAAAAAATCACAAGACGACAGAAACTGAGCGACGTCATATTTCACGTCGTGTTTCGGACACCTAAATGTTTTGATTGATAAATGTATGAAAGTAGGAAATTCTGGAGCGGTTTTAGAATCTTTCTGGGCTCTTTGTTTTCACACAAAATTAAACTCTCGCCTAAACTTGCAAAATTTATCTGGTTATTGGTTAAAAATGTCTGGGTCCTAATCAGTATATAAAGACCAAGGTACTGTTGACCCAAATGCGCTTGTGCTTATATACGAGTTGGTTGTATAGACATTTAGATCTTTAAAAAATGTAGTGTTTCACCATAATATATTGTTCTTCATGACACAACGGTTCATTTACATCTACAAAAAATGTAGTGTTTCACCATATTACAGTAAAGTTCCGCTGTTAAGACCACGCGATATTAAGAGCGCCCTCGATATTAAGCCCTGTGACCAGTATGGAACGCCAAATCTACATATACTCAAATATTTGAAGAGGTCTTTAAATATTTGGAGAGCTCTTCAAATAATATTAGAGGTCTCAATTTCAATTAGAGATATCTCCAAATGACTTTAGCGCGCAAAAATTGTAATAGAGAGGTCTTTAAATAATTGGAGAGCTCTCTAATTCAATTATTGATATCAAAAATTGATTTAAAGCGCGCAATAAATGAATTGAAGACCTCTCCAATTCAATTGAAGATATCAAAAATTAAGGTGTATTTCAGCTGTTTTTAAGAGCTCTGTAATTGAATTGAAAAGGTCTCTAATTGATTTGAAGACCTCTGTAATTGCTTAATAGCGCGCTACAAATTAATTTATAGAGGTCTTGAATTCAATTAGAGACCTCTCTAAATCAATTTGAGCGCTGTGAAATTCAATTTTAGATATCTTGAAATCGATGTTAATACATGCCAAATCTACATATACTAAAGTATTTAAAGAGGTCTTTAAATATTTGCAGAGCTCTGTAAAATATTTGGAGAGGTCTACAAATTAATTAAAGACATCAAAAATTCGCTTGTAGCGCGGTTTAAATCCATTGATTTAGAGACATCTATAATTCAATTGAAGAGGTCTCCAATTGAATTAGAGACCTCTATAATTGTTTTACAGCATGCAAGAAATGAATTAATGATATCAAAAATTGATTTAGAGAGGTCTCTTATTCATTTGTACCGCGCTTCAATATAATCCATGTACAACCTTGAAATAGAGAGCTCTCAAATAAAACAATTGAAGCGCGGTACAATTCAATTATAGACCTCTCAAAATCAATTTTTGATATCATTAATTCATTTCTTGCGCGCTATAAAACAATTATAGACGTCTACAATTTAAATGGAGACCTCTTCAATTGAATTATAGATGTCTCCAAATTAATGGATTTAAACCGCTACAAACAAATTTTTGATATCAAAAATTGATTTATAGACCTCTCCAAATATTTTACAGAGCTCTCCAAATATTTGAAGACCTCTTCAAATAATTGAGTATATGTAAATTTGGTATGAATTCAAGACATCTAAAATTGAATTTCACCGCGCTCAAATTGATTTAGAGAGGTCTCTAATTGAATTCAAGACCTCTATAAATTAATTTGTACGCGCTATTAAACAATTACAGAGGTCTTCAAATCAATTAGAGACCTCTTCAATTCAATTACAGAGCTCTTAAAAACAGCTGAAATACACCTTAATTTTTGATATCTTCAATTGAATTGGAGAGGTCTTCAATTCATTTATTGCGCGCTTTAAATCAATTTTTGATATCAATAATTGAATTAGAGAGCTCTCCAATTATTTAAAGACCTCTTCAAATATTTGAGTATATGTAGATTTGGCGTTCCATAGACCAGACATTTCAGAAACAAATGCTCGAGTTAATCTCATAGTCAGCGGGTCTCGGTAATAAGACCGAATCATGAATTATTCTTTATGACACATTTTGTAGTAATATGCACTTCCTATTTGGAATTTAGATATCACTATTTACATATTTTACATTGTCTTTCTTGCCGCTTTACAGTAATCACTCTGATTACAATGATTCTTCTTTTTTTCCAGATTTTATAAGGTCTACTGTAGTCTTTCGCCCTGTGTTGGCGTCTATGACAGACTTGAATTTTATGTCTGAAAGGAGATTTTTAGTAGGAGAGGCCACCCTCCTGTTTGCCAAACTCGATATAAATTCTGTATGCCAAATATAGGCATTCTCGTCGTCCAGAGCATTCATTGTATAATTTCAGTTTGTAGGAAACCTTCAATTGGCAAACCACTGATGTATGAGGATGCTGTGGCAAATTCTGTCTAGGTAGCTGTTTCCTTCGAAAGGTAGCCTAAGTAGATCACGGATCCCACCAGACGCACACCAACAAGACACCAAACCAAGACAACCACCACGGGCGCCCAACCAATAATGCCCGCACAACTTCATCACCCCACAGTTCGTAGTCCTGAGTCTCGTCATCAACCTTAAACTTAGTTAAGCAGAAACTTATTTCCCGCCGTCCCTTCACAAGTTTTTTTGTTTGTATACGTGCTTATTAGGTCCAAAAGTTTGTCCATTAATTATTGCCATTAAATTAAAAATATTTATAGGTCGGTGCTGTGATTTTTCAGCTAATGAGTTTATTTTAAGGACTTTTTAAAAGGGTCATCTTACATTTAAATTGCCTAAGAAGACGCCTAGAACACAATGGATGCTTTGAAAACATCCAAGAAATAACTTAATTCTGGGTTATTTCTCTTGTCAAAAATCAAAATGAAAATAAACCAATGTTGACTTGAATTATATTGCTGCATATTATCATATTATATTAAAAACAAGTCTTGATACTCAATAGAACTAAAACTGTTAAACTATTAGAACTTTGGCAACATTCATTTTTCGGAGATTGTATATCAGCGTTAATCTCTTTCTAAAAGTTATGACAGTCGAGATCACCTTGAAGGGTTACTATCACTCGTTAGTAGTTACCGTAGCAAAAAGTGAAAAATATATTTTTCTATCTCAACAATATGTCTAGTACGTGTACATGATCTTTTAACAATTGTTAATCATTTTGAATCAAAAATAATTCGACGATCAAATGTGACAGGCAATTCAACCAGCGCGTCAAAATTAGTTTGAGCAGACCAGGATTTATTATATTATGTATATACGACATATACGATCCCTGAGCAGACTGAGACGCGTGTTCCATATCCGAAGTAGCTGGTAACCTCCAAAATAAAAGCTTACGGATTCAGATTACGGATGTACGTAAGAACCACGGACCTATATACACATGTGTATATAGGTCCGTGGTAGAACGTTTTCAGATTTTTTTTCAGTTTTGGATGCACGATTACTTTAAAAAATAGTCTTATATGTGGGCTCTCATGCAAGGGCTTTATACAATCATGGATCACGGACCCATATAGCCCTACATATATTAGCTTAACCTTCACTGTGTCAGCTAGTGGACTTTCATAAAACCACAAATCAATCCTAATCATAATTTTACTGGAAATTGACATCTTACTCTAATGCCAAGTCAGAAAAACCTTTAACCCCGTAGCCCCTGTATTTATGCACCCACCGTGCACGATACGCTCCGTAATGGGTGTTAACCATTCCATAATTTGGCGTCACTTCCGTTGTAAACAAAGTGTAAAATCATAATCACGAATTTTCCAGAACATCCAGTAGTCTACAATAACGTAATTCACTGTTAAGCCTATATGTTAAGTTTGTTTAGTTTTTTAGGCTAAATTATAGTTAATTTATTTGTGCAAAGGACTGTGACACATCCTAACGTTATCCAGTGGAATAGTGTTCGGATGTGACCTAAGTTTTGGATAAAACTGCTAATTAGAAAGAGGGATCTCGGTATTTGGTAGTCTAACTATTTCGACTTCGAAGGCAAACCGATTTTAAAGGCTGATATTTCTAGTTGTTCACCTTCTACCCGTAATGGTGTGACAGTTATAAAATATCAGATCTGTGAAAGTTAATTAAGTGTGACAGTTATAAAATATCAGATCTGTGAAAGGGGTCACACTGAAACGCCAAATTAATTAGGCTAGGTATTTGGTGATTAATAATTGGATTTTAAAGAGGAAAATACAGTAATCTAACCTGCTGCCTATCGTCGATGTTTTACCCCAATCGTATACAATTCATCTCTCAAAACTAGCCTCAATATTTCGACTGCAAGACCGATCGATTTTACAGACTAATATTACATAGATGTCTGTCTTTACGAAGGGCGGCCGTCGTAAATATCAAAAAGCCCTGGCGCACAATTTGTTGGGCTACTCTCAAAACCATTGATGGTCCCGGACCCCAGGGTATTAAAATGAATTATTATTTTCCTGTCCAATAAAGGCTATTTATCTTGTATAAAACAAGTGTTATGGGCAGGGTGCACGGCGGTTGTTGATAAAAGTAATAAGATAACTGCAAGGTAGTTCTTCCAGTTAATAAGAGAATCAAGATTGTTAAAACTGTTTCAAAGAGTAAAAGAATAAAAGTTTTAAAAACAACAGCTGGCGTTCTTTTTTTTATGTTCTTGTAACACCTCTCTATAAAAAAGTTTCTTGTATCTTGTACTGCCTGCTTAAATGATTCAGTTTGGAGGCTAGACACCTGTTCTCAAGGGTGCTCCAGCCAAGGGTGTACCGTAGGTCTGTCACGCTGGTATCTCTCGAGTAATCATTTTGATCCATCTGTTTGTGCTTTGCTTGACCATTTCCAGCTTATGTATATTAACCCGGGTGTGTGGCGACCATACAGATGATGCATACTCTAATTGTGGTCTGATTTATGTTTTGCCTCCCAAGCTATTTGAAAGATTTAGGTTTGTATTAGTGTAAGTATTCAGGTTGGTTTCATAAAAACACACTGTTCAATTATTTGCGAAATTACGGATGGATGGATTATAAAATTGCCATTGAATAAATTCACAAGATTCTAATCTTCAGCTCATTATAGACATAACAGTAGTGTTGTTAAAAAAGTATGAAGTTTGATGAAGCACTGTTTACTAACTTTTCAGTTTTTAATAAATTGACAAAATGAGTATCTCAGGGTTGCAGTAAATGTGGCTGTAAAGAGCCATCAATTAGGGAGTCTTATGTTTAGTATTTTACTTTCTGTGAAAATTTGTGAGTGTGCAACACCTAAGAATCATTGTTATGGTTATCAGACTTCTGTCAAGTATTGCACTGTTACATGTTTACAAGCAATGCATGTTTTAATCTGTATTTCACAAAAATTTTGCACAGGTGTTTATTATGGTTGCTCACCGTCCGCCGTATGTCATCAAAATTGACCCCACCCGGTGGTCTCTTGATTTTTTACCCAGGCTTATTTAGGAAAAACTTTAAAAATCTTTATCTCTGAAACCATAAAGCCAGGTGAGTGATGTAGGGCCATCTAGGCCCTCTTGTTTTACTCGATAGCGCTAATTTACCTGTAAAGTTTAATGAATGGGTCTGGAAAATTTATAAACCCATTGGTGGTCAATCCAAAGGCACTATATAAATTAACCATTGAACACATACTTAAATTGTTACTATACATTATGATGGTGTAATATTTTGGGAATTGGACTAAGAAAACAACACCTTTGTGTTTGGTAACTAAATCTATTCTAACTAGATTTTTACAACATGTGGTATGAGAGAGACAGAGTGGAAGGCGGGGCTTATCAGCAGTGGTCAAGTATTGGCCACTGACATTCAATACATTACAGATGGGTTATATATAAAACTAGTGGTGAATTAGTCTCAATTAGATGGTAAAATGTATTTTTTTTATTTATAAATTAACAGAAAATTTGTAAAATTAACATTTTGTGATTAGTACATTATAGATATGAAACATACTGTCATGATCATCACTATTTTGTTAGCCTTAAAGCCATGAAGTTGATTTTGTAACACCTTATAATGGAGTTATGATTAATGAGAATTTAATATAATTATGTTCATTTGGCTTTTACTGATGTAGGTACTGACAGTACAGACAGACATGGCAGAAAAATCCCCAGATGACAATGATTGTCTTGAAGATTCATTAGCTGAGGAACTGTCTGAGGATGCAGATGATAATGGTGATGAGTTGACCAAGTCGTCTGGAAGTGACAGCGATCTGCTTCACAAGCGGCAGAGATTACGGACACCCAGTCCAAAACCTTCACCATTCATGCTGCAGCGTAAGTTTTACGTGTATAAGTTTATATTTGTTTCAGTTTAACTAAAACTAATTTGATTGTAGACACAGTATCTTGCAACTTGTTTTAACAACTCTCGATGACTGCTATCTGGCTATCTGACTAGTACTGGCGATGGAACCAGGGGTTGTGAGAATGGTAGGCAGATTCCACTAGTGTGGTTTGAGCCCACAAGCTCAGACTTTGATATTTCCAGAAAAGTAATTTTCAAGCTGAAATTTATTTAAAAATATCAGTGTCATTTCCCCCTAAAATATTAAATAATTAAATATTGGAAGTGGCTTTTTTAACATGACTTGGCCAGAGGATGACGAGTACATTTTGTGTACCAGCCTCATTCTGTACGTGATTGCTACTAGTACTTAATTCCCCCAAAGGCCCCAATTCACTTGAGAAGAAATCACAAAAAAAGGTAGACGTTGCAGTTGGGTTTGCGATCGCTATTGGAAAGAATACGTCACTAAAAAAATAAAGAAACCCTAATTTAAGTGGAAACGTCCAACTCCTTTCCCCCCCCCCCAAATTCCCCCCCCCAAAAACCCCCAAATAAATATAAAAAAAAAAAAAACAGTATTAAATAATGTTAAATATTGGAAGTGGCTTTTTGTAACATGACTTGGCCAGAGGATTGAAGAGAAGTTAACATTTTTTGTACCAGCCTCATTCTGTACGTGATTTTGCTACTAGTACTTAATTCACCACAAGGCACAATTCATCTTGAGAAGAATCACATGTGAAAGAAAATAAATGGTTAGTTAAGTGAACAGATATAAATTTTCCATGGGTGGACCATCGTTTTTGTTCAAGAGTTTTATTGTTTTTATAACCTTAATTTGTATTGGTTTCAGCATCACCTCCAAAGTTTGTGTCATTTGATGACCTGATGGTAGCAGCCAGTGGAGTAAAGAACATGAGTCTGGCGCACGAGATCGCTGTAGATGCCAACTTCAAGTTCGAGAAATTGGAACCTGAAGCTTCAAGGTTTGATTTAGAAATAAGATTTATTTTATCTCTGTGTTGAGTTTAGTAGGAAATAAATCTGCTGTTAATGCATCAGTGTAGAACTTCAACAACATTTTTCATGTCTTGGAGATGCCCTATAACTTTGATTAAAGTTAAAATTGTATGTTTGTGGCAAGTTTCATGAGAACCAACTTGATGAACTTGGTTCTAATTACATATGTAATGTTTAATGAAAGATCTGGCTTAACTGGTATCCTTTGACTGACCTGATTAAGTGGCCCCTGTGGGTGCCCCATGGGGGGCTGCGTGGGACAGGTTTCATTGTGAAGTAAAATAATTTGTTTTATAGTTTACAGAAACAGGTGAAGGAGATTATCCACAAAGCATTCTGGGATGCCTTCAGTGAGAAACTAAGTGAGGACCCGCCAGATTTTGGTCATGCTGTGGTACTGATTAAGGAAGTAAAGGAGGTACTAGTATTCTTTTTAATAAACTAAAAATTCATTTTTCTAGAAATTTAATCTTGTTTCTTGCATACATACTCATAAAAAGCAGTAAAAGTACATTTCTCTCAATAGATTAAAGATGTGAGCATGTCCTTTCATTTTGGGCAAAACGGCAAATAACAATAAAAAAAAAATTTTCACTGAGGTAGATTGCTTAGTTGCTTATACATTGTAGTTTTAAAGATATCATATGATGGAGTCTAGTAGTAAACAGTTAAACAGATCAACTAGAGAAAAGGTTAAAAGTCACATGTTGTCATTAGTCTATTCTTCAGTGTTGCTATATCCAGACTACATCTGTAATCTTTTGTGAACTTAAGTAAAGATTTCAGTTCAAGTGCTATTTATCATCTGATAAACAACACTTTGGAGTTTTGATGCACACTTATAAACCCATAAAGGTTGTAGGGGCTTGGGTGGTTTATAACTGAACACAAGGATAACAAAGAGTTGTCAGTTAGACAATACAAAAATTAGGTCTTCTAAGACAAAATAAAATATTACACAAAGAGAAAGATATGTAATATATTATCTTTTATGCAGACATTTACCACTTTGTCATGTGGTACAGTTTGACTTTGTCATGTGGTACAGTTTGATGTCATTTTTTAAGCAGGTTTTTTTAAAAAAACCTTATTAGAATGGCGATGTCATATGTCGGGCGGGTGAGTGGGCGGCTGGGCGTCAAACATTGGTTTCTGTTCGATAACTTTAGTTAGGAGTGACCAATTGCAATGAAACTTGGTGTGTAGGTAGCTTGCGTGGAGACGCCGCTTGGGATTGCAATTGGGATCACATTTTAGATTGTTTTAAGCAAAAAAAAAATTTGGGGGGGTCAAGGTCACTAGCGTCAAGGTCAAGGTCACTGTTACACTAAAAAAATTTTTGTTTTGTTTTAAATTGTAGCAAAAAAAATTTGGGATCAAGGTCACAAGGGTCAAGGTCAAGGTCACTGTTACTAAAATAGGGGGAGTCAAGGTGACTGTTTTTTTAATTCTACAATTTCTGCAGGTGCCGTTTAAACCTGCTTTGGCGGCAATGCCGGGTCTTCTTGTTTTATCATACATTTGTAATGAACTCATACTGGTCTATACACCAAAGCATTGTTTATTGCAGAATTTACAACAAGGAATTTTCCTCTTTCATTGACTAACAAATGGATGGAATCACATTAAAGTGTATGATATGTTTTAACAATAATCATTTCAGAGCTTGATGTCGGTATTGCTGCCTCAGCATACGAGATTGAAGTCGCAGATGGAGGAGGTGCTTGATTTAGATCTCATTCAGCAGAAGCTTGAGAATGACGCGTTTGATATTTATTACTACTCAAACTATGTGATAGGAATTATGGGTAAATTGTGTGCTCCGGCAAGGGATGATCGAATTGCCAGTCTCCGAGACATGAAAGAGGTGGTACCATTGTTCAAGTAAGAAGTTCTAAAAATATTTGACCCATTCATTTGAAAGGGATGGGCAAAGAGACCAAAACTTTATTGACTTCTTGTATAAATTTAAATAGATCATTATCTGAAATAAATGTTAGTATTAAGTTTGATTATGAAGAACACTTTTGATAGCTTATTGAATTGCTCTCAAACTCTCATTCCAGATGTTATGACACTTGTGCTAGAGAGTTTTTCATTGCTGCTGCCCATTTACAGCTGGGTGCATTGAGGCACATGCAGCATTGCTGTCTTTGCCTAAGGACACACTAAGGACAGAATATATTTAACCCATTCATTTTAAAAGACTGAGCAAAGTGACAAAAATTCTATTAAAGGTCCATTACTAAGACCAAATCGAATGTTCTTTTAAATCTGGAAGTGTAACGGGCGTCTTCTCAGAAGGGTAAATATGACATACTGCATTGAATGTGACCATACTGTGTTGAAAATTTGAGTTTAACAAAAGCATCAGTATTTCAAACAGGGAAATACTCCACAGCTATTTAAAAGAAAATTTGATTTGGTCTTAGTAATGGACCTTTAACTTACTTTAAAAAATATAATTATCTGAAAGAAATCTCAAACAGTTGAAAGGATTTCTAGTACATGGAGATGTTGTATGAAGTAAAAAAAAAAAATGAATGAACAGTGTGTGATCCGCAAATGTTATCTATCACTACATAACCAGCTGGAAAGACACAATGTTTGGAATCATCATACTGTTGCAGTATTCCTTCAATTCTACAAATGCTGTTCGAAAATCTGAGAAAAAAAGTCAGTTGTAAACTTCCACCAGCCGGTATGGAAATACTGACTCTGATATAGGGACACAAATATAAGGCACATTCTTTGTGGACCTGCCATAGTACAGTGGAAGTGTATTTACCTCTGGATTGCATGGCCAAGGTTCACTCCCCACCTGTGCCATGGTTGTAGTGTCCCCACATTCATTTGCATTGCTTTTCTCTTTTCAAAGTTGATTCCATCTGGAGTGAGTCTTTCAAGAGCTATTAATCGAAGTTACAAGCACTTGTTTTGAAGTGGAGAAGACATAAATTAGTAAATCATAAACTTGGTCTTATCAATTAGAATCTTTTCAGAAAAGCTCATTCTTAATGCGTAAATCATTGTATAATATAGGGAGATATTTGAGATACTAGACCTGATGAAGATGGACATGGCAAACTTTACCGTACAACAAATAAGACCTTATATACAACAACAGTCTGTAGAATACGAGAAGAAAAAGTTTGATGAATTTCTGAAAAAACAGGAAGGTGAGTGTGGATTGATTTTAAATCTTAACCCAGCCCCTGTTGGTATTTTGTAGTGTTCACTGACTACCCCTAGAAACGATGATTGTATTCACCAAACTGCAGTGTAAGTAATGCACACAGTGTCACTCAATGAAATACATTTGGTATCTGGATATGTTTGAAACTAGTGATAATTATCATACAGTATTTATTATACTGACTGCAGAAACTTAGGGTTTTGTCGATTCATAATTTTGATCCAGTATTTATAATCCAGTTCCCTGGAACCTCTTATCTTGTTAATGACATAGCAGTGAAATGGAAATTTTTAGGTTGTTTAAGTTATGCAAAATGAAAAGAAAAGTTTTCTTTTTTTCAACAGAAGCAGGAATTGATGGACTAGAACTGACCAAACAGTGGTTAACTAGAAGTTTTGAGAAGCTGAGACCAGGGGGAGTAACTCCCAGAGAGGGCGCTACACAAGCTAATATGGCTACTCCGGCAGCCATCTTGAATGGAGCATACATGGAACTGCTACAGTGGGACACTAGCAGGATTTTTCCAGAGGTACAGACATTTGAATAACAATGTGTGAATGTTTTTGATGAATTGAAATTATACACAGCATATTAGATAAAAACATATCTGCTTGATAAATGTGCAGTCATAATGTGTTTCTGTGCATAATATCTATGCCAAATTCTATAACAAACTGGATGAGCCCAGACACTTTGGAGTTCTGGCCCTTCATGTGCCAAAAATCAGCCAAATTAGCTAATTTTTGTTTTATTTAATTATTATAGATGTGCTGTTGTTTGAACATTAGTATCTTGTGTTCTGTGCTTGGTGTAATTTCATATTAAACATACAATTTTATGGATTTGAATAACTTTAAATTTGTGGATTTCATATTCTTACTGAAAATGATAATATCAGATAGGTTTTCTTTTGGGATTTTGAATTTGTGGATTGACCGACACATAAAGTCAGAGAAAAGTGCTGCAAAAACTTTACTGATTTCACAGTATTTCTTATATGGAGCAAAATACAAAACGTGTAATGTTTTAGATGACAAGGTAGCATGTAAAACTTTAACATTCCTCATGAGCAAAGATTACATTTAATCATTATGTTTGTATGTAATATTTTTTATTTAGACACTTGTGCTGGATCAAAACAGATTTCTGGAGTTGCGTGAACAGACTTATCGTTTGACCCTTGTGACGTCTGTTCTTTTAGTCACGTATAACACTGTAGGTCAGTCCATAGCAGGCGTTCAGTTGCTGAAAGTCAAGTTGAAAGAAGAAATATGTACGCTTCTGGAAGGGGTTGAAGATGGGTAGGTTTTCAAACTTCCAGGAACATTTCTTATACCCCCGTACCAAAACAAACTTTGTGGGGGCTATATAGGATGTGGTCACAAATTTTGTCAAATGTTCTTTAATACTCGATAACTTCAGGCAGAATGAGCTGCAGTCTAACCTGCAATTGTGGTCACCTATTTATAACTTGACCGAGTCTAATGTGGTCAGCGGCCAGCAAAAATGATGCAAAATTACGCTATAACGGCCTCTGCCGCCAGGCCAATTATCACACAGTGTGAATTACCTAATAATTATTACATTTTCAACAAAATGACAAGCAATCTCAATCATAATGTAAAATGTCCGGTATAAAGTTATTTAAAGGAGTGATATAATACCGTTGTGTGGGATTTCTCATCAGAAAAGTTTTGAAGCAATAGATAAGTAATTTATATGTTCTGATCTAGGTAATTTTACGACATTAATTTGACAGATACCACAAAGATCTTAGAGCATTAGAACATTAGTTTCACAGATACTACAAAGATGTTGTAGCATTTTTTTGCGTAATTTTCATGTAATTATTTAGTAACTGTTCTTATTTTTTATTTAAACAATCTTTGAAATATTGATAGTTATTTTTATTTTTGCTCAACTCTTTTGACAGTAATTATGCTCCTGTCTGTCCTCAATGTGGTCAAATGCCCTAAATTCTGTAAAATGGTGAGGAAAAAAATGAAATTTGATCATATCAGTAATAATTTCAAGCTTTTAATCTTAGTAAAGAAATGGAGACAACAGAAGGTCCTGACTCCTGATTGAGATTTATATCAGTGCTCATTTTTAGCTCACCTGAGCTGGCTCAGGGTGAGCTATTAGGATCGATGATTGTCCGTCGTCCGTCGTCTGTCGTCCGTCGTCCGTCCACATTTAGTTCGTTAACACTCTAGTGGTCACATTTTTGCCTCAATTGTCACGAAACTTGGTCAGGATGTTTGTCCCAGTAATTACTCGGACAAGTTCGAATATGGGTCATCTCGGATGAAAAACTAGGTCACATGACCCAAAAATAGAAAAATCTTGTTAACACTCTAGACGCTACTTTTTCAGTCCAAATATCCTGGCAATTTGTCAGAAAGGTTGTTTGGTTGATTTCTAGCTCAAGTTTTAATATGGGTCACCTGGGGTCAAAAACTAGGTCACACAGCCCAAATATGGAAAAACCTTGTTAACACTCTAGAGGTAACATTTTCAGCCCAAATATCCTGGAAATTTGTCAGAAAGGTTGTTAAGATGATTTCTAGCTCAAGTTCGAATATGGGTCATCTGGGGTCAAAAACTAGGTCACACAGCCTGAATATGGAAAAACCTTGTTAACACTCTAGAGGTAACATTTTCAGCCCAAATATCCTGGAAATATGTCAGAAAAGTTGTTTCAATGATTTCTAGCCCAAGTTCGAATATGGGTCATCTGGGGTCAAAAACTAGGTCACACAGCCCAAATATGGAAAACCTTGTTAACACTCTAGATGTTACATTTACAGCCCAGATATCCTTGATATTTGTCAGAAAGGTTGTTTTGATGATTTCTAGCCCAAGTTCGAATATGGGTCATCTGGGGTCAAAAACTAGGTCACAGAGCCCAAATGTGGAAAAACCTTGTTAACATTCTAGAGGTGCCATTTTCAGCCCAAATATTCTCAAAATTTGTCAGAAAGGTTGTTTCGATGATTTCTAGCTCAAGTTCGAATATGGGTCATCTGGGGTCAAAAACTAGGTCACAGAGCCCAAATGTGGAAAAACCTTGTTAACACTCTAGAGGTACCATTTTCAGCCCAAATATCCTGGAAATTTGTCAGAAAGGTTGTTTCGATGATTTCTAGCTCAAGTTTCAATATGGGTCATCTGGGGTCAAAAACTAGGTCACAGAGCCCAAATATGGAAAAGCCTTGTTAATACTCTAGAGGTTACATTTTCAGCCCAAATATCCTGGAAATGTGTCAGAAAGGTTGTTTCTATGATTTCTAGCTCAAGTTCGAATATGGGTCATCTTGGGTCAAAAACTAGGTCACAGAGCCCAAATATGGAAAAACCTTGTTAACACTCTAGAGGTAACATTTTCAGCCCAAATATCCTGGAAATTTGTCAGAAAGGTTGTTTCGATGATTTCTAGCAACTTTGTTAAAAGCAGTTGTACTCGGGTGAGCGATAAAGGGCCATCATGGCCCTCTTGTTAAATGTTTAGGTCAAGAAATGACAGCAGGTTTGTGAAATCGATGGACTGTCCTGATTGTGATGTATATCAATGCTCATTGTTACTACATATGGGGAGTGACACAAATTACATCACCTTGAAAATCAACAAAACTATGGCCATTTCAAATCACCTACACACTCAATAAATGAATATGATAGGATTTACTGTTTTGTAATTTTGATATTTGCGACTGAATATACGGTTTTAAATGGTCGTAAATCTTTTTTAACGGCATAACCATTCAGAAACCACGTTACATCGGTACTGCGTTATCAACATCAAGAGAAGTTCTTTTACGTCTATGATAACTTCACTGTTTTTCTGAACATGACACACTTATTTCAAAACAGAATAGAAAAAGTTTAGTTGTATTGGCAAAATTGAACCTTCTAAGTTGAATTTCTAAAAGTTTTTCCACCAAATATTTGTTTCTTGGACAATATGAGGCAGAGAAGTGCCTCACCATGACATATAAAACTTCTTAGAACTTTCTAAGACATGGCAATAATAATAATAATAACATATTTATCTAATACCTAACAATTTCAATAATTGTGGTTAAGTTTTAGAACATCAGTGATAAAAGAGATTATTAGACGCTGAAATGAGAACGTGGAAAAAAATATGAAATAACATGGATTTTAGATAGAAAGAGCTCAGAAGTTGTGGTTTGTCTGTAAGACTATTTTCTCACATCGCTTCTGGTATATAAATTTTAAAACAATTCAAAAGTTCAATCTTTACTAAATATTCTGGCCTATTGGCCTTCTTCAGTAGATGTATAATATAAATTTTAATTTACAGATGTCAATATTGATTTGATTGAATTTCAGCAAACTTGAGCCAGCAATGGAGAACGTAGGTGAACAAGTGAACAAAAATGTAGAAGAGTTCCTGAAGGATCATGGTTATCAAGCACGAGATGAAACACAGCAAAAAACACTTAAGGGCCAAATAACAACGCTCAGAGAAAATGAGAACCACATAGTTACTTTGATGTGTAAGTATGATTTCTCTGATTTTTGTGTTTTAAGTTTTTAACTTTCAGTATAAACGCACATGTGTCATTATTTTTACTATAATTGAAAAATATTTGGTTATACTCAGGAATAAAGTTATTTTGCATTTTCAACAGCAGACTTCAATCTAAGGTTTATTTTAGGATTTATCATTATAGTAATATGTTAAACATTTCAATGAAATAGGTTAAATTAACATTTGATCTTGTTCTGTTTGATTGTTGATTTCAGCGAAGCGTGTTTTAGACTTCATACAGCAAGCATTGTTTTCAAAGCTAACGGAACCGTTAAAGGTGCCAGCAGGAATGTCGGTGATGGAGAAGGAATTGTCGCAAATCTGTGGACAGTTTTTAAGACTGATATCACATAATAGATCAGTGTTTGGACAATATTACGCTAGTATCATAGGGACGTTGTTGAAACGCTTGCAGGATGATTTGTCGCCAACGGATACCGTCTCATAGTGGAGGAGATAATTAAACTATTGTGACAATATTTATTCTGTATCGTGCTTGTTCTCCATAAACCAGCAGTCCAAATGACCGTGCATTTTTTACAATTTTTTTAGACATCTCAGTGATCATACAGCATCATTATGTATTACAATCTTAGTACTTATGTCTTTCCACACATTAGATACACAGATTCTAATATGTACAGTCAAACCTGTGATAATTAGCCAATCAAAGGACAAATCAAAGCTGGCTGCTTAAAGTGGAGGATTGCTTTATACAGGTTATTTAATACTAGTATAAAAATGGTCAGTTGGGATACCTCAGTATTGACTGATTAAGACAGGTGCTTGTTTAAGTGAAGTGAACACTCACACAGGTCTAACTGTAATCTCCTTTGAATATATACAAGAACATCACTTAGAATGGCATGGTTAAGATAGACTAGCTATACATAAACAGTTTGCCCAATGTTGACGTGTTGCTCGTTTCCATTGATTGTTAAGACACAGTTTGCCCAGTTCTTGTCCGCTGCTGCTTTCATTGGTTTTCATTTCTTTCTTACCATATTGAAAAAAGGAATGAACTGGATAGAACAATGCATTTTTTGTGAACTTTGTAGTTACTGTTATATTTTTTAACAATGGATATATTTTTTAAAACTTTTGCCTCGCCTTTAGTCTAAATAAATATTGTAATGATACTGAATATTATAATTGAGGTGACAACAGAACTCTATGAATATTTGAGCAGGTTGCAAAGTTTACATTTTGGACTGGACGTATATATAGGTGTTGTGGAGTTTTTTTAAAGAAAATTAGTTTACATTGTTTAAATGAAAAGCTATTTAATAAACACATTTCCATGTTGTACTGCACCTGTTTTGCTTACTGACAAACATATATGGTTTGTTCTTACAGTGCTTTACTTTGGACAAAGTTTTATATGTCTACACCAGTACAGAGACCATTCTACTGTCAATATCCGTATTTCTCTAAAACAAAAGACCTGCAAAGATGTGTACATGAATGTTTGATCCCCTTGGAGCTTTTAACCCTCAAATATGAGGGAAAAAAGAGCTTCAATCCACATTCCAAAAGGGTCGGAAGGTGTTTACACAGTGACCAAGTGGTTACGATCCCTGTTCTAAGATTGCAAGGTCCGAGGTTCATGTCTTCCTCACTTGCTATAAGTAGACAATGTTGGATGTTCACATTAGTCCTTTATGTTATGGAAGCAATTAAGAATGTAAAAACAAGCAAGGTGTTAAAATGATACCATATTTATTGTTAACAACGACTAATCCAATTTTAACCAAACTTGTCCAGACAGTACTGCAAATATTCTACAAAAATCGATACAATGCAAGTAAAAAGATATATGAAGTTCAACCAAACGATTTTAAGTATGTAAATGGCATATGTATTATCTGGTCACAATGATTTATAAAAAAATCATTGCTGCTAGTGGTGAAGCTATTTATAGTGAATGCCTTTATAGAAATCTTTGAACATTTTCTCAGGTATCGTTTACACTTTTTTCAGTATAAATATTCCTTAAGTGATTAAAACAAGTATAATGCTTAAGTTGTAAAGCAATATCTCAATAGGCTATGTCAATATAAGTACATGGACTTTATTTAAATTATGTACAGCTTATCCTTTGTTGATTTAAATTCTACACTTCTGAAGTCCACATCCAGTATAATGCTAAAGAGTAAAATATTTTCCCCTACCGTTTTCAGCAATAAATGTGTCCTCGCTTGATAAAAATATACATGTAGCTACACCGACAATTACGCTTGTATCATCATGGCTTCTGCATATTTGTATAGGAAAACAGTGTACTGTATTTCTGATAATTTGAACTTTGTGTGGAGGCGGAGCTTAGACTGTGCTCTATCTGAAATAGAGAACTCTGAATAAAGAACACTTTTCAGATTTGTTTATTGCCAAGATGTAACTGCTTTTTGGTTTACAAGAATAATCTGGAAAAGTCTACATCAGCTGGTCAAAAACAAAATTAAAAAATAATTATACTTGCTCCGGTAAATGATTTTGTAGGCTACAGAACACTTTAAAAAGCAAACAAGTACATGTATTGATTTTCTTTCAGTAACAATTTAAAGATTGAGGTCGCTACCAAACAATTTTGTTACGTCTTGTGCACGATATTACGTAAAACGACATGTAGGGTGCGAGAACTGTCAATCAACGTGCCACGATACAAATCAAATAGAGGAACTGTTGGCTCGAATAATTACGTCATTTATCTCGGAGGCTATGCCTCCCCGAAATAACATAATTATTCTCGCCAACAGTACTCTATCTAATATATATTGAATATAGATCTATGTTTTGCTTTTGTGTCCTTTTTTAAACAAAGAAATTATTAGTATTATTCACTGCTGCATCAAGTGATACTACCCTTCAAAATGCCCATGATAATTCTTTAAAAGACACCATTTTGAACTCGCAGAAAAATGAATATTACCAAAGTAACAAAAATGTATGATTCTTTATCATTGACCCGGTAACAGTTTTATTAGCTCAGCTGGCACAAAGTGCCAGAGTGAGCTATTAGGATCGCATTCCGTCCGTCGTCCGTCAGTCCACCATTTCCTTCAAACGACATCTCCTCTGAAACCACTGGGTCAATGTTGATGAAACTTTGCAGGGATGTACCTTGCATAAAGCTCTATCAAAGTTGTTCAAAGAATTCTATTCCATGCAGAACTCTGGTTGCTATGGCAACAAATAGGAATTTTTTTTTAAATCTTCCCCCGGGTCAAAATTGACCCTGCACATGGGTCACTTAGTTTTGCATAGGCTTATATAGGAAAAACTTTAAAAATCTTCTCCTCTGAAACCACAAGGCCTAGAGCTTAGATATTTGGCATGTAGCATTGGCTAGTGGACCTCTACCAAGATTGTTCAAATTATGACCCCCGGATCAAAATTGACCCCGCACGGGGGTCACTTAGTTTTGCAAAGGCTAATATAGGAAAAACTTGAAAATCTTCTTCTCTGAAACCACAAGGCCTAGAGCTTAGATATTTGGCATGTAGCATTGGCTAGTGGTCCTCTACCAAGATTGTACAAATTATGCCCCTGGGATCAAAATTGACCTTGCCCTGGGTGTCACTTAGTTTTCATAGACTTAAATAGGAAAAACTTTAAAAATCTTCTCTGAAACCACAAGGCCTAGTGCTTAGATATTTGGCATGTAGCATTTGCTAGTAGACCTCTTCAAAGTTTGTTCATATTATGCCCCTGTGGTCAAAATTGGCCTTTCCCTGGAGGGGTCATTTGTTTTACTAAGATGTATATAGGAAAACCTATTTGGTATTATAACATTGTCTAGTGATCTTCCATCAGGTAAGTGGACTTGTACCAAGGTGAGCGATATAGGGCCATCCAGGCCCTCTTGTTTCTAATGTTGAATATAGTTGAATACTGTGAAAATCTTTTTGACTATCGTAAAAGAATTGTTTTGAAGTTGCTCCTTTCCTTATTAAAGTATTTCAGGCTTCCTTACAAACTGGCATTGTCCCTTATGACTGGAAAACAGCGATTGTTGCATCGGCGTTCAAAAAAGGTCCTACATGTAAAGCTAATAATTATTGCCCAATTTCTCCCACATGCATTGCACCAAAACTAATGGAGCACATCCTAGTATTAAAAAATCATGACCAACCTTGGACTCTAAACTTTTTTTTAATTTCAATTCTAACATGGTTTCCGCTCTACATATAGTTTTAAAATTTTTAAATAGATTTTATTGTTATGGCTTTTAGTAAGGCTTTTGATAAAGTGGATCAACAGCTCCTTTATAAGCTTATGAAACTTGGTATAAACAAAAATGCTATTTCCTGAATTCGTTCATTCCTAAAATCGTACTCGAACAGTAGTGGTATAGGGCTACCATTCAGATTCAGTACCAGTCATGTCTGGGTCCCCAAGGCTCCGTGCATGGTCCTTGCCTATTGCTATGTTTCATAAATGACCTACCAAAGTCAGTTAAAAGTAGAGTCAGATTTTTCGCTGACGATACCATCATATACTTTGTAATGATACTTGCTACTTGCTGAATCAGCCTTATCTTTAAAGTATCACATTACATTGCATGCAATGTCAAAGAGCTCTTTTCGTAATCCAACTAAAATGAATTCGTATAAACTAAGAATGGGTAACACATTGGTCAATGGAATTCAGTCTAGATAAATGTGAAGCTACTAGAATAACAAAAAGGAAAAACAACATCATTACTCCAAAACAAAACCACAAACTAAATAATATTGAACTTAACACAACAAAAAACGCAAAACACCAGGTATGACTCCTGTTGGAAAAAGAATATCTCATCTTATCAAAGAAATATTACAGATTATTTTATGCTTTCCAGTGAATTATAGAGTTTTCTCAGTGAAATAAAAGTGATAATCCACAGTTTTGAAACAGTGGATTACCATTTTTATTTTCACTTTTTTGCAATCTTCAACCCGGATTGTAATTATGGTTTATAGTTAATTCGAAAGCACTCGGGAAAGTAGGCGGGGTTTCAGACATGGAAGTAGCTCCTTCCGACTTTAGCTCACCTGGCTATGCCAGGGTGAGCTTTTCTGATCGATGATTGTCCGTCGTCCGTCAACATTTTGATTCAAATGACATCTCCTCTGAAACCTCTAGGCCAATGTTGATAAAACTATGCAGGAATGTTCCTTGCATGAAGCTCTACCAAAATTGTTCAAAGAATTCCATTCCATGCAGAACTCTGGTTGCTATGGCAACAAATAGGAAAAACTTAAAAAATCTTCTTCTCTGAAACCACAAGGCCTAGAGCTTAGATATTTGGCATGTAGCATTGTCTAGTGGACCTCTACCAAGATTGTTCAAATTATGACCCCCGGGTCAAAATTGACCCCGCCAGGTGGTCACTTAGTTTTGCGTAGGAATATATAGGAAAAAATTTAAAAATCTTCTTCTCTGAAACCACAAGGCCTAGAGCTTAGATATTTGGCAGGTAGCATTGTCTAGTGGACCTCTACCAAGATTGTTTAAATTATGACTCCCGGGTAAAAATTGACCCCGCGGGGGTGGTCACTTAGTTTTGCGTGTAGAGTATAATATATTTTGCTGAACATTTTTTATAATAAACATAATACATTGATGAAGTGGGAACATTGTCCAATAAAGTAATCACATAGTATGTAGAATAGTACCAACTGACAAAATTTATGATATTCGATACAAAATATGAAGCATGTAGAAGGCTAAAAGGGTTTAATATGGCAAGACAATTTACTTTTTAATAAAATAAAAGAAATCTCTAATTTATTTCATAAAGATATCTCCTAAAATATAGAAAACATCTCTTAAATTCAGAGATATCTCTGTAAAGTAGAAGATATCTTTCTTTTAGTAGAGATATTTCTCTTGTTTTCAAACATATCTTCCCAATAATAAAATATGTCTCTCAATGCAATAGAGATATCTCTCTAACATGCAGAGGCAAATCTCCTTTCTCAAAAGATATCTCTGTAAAAGAGAAATCTATTAAACACTTAAAGATATACCTCTGTAACTTTGAGAACAGAAACATATCCCTCAAATGATTTTTAACAGATATCTCTGTGAGTAGAAGATATGCCTATCCCTCAGCGTGAAAGAGATATTTCTATTAGAACGAAAGATATCACTTTAAAATTAGACAGATATTGAAAGGCATCACTTTAAAATTAGAAAAATATATCTTTTGGAATAAATAGTAATATGACTTGTGATAATTTTACAATTATGTGCTTTGACGGAGTACTTTTTTACCGGACATGGCTTAATTTCGACATAGGTCAGGTAGATGCAACACACTGACATCCTCATGCATACCACATACAATACATAATACATGGATACATGTAACAGTTAATCATATTAGTCTTTTTCTTAATTAGAATGGCTTTAAACATTTAAAAGACTCGCATATATAATTACAATATAATATTAACAGGGGTTTAGGAAATAAGATTTTAATGGATGCTTAGGAAATTATTTCAGTTGTTGTTTGGCTTGAATTCTCGTATCTGGTACCTAAGTGGCTTTGTTACAGCACAGAAACAGATACTTGTTGCAAGACTAAAAAAAAATTCATTGTTATACAATTTTCAATTTTTGATAAAATAAGTTTTCCAATCTTTTAAGAAATAAGTACGAAATAATGGTGAATTAAAATAACTACATAAGTTGGTTGCATTATTGATCATTACTGTTCAAAACGGGATACCCTAAGCACTGTGACAGAAGAGTGTTGAAGTTTTGGCTATACATACTGTAAAAAAATACTATAAACTTTTATTAATCGTGTTGTAATATTTAATAACAACACGTGTTGTAATATTTAATAACAACACTTCGTTGATATTAACTCATTAGACTTTTAATAATCAGTTCTCATATACTTTATTTTTTAAATTCCCAGCCAAGGACAACAGACCTGTGAATTTTGAAATTGGCCCATATACATGTACATTATCCTTTCATGGGGAACTGTAAGTAGCATAATCCTGAAATTTTAGAGTAGGCCTTACAATATTTCCTAGAATCATACATGCCGTTCTCCCGTTACTCGCCGGGTTCTCCCGATATTTAGACCCTTACCCCGGCGCCCCGGCGAAGCTCGCAAAAACACCCAAATCTCCCGATAAATCAAAATTTTGTCTTAAAAGAAAATCCATAAAATTCGTTAAATACCCACTCAAGTTTCAATATACAAAGTCAAAACCTTGACACGCGAGACCGATAATTGGTTGATTAGGTGACGAAAGTCGGCTCTTTATTACGCTCGTTAGTGTTGTCAGTAACATCTGGTCATTGCCCGGGGTAATACTTATCGCCTGATTGACGTAATCGATGTTTGCAACAAGATCACACGTCTAGATAGTATATATTGTATTAAGGATCTCTTTTTTGGTCAGATTGATTGGTACAATATCGATATATACGTAGATATAAAGTATTTTCTTTATTTTTCCAAAATTGCGGGTACCCGGATGTTTGTCACGTGATCCGAGGCAGTTTTTATCGTATTACGCTCTTTCCGGACCATACTATTTGAAAGACCTTGGTCAGGATTATTAAATATGATTATATGATACTTTTAATGTACTAGTTGATTAAAGATTATGTACCGCCAGTTGAAAGAAATAAAATTGTTGCTTTTGTTTGTTTTGTTTTGCTTTGTATCCAGATCAAACGTAAGTACGACATTATTCTTGTTTCATTAAAATTCAGAGAATTTTGTTTGAGTAATAATTTTGGATATGAGAAATTGGAATCAAGGTTTAAATGTGCTTAAAATGGCGACTGCAGTGTTTACATTAGTTGAATAAACATAATCGTCATGTATGACGTCAGAAACGCATGTTTTTTGGTTTTCGTTTTTACCCCGTTGTGATGTCCAAAAACCCGGCGATTTTTCACAAATCTCCCGTTAATGGTCCAACCCTAAACGGCATGTATGCCTAGAATACTAGTATTATACAATATCTCACCAGAGAACATTTGTGAAGTTCATTCTGCATCTTGATAAATGACTTCACAGCAGTTATACAAATGAATTACTGACCACAAGATGTTATCAGCAATCAGAGGAATTAGCCATGGTTTATTTTATAGCTGTTAGGTGTCAATCATGCTTCTCTGGCCATTTCGCCTTTTACTAGTCTGATAAAACTGCCCAAGTGTATAAAGCAAAATCATATAAAATAGACTGGAAACAGTGCAGGAAATATAGTATATAGAAAAAACATAAATTTTATCAGACTAGTAACTAGTCTAGTCTGCATGTTCCCTAGAGGTATGAGACGCCTAAATCGGTGAAAACCGGAAGCAGGTTATTTTGTCTAGGGAACATGCGGACCTACACTATGTGTTTGATTGCTGATTGGCTGAAACTAAGTGGATGCATACAAGAAAAATTAGTTTGAAATAATCGCTGCATGATAGATCACAAATGAAATATGAAGAGAAAAATCTGGATATAAATTATAATCAAAATATTTGGTATTTGAAAATACTGACATATTTGGTCGGTGACCACTACAACTGCCACAAAAATGGGGGTGGTGTCATTGAGCTCCAAATTACTGGCATAAAGTATTGGATCACATGTATAAATTTTGTTATTTTTATGTGGGACTAGGATGATTCTACAAAATAAAGTTCATTTCAGCAGTCGGTGAGATTTTGGGTAGTCGCACCGGAAGAAACCCTTATAATGTAAGTCTATGGAAATGTATTTAGGCGTCTCATACCTAGACAAAATAACCTGCTTCCGGTTTTCAGGTGCCTACTAAACGACGGTACCGGTATCCTCCGGTACCGGTATCCGCCGGTATCGCCTATTATTGATTTTTCACACATTCAACCACTGGCACCAGAGTACTGAAATGCCTGGTAATTTTAACAAAAATACCCAAAAATATACCTAAATAACACACTATTATGAAAAAATACACAAATAATGGTAAAAAGTCATTTTCTGACAAACCCCCGTATTACACAGTTCTATATTATTCACATGGTGTTGAACGTTTTCGACAGGGGGTCCGGTCCCCGCTCTTTTTGTACTGTTCAAGCAAGCAATTGAAGATTAACAGCGGTCGCGTTTAACAGACAATATATTTATCTACCAAACTGGTAAGTAACACTTTTTTCAAAGCTACCGTTTCTATAAAATTCTTCAAGAATATTGCGCTATTTCGCTCTCTCCGTTTTCCTTGTGTTTTCTGTCACTGCCGACTTCCGGTTCACCTTTCAAGTTTGAAACCATAAGTTTTCATTGGTTGAAAATATTCCGCTTTATATTTCGCGCACTGTGTCAAATTAGTGTATTTCGTATGTAAACAATGCTGAATGCCGTTGAAAACGGCCGTAACCTGTTAACTTGTGGACAAGCAGGTACAGGAAATTTATTTACTGTAAAAGCAATTTGTAAAACTTTACGTAAGCAGCGCAAAGTATCACTTCTATGCATAACCGTATGACGTGTTTGAAAGGTCATTTGAGTTGAACCGGAAGTCAGCAGTGACAGAAAATAACAAGAAAACGGAGATAGCGAAATAGCTCAATATTCTTCAAGAATTTTACAGAAACGGTAGCTTTTTAAAAAGTGTTACTTACCAGTTTGGTAGATAAATATATTGTCTGTTAAACGCGACCGCTGTTGATCTTCAATTGCTTGCTTCAATCGTACCAAAAGAGCGGGGACCGGACCCCCCTGTCGAAAACGTTCAACACCATGTGAATAATGTAGAACAGTGTATACGGGGGTTTGTCAGAAAATGAATTTTTTAACATTTTTTGTGTATTTTCTTTTCATGATAGGGTGTTATTTATGTATACTTTTGGTATTTTGTTAACATTACAGGGCAGTTCAGTACTCTGGTGCCAGTGCATTCAACAGACTGTTAATCCTTTTAAATAATCGATAATTGAGAGTGTCGTGTGTTTAACACTTATAAAGTATAAACTTTATTTTGGTAAATTTGATGTATGTGTTATATGAGGCCGTAATGTACAAATTAAGATTAAATTTAGTTGGTTAAAGCATAGGAATCTGAAATATTATGAATATTTTATGAGGTTTTTGGCATCCGTTCGGTCAGTGCTAAATGTAAACAAAAACACCAGGAATGAAACGTCATTTTTCTAGGTCAAGCCCAAATGCCCTATTCGATGCAAAACGATCAAGCCTTGAAAAAAAGGGCTCTAGAACGATTGTAATGAATGACGTTTCATTCCTTGTGTTTTTGTTTACATTAGCATTGACTGAGCGGGTGTAGAGAACCTCATTAAACATTGATAATATTTCAGATTCCTGTGGTTAAAGGACTAAACTCGGCCGTCTCTTTATGAAACCACATCAGTGCAATTCACACTTACATGTAGTTGAAATCATTTATTATGCTTCAATACGTGACTGCATAATATATTTGCCCTAATTGTCCATGTATGCATGTCTAGATTACAAATGTGTAAGTCAAATAAATTAGATGTAATGAATGGATAGTAAACATGAATGTTACTGTAATTATAGTCACCTAAAATTTTATATACTTAGCGATGTTATACTCTAAGAAACATAGAACTGAAAAGATAAAATGAACGAAACAAGTAAATACAATTGTGGGACATGTTGTACAATTAATCTTGTCAAAAAAACAAAAATAATATCAAACAAATGTCAAAGACGTACTAAACAATGACCAAGAAACAAGAGGTATTTCTGTTAAAGTTGACTGAATGAATGAATGAATGAACGAATGCTTTTATGGGCCTATCTAACAGCATAAGCACTACACCCTGCAGTTAGTAGGAGTGGAAGCATCAGAGATAAATAATTAAAAATATTTTATAACCCACCACAGCAAGTAACTGCAAATATGTTTACATGTATGTGATGCATACATTTGATATTTTTCAAGCGGGACAAAGGATTTATTATAAAAGCATATTTTACTCTAATTGCCGTCTTTTTCACAGCGACCGATACTGAATAAACAACCCAATTAAGGGATTATAGGGGCCCCAAAGTGTCACCATGTATATTGTCACTTTTTTAACACGGATTAATTACTATGAGAAAGTAGAATAAATAAAAATGAAGATAGATATGTTCATAACTATGTGAAATTAAGAAGTTGCATAGAATGCATAAACAATAAAGAAATCATTATTCACTAGTTCACTCTTAAAATTAAAACAATCAAGAGTTGATATGAGTCAATTTCTTATATATGTACACAGCATAATTTACTATTAATTGAAAAAAATATCAAATCTAGTAAATATTTAAATGCACGTGTAGTTAACTTATAGCGCACTTACCATGTCTCAACATAGTCAGCGCATGAAGTATATCACACACTTTTTATGAATTATTTTAATTATAATTTACGACTGTAAAAGGTATATGAAAAACAGATCTGTATGCAATGTCATTAGGCATGAAAGCATCATATTATCGTGAATGGAAATATTCAAACTACGACTCGTATGTGATTTTAGTAAATAGTATAAAATCTGCAAGTATTTGTTCTGAACATAAATACCTAAATAGCCATATTAACAAAAGCTTACTTGAATAATCTTAATATTGTGCTAAATGTATTACTGAAATGATCAAATAAATATAAAAGGTAAAGTGTTTATTTATTATAGTGTCACCCCTACTTTAAAGGGTCAGCCATTTCTGACTTATGAGACACCTTCTTTTTGAGCACATGTACCTCCCGAATCCTACCCTTTTAATGCCAGGCACCAGGCAGGTAGGCATACGGTAACCATTATTTAACTAGCTGGCGGCTCACCAACCGGCCATATCAGAACGGACCCTGCTGGGATTCGAACCTTCGACCTCCCGCTCCCAAGGCGGATGCCTAAACCACTAGACCAAGTCTTCATATGCAGTTCTGCCACTATTTTGGTATTTGCAGGTCGCAGTTATTAAATATTCATCGTCAATAACTGCATAATTTATATTTACTGTACATAAGTACACAACAAGCAGTTTCTTTCTCGATCAACGCCTCTTTCTTCAACAACTTGCAACATTCATTCAAGCATTTCGGATACCGGGATTTGCGATACCGGCGGATACCGGCGTTTCTTGATCGATGGCACCCGGTTTTCACCGATTTAGGCGTCTCATACCTATTTATCCTTGTACAACTCACTTCTATTTTTAGATACTGAAAAACCCAAATGTTCCTAAATATAGTTTGTCTCAATTATGGATACATAGGAACGGTAAAGTAAGTCGTAGTTTTGAATATTTGCAGCAGTCATACTTAGTCAAGGTCAGCTGACACTGGCATTATTTTTGTCGAAATTGCGTAGGTCTGAATAAATGTGGCTTTGAGCCAGCAAGAATTGTTTTCTCAAATTATTTATGACAACGTGAGTGGTAACGATAAAACTGGAACGAAAAGAAACTTGCAATTTTAGTTAGAAATCTAGATCTATTAAATATTCTTACAGAAAGCACGGATCTAACTAAGTAATTATTTGAAATACGTAGTCTAGTGTACTATTATATATTATTTAATTTAATTTAGATTATTATAGTGGTAGTGGCTAGTGGCTGGCTCTCTAGACAACGATATTAGTGGGGTGTCAGTGTTTTCGGCTAACTGAAGTTTTGGGTAACTCAATTTATATAGTAAACATGGAGTGTTTTCGGCTAAGTCAATTATAGTAACACAACATTTTTCACTGTGATTACTGCGTCTTGATCTCGTATATGGTTGGCCATCGCCACCAAAAATAATTATTCTGGTTATACCAATTACCGCGAGTCCTACTGGTTAATATAGGTGCGCATTTATAAGTACTCGAAATACATCTGACATCTATGCCCTTAATATAAAGTTTAATCATTGTTCTTCTAAAAAAAGTCCAAATTGTAAATCAAAACAATGTATAAAGTGTAAAAAGGAAGCTTTAATAAATCCATGTTGACACTCATCTTCATACTTTCGGATATACCTATTACCGCGAATCTGGAAAAGAAATGTTTGAAACTTCTACCAGTTTGTTTCTGCCACAATATAGTTATGCTTATCTGACAGCTTGTCTTTTTCTAAACATTTAGATAAAAAATTGTCGTGACATTTTTGTCAAATGTTCGCTATGGAGGTCATTTCCAGACCAGCTGTCCTCACATTATCATTCTATCTAAAAATTTAAAGATTATCTATTGCTTGCCAAAAATGAACACAAACCTAAGAAATAAGATATTTTTCAGGTAGTTTTGAAATATGAAAATATTTAAAATACGGCAAATAGGAAAGAAAACTACACTTAAGTATTTAATGATAATTCGCGGTAATTGGTATATCGTGGTAATTGGTATATAATTAAGCCGTGGTGAAAATTGATCAGGTCGGACATCCGGGCATTTACCGTTGCGCGCACCTGCTCAGGCATAGCAACGCTGTCCGAGCTGAAAACAACCGCCATCTTGTTAATAACGTATAGATCGAAGTCCGTGTAATCACGGACCTATATACACATGAATTAGCAACTCTCGTATCTTCCTATACAAATTCAACCTTTTTATCGCAGATGGCGAGATTTTATGCGAGATTTTAGCATCGATGGACAATATCCGAGGTTTGCCGAAATCGAAAACTCCCAGTATCCACCTGTCCTCCATCTTGAAAAATAATCAAAGTTAATCGTGTCTTCTTCAATATTTATGGCTCAATAGTTTTTTTTATTATTAGATCTATTATTTTATTTTTTTTGTATGTAACTTTAGTCTCATTCCAACCAATATCTTTTTTTCCTAATGTATAACTTTTATCGATTTTGTATGCTGAAAATTTTGTCATCACTATGTAGAATCGTCTCCATCTTGGAATGTATCGGGGGGGGGGGACATACACAATTAATCAAATTTAATCGAGTCTACTTCAATATCTCTATCTATCTATAATGCAACACCCTCTAAGAGTCTTTCGAGTATTATGTGCAGGTGCGTGTCAGTGCGGGAGTTTAAGAAGAAGAAATGTAAAGGAGAATAAAAGTAATACTATAATGTATTTGTGAGAGTTGAAATAAAAAGTTCATAGTGTTAGTTAAGAAGAGAAATTATACAGCTAAAAACAGATAAAAACAATATTTTCATTTTAAACGTGGTGGGGAAGAGTGGTCACTCCCTGTCTAAATTGGTCCAGGGTAGGGACCTGCACAAGTTCAGATGGCAGTGAGTTCCAGAGGACTATAGTTGCTGGAAAAAATATGCATGGCTCTAGTTTGTATTAGACTTCAAATGTAAGTTCTTCAAAGCTGTAAGTGACAATGAAATGTTTCTAGTTCAACACATTATTGTGTTAGAATCGAAATAATAAATGCCTCCCCGAACTTGAAGTCAAACACGCTAATTTTGTTTTTTCTACTTTCGTTTTCAACAAAATGGCCGCTTGTGGACGATATTTTATCAGTGTCTAAAAATTGGAGTGTTTGAAAGTGTCAAAGCTGTATATATAGACTAAGCAAATTAAGATTGTTTACAAAATGCTATGTCCGATGTGAAAACGGCAGCGGGAAAGCGTGCATTGGTGCTGCACTAGGTATTTTGGTTGTTTCACGGCGTGTGCTAGTAAACCCCTATAGCGTTACGGGCAACATAGAGACCTTTTCGATATATCGATATACATATAGAATTTATTTTTTTTTAAAATTTTTTTTTCGTTTAAGAATTATAACTAAAGTAGGGATTCTAATTGGTTTTTTTGTATTGTTTATTTATGGGCACCAAGACTGGACATACACCTGTGTTACAAATGTATCGAAACGATCTAGATCTACGCATGCACATGACAAGTTCTGGCTTCCATAACTAAATTGGTCTTTTTTATTGTGTCAGCTGACCATATTTAGTTATGGAATTGTAGCCTTGCAAAGTTAACAGGATAAGGTCAGTTTATATATGTGTATAATAGGTCCGTGGTTTATATCACTTTGCATTAAGATATCGCACCTTTAATTTTCTATAATAAAATACCACAGCATCCTTAAAACACATTTTAAATGCTATTGACACCAATAATTAACAGCTACCCGCCATAAATGCTCAAAAAGGCAACTAAAACCTTTGATTTCTTTATTTTCATATTCGAAAATGAAGCTTATCTCATTCTCCCAAGTGCGCGTGACGAGACGAGAATGGAAAACCACCGTCTAAAAATAGACATGGCTTTATGTAGAAGAAACAATTATTATAATATTGAATGAAACATACTTATGTTATGACAAAATTTAGTTCAAGAAGGTATTTTTAATGAGTTGAAATGCCGATTATACCTTTCTGCATGTTAGTTATTTGTTTCAACTTAATATTTACATGCGCTTCAACATTGAGGAGTCACATGACAAAATACGCGTTTCGGAACGCTTCGGCAGTTTTCCAATATGGCGGCCACATTTTGTAAAATTTTATGGGTGTTGTTGTTTAAAGGTTGAATTTATGGTATGTTGAGAAGACACTTAGTTCTAATTGGGCAAATTAGTAGATTATACTTCAGTCTTGTCATATAAAGTAATGATTTGTCCCAAAAGTATGTTTACCTTGGAAAACGAACACGGCGCAGTTTGCGCCGTACACCTGTTAGGTTTCTCAGAAGGATCGTCTTTGACGCTATAATGAGAAATAGGAATAATAGCGTCAAAGACCTTGGGCTAGCACATGACTTACAAATTATTCAATTATGGACGATATTTGTTCCTTTGACGATTAAAACTTGTCTCCGAAAATAAGAACACAAATGCTCCATTTAATTACATTTCTAAAATGAGGAAGAAATTCACAAGCATGTTATCGAAGGTTTTTCATGAAACTTTTTCTTGTGGGTATATTTAAGAATTAGAATCTAGTATTAGAGCGATCTACTTTAAGATCGTAAATCAAATAGTTTTCTCGATTTTATTAGTTGTAAACAAAATGTTGACGTAAATCTATTAAAAACTCATTATAATTGAAATCACGATATCTACCTAAATACATGTACGTGTCTAATTCACATATAGAAAAACATTTCATCGGAGTACATAAAATTTGTCATCAACAGCCAAAAATAAGTATTTTCCGAATATTTGTAAGGCTGCTTGAAACTTTCATTTGCTGAATTATTTTTTACCAAGTTTTATATATGTAAGATGATTAAATAATATTTAAATGCAGACTTGATCATACATTATAAATGTAACTCGAAGATAAGTGTCAAATAACGAATGTGTATAAACATAGGTCTATCATTCATTAAATATATGGTTCGTTATTGTCACATGATAAATAAATTCATATGTTAGATCGATCGTTGACAATAAAAAAAGTTGCGTAATTTAGTTGGGCACTCTGCAAATTGTTATGTAATTATCAAATGCAATTGACCAGTGTGCAATATGCAATGATGTGTGACAAGTTAGATTACTGGCAGGGGGTCGCCGATTAACAACAAATCATATCGCATCCTTTGTTGTGACTGTGCCTTGGGCTAGATCCACATAAATTCCATCAATTAACCATGGCAACGTTGTAAAATGAGATATTGTTTGTGTTATTTGATTTTATTGAATGGATTTTAAGGATAAGCTGTAAGTGTTCCGCAACATGTAAGTGACTTTTAGTATATGTATCTGTTTCACATTGATTCAATATAGGGCCTTTACTTTAATTACGTGATTTTTTAAATTTATTTTGAATATACCTTTATAAAGACAAGATCTTAAAAACAAATCTGTGTATTTAATAATATCATACGGTCCTGTAATAAAATACATTTTTGTGACAAAATTTTCAACATAACATTATCGTATATACCTAATGATGTGTTTCGACCTGATTTTAGTTAGACCTTTACGAGAAAAGTTGTGCACTTTGGAAATCTATATCAAATTAGGACAAGTTTGTACAAATAAATTATTTATCTTAATATAAGAAACTTAAAGAAAATAATTAAAATATATAGATCATTATACCCCAAAACGAAGTTTAGGGAGGTATATAGGAGTCACCCGGTGGTTGGTCGGTCGGTCGGTCGGGCGGTCTGTTGCATTTTCCTTGTCCGGAGCATAACTTGAAAACTACTAGTTGGAATTCAATACAACTTCATACAATGGTCAAGCACATTGAGAGGAAGTGCAGTGCACAAGAACTATAACTCCATCTTGACTAATTACAGAGTTATTGCCCTTTGTTGCTTTTCCTTGTCCGGAGCATAACTTAAACACTACTGGTTGGAATTCAATACAACTTCATACAATGGTCAAGCACATTGAGAGGAAGTGCAGTGCACAAGAACCATAACTCCCAATTGACTAATTACAGAGTTATTGCCCTTTGTTACTTTTCCTTGTCCGGAGCATAACTTGAAAACTGCTAGTTGGAATTCAATACAATTACATACAATGACCAAGCACAATCAGAGGAAGTGCAGTGTACAAGAACCATAACTCTATCTTGAGTATTTACTGAGTTATTGCCCTTTGTTACTTTTCCTTGTCCGGAGCATAACTTGAAAACTACTGGTTGGAATTCAATACAACCTCATACAATGGTCAAGTACATTGAGAGGAAGTGCAGTGCACAGGAATCATAACTCTATCTTTACTCATCACAGAGTTATTGCCCTTTGTTACTTTTCCTTGTCCAGAGCATTATTCTAAAACTACTGGTTGGAATTCAATACAACTTCATACAATGGTCAAGCACAATGAGAGGAAGTGCAGTGCACATGAACCATAACTCCATCTTGACTAATTACAGAGTTATTGCCCTTTGTTACTTTTCCTTGTCCGGAGCATTTTTCGAAAACTACTTGTTGGAATTCAATACAACTTCATACAATGGTCAAGTACAATGAGAGGAAGTGCAGTGTAAAAGAACAATAAGTATATCTTGACTCATTTCAGAGTTATTGCCCTTTGTTATTTTTACTTATCCGGAAAATAATTCGAAAACTATTGGTTGGAATTCAATATGACTTCATACAATGGTCAAGCACATTAAGAGGAAGTGCAGTGTACAAGAACCATAACTCTGTCTTGACAAATTACAGTTATTGCCAAGAACAATATCTCTTTTTAGTTTGTTTGCAAGGTATTCTGTTACTACGAACTTCCTCAGTTTATAAAGCAGTCTTTTGGGGGTATTAATCACATTTAGTGATAGCTCTAGTTTTACATAGGCGGGGCCCGAATTAAAAATACATTTTCTGTCTTTTCTTGTCGTGCATGATATTTCACCGAACGTCATTAAACAATCATTTTCAAGAATTTTTAAAAGAAAAATCTGACAAACATCGCTAAGACATTGAAATAAGTAAAAATATATATGAAATGGTTTGTTTTACGTTAAAATTTTGTCTGGGCTGAAAAATAAGACTATCTTAAAGCTTACTCCCTATTTGAACTATGCGGTTGCCAGGTGCTTGTTTTCACTGCAATATGGCGGATAATTGGTAACTACGGAAGTGACGTCATGCCGACCTGATCAATATTTTAGCTACGGCATAAATATGATTTTAGCCGCAGCATAAATATTTAAACTCCGGCATAAATATAAGCCGCGGTTAAAATGTTTTAGCTCCGATAAATATGCGATTTTTGCCGCGGCTAAAATGTGTTTACCCCGGCATTAATCTACCGCGAATAAAATATTTAATATTGAGTGACAGCGTCCGAGTAGGTTCGCCATTGTCATGAAAAATAATTAATTTCGCTCCGGTAAAATTATGCTTTTCCACTTATTCAGCCTTTGACATTATAGAAACGAAGTGCAGTTGACTGAATATTCTTCGATTGCTTTTTTAAATATATATGATATCATTTAAGCATTTTTTTCCCCTGCATAGGAAACTTGTGACCGTGGTGTATTGGTAGGAACGTTGGCTCACATACTTTTTATAAGTGTAATCCACGAGTTCGTATCCCACTGACACCCATTTTTTTATAGCTTTTTTCTGCTGTTTTAATCATCATGTTTAGCTTTTAAACCATTTAAGAATATTTTACGGCAAATAATCATAAACATCTTCATTCATGTCATATTAATACGGATAATGGTAATGAAAAATTGAGACGTACCAGGAACGGTATATAGCACAGATGCTTGAGGTATGGACTCGCGACCCAATCTATTCTTGTCCCATGTTGTACGGAACGTATATAAATACGTATTTATATACATTGTCACCATAAACATGAGATCAGTAGGTAAGTAGAACAAGGAATTGCATCTGTAGTTGGTTAGCTTACACGCAGTTGTAGGATGTATTTAAGGATACTGCATTGAGCAGGTGCGAGGGTCAGGCCTAAGGGGTGAGGTCCAGACCCCAAGCATCTGTGGGTAGATGTGATGTCGTGTCAATTTGCATATATTTGCTCATATTGCATACAGTGAGAGAGGACAGTATTAAGGAAAGTGCATTGCACATGAACCATAACTCTACTTTGCCTAAGTTTTGTTTGATTTTCTTATATTACATTTTTGAATTATCAATAACTACCCCCCCCCCCCCTCCCCCACCCACCCCCTTGTAAAAGAAAGATATTCAAGCGTCACCACCTCGGGGGTCATTTGTCTCGCATAATTCTTGCCTTATGCTTATTCAACTTTGAATAAAAAGTTGATGACATGTGATGAAGAACTCAGTCACTTGATCAAGTCATAGAAAAATATAGCGCACACTATGTAGAAGCAGATCTTGTGACACAAATGTTTATGAAAATATTATTCCTCTATGCAGTGCAGTGTTACTCTTAAAGTTCCTTAAACTATTTTTCTATTATAAAATCTCTATTTACTTACTCCGTGTTACACTGATATTTCTTATTATGAACTTGGTACACAGAATAAAAAATACATGTACCTACATTACTGCAACCTTTTTCGACATATCTGTCAATTTTGGACACGATAGTAAAACATTTTATCATTTCTATTTTAGCATCGGGAGAAATGCATCAATTCTTTTGCTTCAATAATTATCTTCAAAACCATTCAGTCACACAAGAAAAGAACAGTTGCAAGATTTTTACTAGGATAGATTGTGCAAGGTAGGTGTGTTATTCCAGTATGCCAACTAAACATGTATAATTCACCCGTAATGTGTTATCTTTTCTGTGGTAAAGATGTAAGGCACGTGTGTATAAGTAATCAAAGGACTGAAAGTGCTGGAGGATCGATTGTCTCTGAACAACACAGTCTGCACACATACATGTGTAAATATCAGGACAACACAGACTGTACACATACATGTGTGAATATCAGGACAACCCTTGCACGAGTGAGTTATAAACTGGAGACACAACTGCTTACACATTTTGACTTTTTATCATTTGTGTAAACTTTACTTTTGAGATAGGAACCCATGTGCTTACATTTTGTCATTCAGTGACTATGTTCAACTACCCTATGAATTATTAAGCTTGGAATGGTAACTGAGAAATGGATTTTGACAAAACTGAACTGAAAATTCATAGTTTGAACAACTTTAAATGTCATTCAAAAGTTACGGGATATGACCATAACGTTGATTGTATTGTGCCAATTGATTGTTTAGGATTTAATGTCGCACTCAACAGCTAAGGTCATATTGCAACTTCCGGTTATAAAACTGCATGTGATACTTTACAAAATGGTGGGTAATCAAAGGGTTGGCAAATCAACAGGTGTTTCTCTTTGGATGCTTTCCATTTTGTCACTGCGTCTCAAAAGTAAACTTTGTCCACAAAGAGAATTTTTCGTAAGTTCATTTAACTATAGACATTAAACTTTGATACTATTTTGGCACACTGAAACCCCATTCAACAGTGACAGTCTGATCGAAATTACTACAAAATGATCGTTAAAATCACCCAGAAAGACATTTTTGTTTCTTCTGTTAAGGTTCGTCGACCATCTCTTGTTATGCGTATACGATACGATGATGACGGTATCATACGAACCAATACACACAAAAATGCAATGGTACAAAATGCGGATCGATTCGAAATTAGAAGACTACGACGACGGAATAGGGTCAAAATTTGACATATCCCATACCGGAAGCGTATTTTGTAATCAACTTATCTTGCATTTCGAAGCGTTTTGAGAAGTTTTGAAATGTTGTTTTTATAGAAATTTGATCATACACATTTTAATTGCGTCATAGAAGACGCTCTTTGCTATTTCTGTTGCGTTATTGACAAAATGAGTGCGTCAATAACGCAGAAAACGCGCCCTCGCGGAAACACTAAATTTCGCGCCCTCGCGGAAACACTAAATTTAGTGTCTCCGGTCTAACTAGAAAACTGATGTGACCAAAACCGCGTAGGAAAATAGTTCTTTACAGAACAGATACCTCGTTGATTTTTAGTTACAAATTATAAGAAAAACAACAATATAATAGTATGCTATTCTGAAATGTTTGGATATTATTTAGATTTACTACTATAAAATTTTTAAAACAGAAGACAGTATAATTCGTAACAACTGAATATATGGAACTACTTGTTCGTATGTTTAGCGTTCGGCCGTAAGGAAGCTATACACTGTTTACATTGGCCCGATTGAAAAATCAATCGATCCAAAAAACTGGATAGAGTAACTAAAACATTATTGTTACGTTACATATGCCAAATACCTTCATGGACATGTGAGATTATTTTCCAGAAAGTAAAATGTAATCAAAACGGAAACAAGGCCAGAGCCATGTATGTTAGAACTACGCACGTCACTTAGTCAGATCACAGGAAAAAAGGACTGACTGTAAAGTACTTACATTGAGCACATTTTACAAAACCCAAGGGATTTAGACAAATTTCAACTGAAGCATTGTCTCATTCTCGACCTATGTGGAAAACTAAAGTCTTATTTGATTTATTCGTGAATATATTGTATATACATTTGTAATGTATTTCTGGGGAAATGTTTCATTTTACCGAGGATGAGTCAGAATCCCCGTGCCCCAATCACACATGTGGAATTCCCGACCGTCAGGTAAAATTGCTGTCTGAAACCCGTGGGTCTAGGCTCGGTTCAACCCTGACTTCGGTAAGCCCCTGTATTGATATTCTTTGAAAGGAGTTTATAAAATGTATAAAACAATGTATTTACATCTTCACAGTGACTATGCTTGTTTATCCCCCGCCGAAGGCGAAGGGGGTATTAGTTATGGTCTTCGTCCGTCCGTCCGTGCTTCAATCCCAATTTTGTCCGGAGCATAACTCCAAAAGTACTCGAGCGATTTTCTTCAAACTCCATACACTGACAGAGCACATTGGGAGGAAGTGAAGTTTGCAAAAACAATAACTCTACCTTGCCTACTTTTATTCAAATAGAAAAATATCATGCCTATACTGATAATGAACATTAATATAATTTTGCAAACCTTCTCTTCATTGCCTTATTCTTTTTCCACTTACTTGAAAACTGTACTCAGCATGACCATACGGCTTTTTAAGGATTTCCTCTCACCAAGTAAAATGTACGAAAGTACAATCTTCAGGTAACTTCTTCCCAGCGGGGGGATTAACCATGTGTAACATGGCTCTTGTTATATATAGGAATTCTGTTGGTTGATTGCCAATTTTAATTAAATTAAATTTACAAAGGAAACTATTTGCCTCAACTTGCCAAACCTAAAATTTGTTTCAAGTACAGTTGACATCTGTATAAGCCTTATTGCGTTGCATTGCCAATATTATCCCCCCGCCGCCCCCCCTTTCCAAAAAAAAAAAACCCCCTTTTAACCCCCCCCCCCAAAAAAAACCACAAAAAAAAAAAAAAAAACCCCCCCCCCCCCAAAAAAAAACAAAAACCCAACCCAAAAAAAAAAAAAAAAAAAAAAAACCCCCCCCCCCCCCCCCCCCCCACAAAAGGCGAAAAGGGGATATTAGTAATGGTCTCCGTCCGTCCGTCCGTGTCTCCGTCCCAATTTTGTCCGGAGCATAACTCCAAAAGTACCCTTAAGTGATTTTCTTCAAACTTCATACACTGACAGAGCACATTGGGAGGAAGTGCAGTGTGCAAGAACAATAAATCTACCTTGCCTTCTTTTAGAGTTATTCCCCTTTATCAGATTTACTTGAAAATTTTTGTCCAGAGCATAACTCCAAAAGTACTTGAGGGATTTACTTCAAACTTAATACACTGACATAGCACATTGGTAGGAAGTGCAGTGTGCAAGAACAATAACTCTACCTTGCCTACTTTTAGAGTTATTCCCCTTTATCAGATTTACTTTAAAAGTTTTGTTCAGAGCATAACTCCAAAAGTACTTGAGGGATTTACTTCAAACTTAATACACTGATAAAGCACATTGGTAGGAAGTGCAGTGTGCAAGAACAATAACTCTACCTTGCCTACTTTTAGAGTTATTCCCCTTTATCAGATTTACTTGTCTGAAGCATAACTCCAAAAGTACTTGAGGGATTTTCTTCAAACTTAATACACTGACATAGCACATTGGTAGAAAGTGCAGTGTGCAAGAACAATAACTCTACCTTGCCTGCTATTAGAGTTATTCCCCTTTATCAGATTTACTTTAAAAGTTTTGTCCAGAGCTTAACTCCAAAAGTACTTGAGGGATTTACTTCAAACTTAATACACTGACAAAGCACATTGGTAGGAAGTGCAGTGTGCAAGAACAATAACTCTACCTTGTCTACTTTTAGAGTTATTCCCCTTTATCAGATTTACTTGTCCGAAGCATAACTCCAAAAGTACTTGAGGGATTTTCTTCAAACTTAATACACTGACATAGCACATTGGTAGGAAGTGCAGTGTGCAAGAACAATAACTCTACCTTGCCTTCTTTTAGAGTTATTCCCCTTTATCAGATTTACTTTAAAAGTTTTGTCCAGAGCTTAACTCTAAAAGTACTTGAGGGATTTACTTCTAACCTAATACACTGACAAAGCACATTGGTGGAAGTGTAGTGTGCAAGAACAATAACTCTACCTTGCCTACTTTTAGAGTTATTCCCCTTTATCAGATTTACTTGTCTGAAGCATAACTCCAAAAGTACTTGAGGGATTTTCTTCAAACTTAATACACTGACATGGCACATTGGTAGGAAGTACAGTGTGCAACACAATAACTCTACCTTGCCTTCTTTTAGAGTTATTCCCCTTTATCAGATTTACTTTAAAAGTTTTGTCCAGAGCTTAACTCTAAAAGTACTTGAGGGATTTACTTCAAACCTAATACACTGAAAAAGTACATTGGTAGGAAGTGCAGTGTGCAAGAACAATAACTCTACCTTGCCTGCTTTTAGAGTTATTCCCCTTTATCAAATTTACTTGTCCGAAGCATAACTCCAAAAGTACTTGAGGGATTTTCTTCAAACTTAATACACTGACATAGCACATTAGTAGGAAGTACAGTGTGCAAGAACAATAACTCTACCTTGCCTACTTTTTGAGTTATTCCCCTTTATCAGATTTCCTTGTCCGAAGCATAACTCCAAAAGTACTTGAGGGATTTTCTTCATACTTAATACACTGACATAGCACATTGGTAGGAAGTGAAGTGTGCAAAAACAATAACTCTACCTTGCCTACTTTTATTCAAATAGAAAAATATCATGCCTATACTGATAATGAACATTAATATAATTTTGCAAACCTTCTCTTCATTGCCTTATTCTTTTTCCACTTACTTGAAAACTGTACTCAGCATGACCATAACTATACGGCTTTTTAAGGATTTCCTCTCACCAAGTAAAATGTACGAAAGTACAACCTTCAGGTAACTTCTTCCCAGCGGGGGGATTAACCATGTGTAACATGGCTCTTGTTATATATAGGAATTCTGTTGGTTGATTGCCAATTTTAATTAAATTAAATTTACAAAGGAAACTATTTGCCTCAACTTGCCAAACCTAAAATTTGTTTCAAGTACAGTTGACATCTGTATAAGCCTTATTGCGTTGCATTGCCAATATTATCCCCCCGCCGAAGGCGAAGGGGATATTAGTAATGGTCTCCGTCCGTCCGTCCGTGTCTCCGTCCCAATTTTGTCCGGAGCATAACTCCAAAAGTACTTAAGTGATTTTCTTCAAACTTCATACACTGACAGAGCACATTGGGAGGAAGTGCAGTGTGCAAGAACAATAAATCTACCTTGCCTTCTTTTAGAGTTATTCCCCTTTATCAGATTTACTTGAAAATTTTTGTCCAGAGCATAACTCCAAAAGTACTTGAGGGATTTACTTCAAACTTAATACACTGACATAGCACATTGGTAGGAAGTGCAGTGTGCAAGAACAATAACTCTACCTTGCCTACTTTTAGAGTTATTCCCCTTTATCAGATTTACTTTAAAAGTTTTGTCCAGAGCATAACTCCAAAAGTACTTGAGGGATTTTCTTCAAACTTTATACACTGACAAAGCACATTGGTAGGAAGTGCAGTGTGCAAGAACAATAACTCTACCTTGCCTTCTTTTAGAGTTATTCCCCTTTATCAGATTTGCTTTAAAAGTTTTGTTCAGAGCATAACTCCAAAAGTACTACTTCAAACTTAATACACTGATAAAGCACATTGGGAGGAAGTGCAGTGTGCAAGAACAATAACTCTACCTTGCCTACTTTTAGAGTTATTCCCCTTTATCAGATTTACTTTAAAAGTTTTGTCCAGAGCTTAACTCTTAAAGTACTTGAGCGATTTACTTCAAACTTAATACACTGACAAAGCACATTGGTAGGAAGTGCAGTGTGCAAGAACAATAACTCTACCTTGCCTACTTTTAGAGTTATTCCCCTTTATCAGATTTACTTGTCCGAAGCATAACTCCAAAAGTACTTGAGGGATTTTCTTCAAACTTAATACACTGACATAGCACATTGGTAGGAAGTGCAGTGTGCAAGAACAATAACTCTACCTTGCCTTCTTTTAGAGTTATTCCCCTTTATCAGATTTACTTTAAAAGTTTTGTCAAGAGCTTAACTCTAAAAGTACTTGAGGGATTTACTTCTAACCTAATACACTGACAAAGCACATTGGTGGAAGTGCAGTGTGCAAGAACAATAACTCTACCTTGCCTACTTTTAGAGTTATTCCCCTTTATCAGATTTACTTGTCCGAAGCATAACTCCAAAAGTACTTGAGGGATTTTCTTCAAACTTAATACACTGACATGGCACATTGGTAGGAAGTACAGTGTGCAACACAATAACTCTACCTTGCCTTCTTTTAGAGTTATTCCCCTTTATCAGATTTACTTTAAAAGTTTTGTCCAGAGCTTAACTCTAAAAGTACTTGAGGGATTTACTTCAAACCTAATACACTGAAAAAGTACATTGGTAGGAAGTGCAGTGTGCAAGAACAATAACTCTACCTTGCCTGCTTTTAGAGTTATTCCCCTTTATCAGATTTACTTGTCCGAAGCATAACTCCAAAAGTACTTGAGGGATTTTCTTCAAACTTAATACACTGACATAGCACATTAGTAGGAAGTACAGTGTGCAAGAACAATAACTCTACCTTGTCTACTTTTTGAGTTATTCCCCTTTATCAGATTTCCTTGTCCGAAGCATAACTCCAAAAGTACTTGAGGGATTTTCTTCAAACTTAATACACTGACATAGCACATTGGTAGGAAGTGAAGTGTGCAAAAAACAATAACTCTACCTTGCCTACTTTTAGAGTTATTCCCCTTTATCAGATTTACTTGTCCGAAGCATAACTCCAAAAGTACTTGAGGGATTTTCTTCAAACTTAATACACTGACATAGCACATTGGTAGGAAGTGCAGTGTGCAAGAACAATAATTTACCTTGCCTTCTTTTAGAGTTATTCCCCTTTATCAGATTTACTTTAAAAGTTTTGTCCAGAGCTTTACTCTAAAAGTGCTTGAGGGATTTACTTCAAACCTAATACACTGACAAAGCACATTGGTAGGAAGTGCAGTGTGCAAGAACAATAACTCTACCTTGCCTACTTTTAGAGTTATTCCCCTTTATCAGATTTACTTGTCCGAAGCATAACTCCAAAAGTACTTGAGGGATTTTCTTCAAACTTAATACACTGACATAGCACATTGGTAGGAAGTGCAGTGTGCAAGAACAATAACTCTACCTTGCCTTCTTTTAGAGTTATTCCCCTTTATCAGATTTAATTTAAAAGTTTTGTCCAGAGCTTAACTCTAAAAGTACTTGAGGGATTTACTTCAAACCTAATACACTGAAAAAGTACATTAGTAGGAAGTGCAGTGTGCAAGAACAATAACTCTACCTTGCCTGCTTTTAGAGTTATTCCCCTTTATCAGATTTACTTGTCCGAAGCATAACTCCAAAAGTACTTGAGGGATTTTCTTCAAACTTAATACACTGACATGGCACATTGGTAGGAAGTACAGTGTGCAAGAACAATAACTCTACCTTGCCTACTTTTAGAGTTATTCCCCTTTATCAGATTTACTTTAAAAGGTATGTCCAGAGCATAACTCCAAAAGTACTTGAGGGATTTACTTCAAACCTAATACACTGATATAGCACATTGGTAGGAAGTGCAGTGTGCAAGAACAATAACTCTACCTTGCCTTCTTTTAGAGTTTTTCCCCTTTATCAGATTTACTTGAAAAAATTTGTCCAGAGCATAACTCCAAAAGTACTTGAGGGATTTTCTTCAAACTTAATACACTGACATAGCACATTGGTAGGAAGTGCAGTGTGCAAGAACAATAACTCTACCTTGCCTACTTTTTGAGTTATTCCCCTTTATCAGATTTACTTGAAAAAATATACCGGAGCATAACTCCAAAAGTACTTGAGGGATTTTCTTCTAACTTTATACACTGATATAGCGCATTGGTAGGAAGTGCAGTGTGTAAGAACAATAACTCTACCTTGCCTACTTTTAGAGTTATTCCCCTTTATCAGATTTACTTGAAAAACAATTTTCGGAGCATAACTCCAAAAGTACTTGAGGGATTTTCTTCAAACTTAATACACTGACATAGCACATTGGTAGGAAGTGCAGTGTGCAAAAACAATAACTCTACCTTGCCTACTTTTAGTCAAATAGAAAAATATCATACCTATACTTATAATGAACATTAATATAATTTTGCAAACCTTCTCTTCATTGCCTTATTCTTTTTCCACTTACTTGAAAACTGTACTCAGCATGACCATAACTATACGGCTTTTTAAGGATTTCCTTTCACCAAGTAAAATGTACGAAAGTACAACCTTCAGGTAACTTCTTCCCAGCGGGGGGATTAACCATGTGTAACATGGCTCTTGTGACAACTAGTAATTAAACACATGAAATCTAAATTTCTAGATTTTCAGATGAGTCTATCAAAAGTTTCAACATTTACTAAAGACGTGAGGACATGGCGAGCTTATCCCCGGGTTCACTATTTCTACAGGCGATACAATGATCTCCTTCCGAGATTTCACAGAATAATAGGTATGTTTCTTTGATGATTTAGCATTGCTAGTAAACTGAAGCATGTTCCTGACCACTGATTGTGTTTTGACAGAGCACCCACTAGACATTGAAATAATTCTTAAGCCTGTCAGTCACTTTTTCATCGAGATTATATATCATTCTCAAGAGTCAAAATGTAATATTCCCCAAACGTGATATTGCTCAAACGTCAAAATGTAATATTCCTATACATGTTATATTGTTCAAATGTCAAAATGAAATATTCCTCAAATGCCAAAATGCAATTATATTCCTCAAGAGTTAAACGGGTATTTGAATTAAGTTATTGATAAATATGAATAAATTCATGAACACTGATCTGATGATTATGTAGGTGTTCATACTAATGCTACAACATAAAATTTATGAATAAGTCGACGATTCAGATTATCAGTTATTGTCTAACTAGCCACTTGCCTTTTAAACCCGCTTTAAATAAAATGAAGCTTCAAAGTACTCAAAATTTTTAATGTTTATATTGAAAAAAAAATGTAAGCTTACATCTCTCTGGCTGACACAGTGTTCAGGTTTACAACCGCAACACTTCCTCTCAAGTTCAGTGTTCATTTCTACACAGTTGTTGCATCTACACCAAGATGGCACTAAGCTGCCTGACGGCTGAGGAGGTTGGGGTGGGGGTGCCCAACCATCATCCACTAGGTCAAACACCATACCTGGTTCCCTTCTAACCAGCTGAAGGACCAATTCTCTAAGTTTTTTGGCTGGCATACGTTTGACTACAATCTGAAATAAATGTTCCATTTCTTTTCACTGACAGCACAAGAGCTAACATAAAATACACATCAATTCATATGTGACATCACACATCTACATATTATGTATGATAAAATGTAACCAAACATACTGTATTAAAACTTAAAAATATAGATATAACAAAGCCCATCCCATCATAATTTATTTTTTAAACATAAGTATCTGAATTTTATGCTGATATAAATGGTGTACTTTGAGAATTGAAGCATATCTACACAACCAGGTTTTCAAGCAGAAAATAGGTTTTAAAGAGAGAGAATTACCTCCAACTCCTCAGATTTCTGCCGAAATCTTTCCTGCACTCTTTCTCTGTCAGACTGAGACACCCTAGCTCTTCCACCCCGCCCTCGTCCCCTAGCTGATGCCATTCCACCCTCCCTCGTCCCCTAGCTGATGCCACTCAACCATGTCCTCGTCCCCTAGCAGATGCCACTCCACCAACTCCTCGTCCCCTAGCTGAGTCGCCTCTTCCTCTACCTTGCCTGCCCTGTCCCCTTCTCCGTCCTCTACCCCTACATGGAGAAAATATAATGATCAACTAAAATTCTAAAACATATGCTTTTTTTCAATCAATAATAGAAAAGCAGTGATGATCCCAAGTCATATATGCCATTTTAAACAGGACTTCCTTGCGAAATGATGTTTCCTACAACCCTTATATCTAACATGTCTTAGTTTATACTAAAAAATTTTCTTCTTAGTTCAACAAAACTGTTTATGATTCACTGTGGCAGGCTAAGTTTTAGACATTCAGTTAACATCTGTTTTTTCAGACGTTTAGTTCACCGTGTATAATAGCCAATGGTAACAAGGTGTTCTATAGAGGGCCACCATGGCCCTTTCATCTTTTAAGTACATTGTATTAGCATGAAAACAGTAATGGTTATACCTTGTAGTCTCTATGATTTCAGAATCAGGCTCTGATACTCCTGCACTAGCCTATAAATGAAATAAAGAAAAATATTTTCAATACATACTATACATGTTTACAGAATCAAGGTATGAATTTTATAAAAACATTCTGATATTTGAGATATGTCTTCAACAAGTTTTGAACAGAAGTACAGCCCCTACTTCGGTACCAGCTCACATATTAATTTCTCATTTTCAAACATAAAGTACTTGTTTCATAAACTATATACATGTAGTACACAAATTCAGCCCCAGCCTCTTCCTTTTTGCTTGTTGGTATCACCTCAATTGGCGAATGGTTGAAATTTATACAGTACTTACAGCATCAAAACAACAAGAATCAGTTGATCTCATTCCAATATTTCAACATGTTGATCTACACATAAGCAGTCTGTATTAATTTTAGTGTTTTATTGTTGGCACCAGATAATCAATTTGACCAACACCCCCAGAATAGAGACTACTTTAGTCATTGTTTGCTTCATGGGCAATGTCAGGTTCATAACATGCATGGTGTAACTACCAAAACATCTGACCTCGAGCGGTTTTGAGTCTCGTCCGGAAGACCATAAATTTGTTATGTTAGTGGTGGCGCAGGGCATTGAACCTGCGGCATAGTGGGTCAATAGCCTTTCTTATTATTAGTAATGTTAATAAGATTTACCCATACTGATAAGAAATAGAATTTACACTTTGCGACCATGTATAACAGCGCCCCATAACAGGTCCAACAACGAACCCGCTCCATCACCAGTAGGTATGTACATTAGGCCTATATCATTCTACATGTCTGTATAGACATGTACACAAGATGGAAACTACCAGTTAATTCTACTGCATCTACATGCTGTAAATTGCACGCACCATAAACATGTTACAAATGACACAAACCACAATATAAAATAATATGATCGTGTTTTCATAATGTTTTCATACAGATATTATTTTTGAAGTCGCAGTTTACATTGACATCATTCCCCGTTGGAGCCTCACTAGTAAAAAGCTGCACACTTCCTTACCTCTGCTATTTCACGTTAAACTGCGGCATATTACTGACTTCCTCTTGTAGGAAATAAAACATTTTATTAAATCAGCCCAGGAATGGATCTCAATAACAAAGCGAATATATAAAAATAGACAAAATACTTACGGTACTGGTCGAGCTACTATCTTCAGCGTCCATGTTTGTTTTGCTGACTAGATCACGTGACCGATCATGTGTAGCGATGACGTATTTGTGCGCTATATTTAATCTTTCCGTGTTTCAACTCCAAATGTAAACGAGGGATTTTTGTCAAAATTTCTACATTTTCGAAGCATTTCTTTTCGTTGGAAGCTATAATAATGGTAACTTTGATATTTTACAAATTTCCAAAAAATTATTTGTATGACATACAGGAACTTTAACTTAATGATTGTTAACTTACCATTGCAATTTGACATTTTCATAAGTATGTAAGGTATGCTGAAACAAAAACATCTGAAACAGCCAAGCAGCAATTACCAGTAGCGCAGTTGATGTTATTGTGTTTCGGGTTCATTAGCATACTTTATCATAACTTCTGAAGTACGAAGGTAAGCTATCAGGGTTGACCTCCAATGATTGTGGTTCGTCAGAGGGTGTTGTTCATTTCTGTAAATGTCTGTGTAGATTACATAAAAATATGCTCTGTCGGCTTTTAAGATTATTTCTTACAGATATTCCAGTGTGATAGTCTACAAGTTTGTTGAAGAAATATAAATTAATAATGACGAAACACATGGCCACGAGGGATACGGTTTATTTGCATACATGGCTAATCGTTTTCTTCTGTGAGTCAAAGAGGAACGGGTTACGACCGATAGGACCACATCTTGAGTATTTGCCTCTGCAGCTTGTTGCTTGCTGTAACTGGCAGTTGATTTATCCTTTCTGACCACCAAAGCACAACGTCACCTTAACAGGGGGCAGTTTTGACCCATCTGGGAAGGTAGGACACTAGGCCATTTATGAAACTCATAAACACATGTTGTAATAACCAAGTTACCAAATGACAAAATCTTGCAAAGCAGGATTACCTTGTCGAACTCTAATTCCATTCCATTTTGTCAGTTCAGACTTTGTCGAAGGCTTTCAGGGGACTAATTGAAGTAAAGAGCGTGCTATTGTCTTTTTGAGTGTATTTTCAATATCGTGGTCTTTGAAGGAACTGAATTTTCTAGTCAGCCCGTTGGTTTGAGAGAATTTAGTTGGGCCCCAAATACCACTAAATGATAGATTCAGAGTGCTCTTCTTTGTTTTTGCCAACATTAATGGCGAAACTGATGTGGAATAAGCTTGCAGAAACAAGTCTATAACGTTTTGTTGCCAATATTAAATTTCTTTCGCTAGTCTGCAGAGATGACATTGTCAAATAACAGGATACTAGAACGTCCAGGTCTGATCCTTTACTTCCACCATTGTCAGACGTTTCAGGACTAAGTGTACAGGTAGTGCATTCAGTGTGAGGCCTTTTAAACCGTTGCTGAGGACATACGTTAGTGTCAGCGAATCTGATTACAGTCTGTTATCCTGCAGGAGGATAGTATTGTCTACCAGAGTTGTTGGCCCCTTTTGATTACTCCTACATGATTCAGTTGTTATGTGAGCTTCCGAATCGATGGTCCTTTTCCAGGCTGAGAGGTGCAGTATTTCTGCTTTTAGCAGGCTATTGGCTCTTAGGAATTTGGCACTTGTTGTACGAAGCTTGATGTAAGACTTTTGAGTTTAGGTCTTGTGCACGAGGATACTGTAATAACGGCACAATGCATTCTCACCATGTCTTTGGAAGAAGATATATTGAAGTTAGAATGACAACGTGGTGAGTTAGGAGTTGTCATAGAGTTGCTGTTCAATTGTAAATCAGCGTACGAAAATTGCTTTGACGATTGTCAAAATCGTGATTTCGATGCGAGTTTCTCTTCTTTTGAAATTGAATGTGAAATGTTATGAACTCATTATTAATTAGGAATAAACGATCAGACAATTTCAAAGGGACATTAAGTCTTTAAATCTTGCGAAAATTGTTGATTACCCATTGACAATTATTGACCAGTGAAATGCCTAATGTGTTTTTTGTTGCATTACGATTCTGCCACTGATTGGGTGGGGGCGGAGTTTATGCATACATCCTTATTAGGCTCCGCCTTAAAAGTATGTGAGGGCCGAACCTGACATATACTCAAATTGCAGTAGAGTCAAATACGCATCTTCTGCGATGTTATTTGTTAGTCAACCAATTATCAATTTGTAAAATGAAATGAGCATTTTAATGAAAAAATGACAATGATACACAATTGATGACCTTTGTTTCAGTGTAACTCTGTTCATAGTCATTCCATCTCTGAGACGGAATAGTGAGAAAGCACGCCGTTATCTGGGGAAAATAGTCATGTAGACTAAATAAAGCTTGAGACTTTCAACAAGTTTGCTAAAAGGGAAAGACAAGTTAGAAAATAGGTTGACTTTACTTTGAAAAAACTAGTTAAGAGGAACACAGTGTTGAAAGAATATCGGTGTGTTAAATATGAAGATTGAAAATTTCTAAAATGGATGATCATGAAGACGGCCATTTTGAATTCGTCTAATGAAATATTCACGCAGGTTGTACTGCTAAGTTTAAAAACAGCAGCTTCGACATATATTAAAACATGGTTACATTCCTTCACTTGATCAATGTTACCAATTTCAAATGAAAAACAATTATAAAAATGAGTGAATAGAAAAATCTTAGATTTCTTATGACTCTCCTAATTTTTAAAGGTCCAATACTAAGGAAAGCGAAAATTCAAATATACTTTAAAAAGCACAGAAATAAGTTATTTTTAATAAAAAATGAAAGTTGGTATGTAGAAATTCTACATAAATCACAGTACATGTACTATTATTTTTCTATGCATTATGAAGAAAGTTAAAAAAAAGACCTGGGTGGTTATTTTGTCGATTTCAACATAATACACATACTTTTCTTCGTGTTCCGAACCTTTTCTGTAAATCTTAACCTGCCAATCTTCATTATTTAGTGTCTTGCATAAGGTTATGTACTTGCCATTGAAATAACTGTCACTTAATGTTCGCTTAGTAGTGGACCTTTAACCAATTTCAAAAATTCTTTTAACATTATGTTTATGTTAACAAGCTATTCCCCCCAGTTATATCTGACTTGCTGTATTTGTATATCGACTTGACTTTGTTCATTTGTCTTGATTTCGCGCGAGGTTTATTAGAGGTTAAGAAGTTGGCATCCGTTGTCGAGTGTTTAGAGTCGCTGATATCTTCTTATTGATTTAGGGTTATGTGTTCGAGCGCTGCTACCGACCATATATAATTTTTATATTAGGAAATGACAGTTTCTTACGGTAGGTAGAGTTCTAGTGCAGGTCCTTCCCAGATACAATGGTTTTGTGGAAGGAGCTTATCAATAGCAGACGATAAAAATTCTGTACTACAAAAAAAAACTAATTATACTCACTCACTAATGTATCCAAGATTCCCAGCCTAGACAACTTCTTTTATAGAGAGCAGTAAGATTTGAATAAATCCAAAATAAGCTTTTATGTTACTGTCTTTGCACTTTCACTAAACATTTTAAATCATTGTAACTTGTTATTAAATGTATATTTCGAAGGAACACGACTGTACGTTATACTAATGCCAATCTGAAGACAAAAGGCCATTATATTTTTCATGCAATATACTTTTCTCATTCGTAAGATTATCTTTAATATTGCTTGAAAAGTATACTAATGCTGGTTATATTTATGTTTTTGTATCATCACGTTTGCATTTTCAGGTTCTTTCCCAAAAAGTTTTCAAAACAAAGGCAAGCTGTCGGAAATCACTGAAATAGCTGATAACTTCAGCAAATCATTAAAGATTAATGTAACAGGATGGGAGTCACTTGACATTGCACACATTGTGGTTTCAACAAAAGCATTGGGACCGGAACAGTTGCCAGAGCTTTCAGAAACTGCGAAGGTCGGTTTGAATGTTTGCTACGTGAAGTTAAACAAGTTGGATATAAAGGGACAGGAGGTAAAATACTCTCTTTTAATTTGTCAGCAACTTCTTAGTCATATGTTCAAAAACAGCCCTGCACTTTTACAGTCATACATCCAGTTCTACTTATTGTACATTTGGAGTTTTCGTCATGTATATCTGTACATTACATGTATTAATTAGACCAGTTAAAACGTGTAAAATTGGATATGCATTCTTTTAGCATGGAATTTAGTTCCAGCTGTGCAAAAATGAGGTTCGCTTTTAACCCATTTCATTCTGCATGGTAATCAGATAAGATACAAATGTAGTCTGAATATCTGAAGCACCTATCAGCTGTGACTAGGACTTCGAAAAAATCTATACTTGGCAATATAAAATTGTACCTAGGGATAAAAATTTTACTTACAACATAACAAAAGTGTACATTATTTAAAGCATATAAAATTATCTGCACATTGATGTCATTCTCATTCTAGAACTTTTAAAATAAGTGACAAATTTTCATGTAGTAAAGACAGGTTATAAGAATTAGGAAAAACAAAATATCCATCGGTAATTTTCTTTAGAAGAATCATTATTCTTTTCCATTGTTCAGGTAGAAAGAATAATCCTATCATAATAATGTTAATGTATGATCTGTTGCAATGTTAATACTTAAACTCAATACAATCATGTTTCTGATACTTGGTGACATCAAATGACCTCTGATCAACCTTAATTTTTTTGCAAAACTATCAATATCAGAATCACAGGAGTCTGAATCATAGAGATTTTCACAAATTTCTGATATACTAGCATCACATAACTGGGTTGATAGCTACTAGGAATTGCTTTTTTCGAGTTAGTAAAACAGATAAATTTGGAAATGGGAAAAATGAAGACTATTTTGCATTTTTGAAATGGGCGGAATTTCGGCCCTTGGTGACAGAGAGAAAGACCCTGAACATGAAGCATATGCATTTTTTTATTTACAACAGCTGCATGTAATTGTCAATGACATCTCAAAGTTAACAAATGCATTTAATCACCATCAGTCAAAATTTGAAGTTGTCTTTGTAAGACAGTGTTTGCAATTTGCGGAAACTTTCCTACAATGTTGCTACTTTGGAATGGATATGGGTTCATTCTTGTGTCTTGTTTTTCACACCTAGTGATCAGTTACATTGATGGGGTAATGTATTGTTGATTGAGAATAATTTGCTTGCCCTAGGGTCATTAAATATCTATTCATGAAAAAGAATACTATAAAGTTAACCACTGATTATCTATTACATTAAATGTCAATATAAAATAATTATAAATATTCAACTACAGAACCATGTTGAAAACTATTGTCAGAAAGATGTAGCACTTGTGGTAAATTCGTTAAAAGTTACATCATAAGTTTAGGTGAGGAGAATAAAAAAGTTTTACAAAATAATATTTTCATGAGCATAGCTACTTATACTTATATGAACATTTTTACATTGTAATAATTAACTCAATAATTAAGATACAGTTTAGAAGTTTAACCATAATAAGATGGGAAATTTAATTCTGATAAAGAAAATTGTGATTTATATTCTTGATGTATAAATTGCATATTTGAACAAAAACAATACATGCGGTACATGAATTGACCGACATACACCAAAAGGTGTATCCAGAAAGAAAAGAGTAACTGCACCGAAATGTGTTTACAGAATGAAATGGGTTAAAGACGCACCATATTGCTGTCCGTCTGACAGTTTTCTTGTTATCTATACACTGTTTAAATCCTTGTCATTTGACATGAAGATTGCAGACTGATGAAGAAGCTGTCATTTTGCATAAAAATTGGGGTCTGCCAAGGGCATGCCAGATAAGGTCTGGCCAGATTTTATGATCAGTCTTTATGTCTGGCACATCATCGTATATGCAATTGGTCTTGCTTTCATAGTAATGTAAAACGTAATTGCCGTCCAACATTCGCTTATTTGTGCCATGGATCCTCTCAAATTCGCAACAATAAAATATAACATAAAACATCCCTTTTTCCAAATAACGATGATTAGATCAAATGCAATTCGAATATCTTGCTAGCGGCCTGACTCTTTTATGTGTGGCAGTTTCTGATGGAGTAAACTCCTGTGTATTACCGGACTACTGCCTAAACACTTAAAGGTCCATTACTAAGACCAAATCGAATTTTCTTTTAAATCTTGAATTATAACAGGGAAATACAATTTGAAACTGGCTTCTAAAACTTTACAAAATGTCTTTGAGTATTTCCCTGTTTGAAATACTGGTGAGAAAAGCCAGTGAATGTTTGTGTATTTACTTAGAATGACCTAGGGGTCTTTGTCTACTTTCGCTTTATGTGAATGTTGTAACTACAGTCAGAATATACTTGCACATTATCAGAAGTAAAGTTCTATAAATGTAATTAAAATATGCTGCTTATTTATGTACAACCTATTTATAGACTTTCTACTGGGAGTTTTCTGCAAAATTACAAAGTATTTGAAACCTGGAAAACCTACTTTCTTTTCCAAAAGGCAAAATATACTTTATCTGAATGCCTTTTTTCCCAAATTTTCATACAATATGGCCACATTAAAGGTGCAGTATGTCATTAATTTTTCCTTCTAAAGACGCCTATTACGCATTCCAGGTTTAACGAAACTTCAATTTCCTGTTAAGTAATGGACCTTTAAAAGATAAGAACGTCTTGAATGCTGGACTGTTATAAGATCATGTTACTGAAATCTATAACCCTTAATGTAAACTGTATGTACAAATGTATTTAGAAAACTGTTCATAACGTTAGTAGGAGCCAATGAAGTCAGTGAAATGGAATTAAAAAGCAATGGTCCAAAAGCGTAATGACAATAATGAAACTTTACAGTCTAATCCAATATATTATGATAAGTTATTCATGGAATATAATAGTTGTTCTGGCCTGTGTTGTAAGACATGTAATTTCAACATTTTTATCAATCTTACTGATCACTGTTATGTTAACATTTAGATCAGTAAACATGACTCTTAGGTATGAGATCGACAGTATAGCTGAAAGGTAATTTAAAAGCAATGGTCTAAAGGCGGTAAAATGGCAAAAGTAGGGATCTTTGCCGTCTGTAATGTTCCAATATATATGTGTTACTATTTGAAGTAAGTAGGGCCTACAGAAAATGGACTTGCCTGTGTTGGAAGTGACAGTGAGAAGACCATAATTCATTTAGACTAATTACAGAGTTATTGATCCCCAGTTTGTTATTTTCTACCCCCAAATAACGAAAATTATAGTGGTATTCAATACACCTCATAAGATGCGGTCGCTCCATCTGGACGGTACGGTCGGTCGCTCTGTTGCATTTTCCTTGTCCGGAGCATAACTTGAAAACTACTTGCTGGAATTCAATACAACTTCATACAATGATCACGCACAATTGAGAGGAAGTGCAGTGCACAAGAACTATAACTCCATCTTGACTATTTACAGAGTTATTGCCCTTTGTTACTTTTCCTTGTCCGGAGCATAACTTGAAAACTACTGGTTGGAATTCAATACAACTTCATACAATGGTCAAGCACATTGAGAGGAAGTGCAGTGCACAAGAACAATAACTCCATCTTGACTAATTACAGAGTTATTGCCCTTTGTTACTTTTCCTTGTCCGGAGCATAACTTGAAAACTACTGGTTGGAATTCAATACAACTTCATACAATGGTCAAGCACATTGAGAGGAAGTGCAGTGCACAAGAACCATAACTCCATCTTGACTAATTACAGAGTTATTGCCCTTTGTTTTTTTTTCCTTGTCCAGAGCATTACTTCAAAAACTACTGGTTGGAATTCAATATAACCTCATACAATGGTCAAGCACATTGAGAGGAAGTGCAGTGCACAAGAACCATAACTCCATCTTGACTAATTACAGAGTTATTGCCCTTTGTTACTTTTCCTTGTCCGGAGCATAATTCAAAAAGTACTGGTTGGAATTCAAAACAACTTCATACAATGGTCAAGCACAATGAGAGGAAGTGCAGTGCACAGGAACCATAACTCAATCTTGACTATTGGTTATTGCCCTTTGTTACTTTTCCTTGTCTAGAGCATTATTCGAAAACTTCTGGTTGGAATTCAATACAACTTCATAAAATAGTCAAGCACAATGACAGGAAGTGCAGTGCAAAAGAACAATAACTCTATCTTGACTCATTTCAGAGTTATTGCCCTTTGTTACTTTTACTTCTCCGGAGCATTATTTGAAAACTACTGGTTGGAATTCGATACAACTGCATACAATGGTCAAGCACAATGAGAGGAAGTGCAGTGTACAAGAACCATAACTCTATCTTGACAAATTACAGAGTTATTGCCAAGAACAATATCTCTTTTTAGTTTGTTTGCAAGGTATTCTGTTACTACGAACTTTCTCAGTTTATAAAGCAGTCTTTTGGGGGTATTAATCACATTTAGTGATAGCTCTAGTTTCTCTTGGTGTAAACAGAAATAAACTTACCGTTGTTTAATAAATTATCATGTTTAAGCACTCACTGACGACATGCTGTATTCGTTTTTCAGAGATTGAAAGAAGTTATTGCATATTTTGACTCAAACGTCCCACAAATGAATCAAGAATTTTACAGCTCTTTGTTTATAGTAGTTGACATCGATACACAACCGTTTGACGAAGATGTAAAACAGTTCAGAAAAAGTGTCATTGAAATTGTAGAAAAGTTTCAAGGCGATAAATGGGAACATCCAGACAGAATCATATTCGACTCACATGGTTGCATTCTTAGTAGCAAGATATCTGAAATGTTTGAAAGCCGCCTGGTCAATGGCTTTCATAATGTTTTGGGGTATCTGGAGAGTTTTGGGCGAAAAACAAAGCAATACAACGCCGACATCAAAGAGATAATCCACTGTGAGCTCGTTGTGAAGTCCATTCAAGCACTTTTAAGAGATGATATTGGTCTTGCTGATATGAGAATAATAGCAGAAACTGAGAAATCAGAAGAAACAGAGGGAATGAGCAGCGATGACAAATTCTTACATCAGTTTCTGAAAAAGTTGGCACGATTAGTAAAATGTGGCGTTGTTGAACCGCTGTCGTTCAAGTACAATGTTCCGCCTTGGATTTGTAACCAGCTTTTGGGAGAATTAAACTTTGAAACAAAGATAATGGAAGCGGTGTCAAGAAACACGAAACATCACCTAAGGAAACTGAATGACTTCAGTAAGGACTTCGATGAAATTGTGAAGACTCACAAACGCAAGGCTAACATGGGTAAAAAAGGTGGAGCGAGCAAACATGAGTATTTCATCCGTTTTGTATCGTACAAGTTCGATTTCATTGTTTACCCACTCCAAAACGACATGTCAAAAGTAATCAATGACGCAGAGAAAACAATGGCTTCTGCTGGACATATCATTGTTATCATGGGAAAAATGATTTTTGAGATAGAAGGCTATCTTGAGCAAACGATAACGGAGACGTACATACCTACAACACAGACACCAGTGATGCCAAAAGGACTGAGGAGTGCGATTTTAGAGTAAGTACACAGTCTACTTTGAAAAACATTTATTAGATTCTATGTATCAATATAAAATGTTCAAATTTACATCAAGGAATTATTTAACAAAATGCTTAAGGTATGCTTCTACAGTTTAATATCTATCCATTTTCTCTTATCAACTTTTAAGGCATAATTTTCCTTAAACAACTAATGTCCCAACAAGGAAGTATCTCTTGACTCGGAAAAACTGATTAACTAACCTAGTACAATGTAATAGAGTCACGATTGCTATATTCTGGATATAAATTAAAATTTTATTGAAATTCTATTAGAAATACACACCGACCTAGAATAGAAAGTACTTGTAATCGACAAAATGTTTCTTTTAAGGGTAGATGTACAATGTATTGCTATATGCACAATAGATTGAAGTGTAAGTTAATCATGTATTTATCATTCATGCCCTTTAGACTTGAAGACGTCCATGCAGTTGGAACGATATATGATGTTGTCGAAGTCCATGTACTCAAAGAAACGGACGATTTGAAGAACGATGTTTCCCATCTAATGCAAAAACATGAGTTCAGACTTCCGTATAAAGTGAAGACTGTTCAACAGCAAGCTAAGGTGATGATGGCTGACATTCAGCATGAGAACGGAAAACTCATTAAGAGTCCGTATCCAGATAACAGAACTAAATATCGAAATGGAACACTGGGAGCTTTCGTGCAAGCCGATGATCACACGCTCTATGGACTAACATGTGCACATGTTGTCAGCAATCCAGACAACGAAGAGCACGACGTCTATATTCAAGAACGTGGATTACGACTACGAAAATTCGGGAAAAGTCAAAGAAAGCTGACAATAAGTACAGGTACCGGGACGCCGCCTCTGATTGACATTGCTGCTGTGCGTGTTAATGTTGACTTCGTGGGAAATTGTATCCGGCGGATGAAAGATGATAGTGGAATCAACAAACCGGCAGCTGTTGCAGAGGAGACAGTATCGCAGTTGTTGAAAAGATTTGCGTACAAGCACGGAGCAATGTCCGGATTAACTAAAGGAATCATCTGTTCAACAGACTTCTGTGTGTCAGATGTAGAAGAGGACAGTTATCTTATAATCATGGAATCAGCGCCTGGGGACGAGAACAGCTGCTTTGCCAAGGCAGGTGACAGTGGAGCGGTCATCTGTACCTCTGCTGTCGATACTGACAGTATTAAAGTCGTAGGCATGCTCAGTGCGGGAGACTATACTCTTACTGGTGGAGATAAGCAGGAAAAATGCCTGTGTTTTTTACTGAAAACGGGACTGGAAAAACTGCGCGACAGGTCGAACGTTTCGTTGAATGTTGCATGAAGAACTTGTCTACTTGGTCGATATATGATTGTGTAACGTTTTATAATTGTATTTCAAGTTTCTACATTTTGAATTTTTATTTTTTCGTGTACTTTCAGTATTTTACTTTTATATTCAAACGATTCAGTTACATTTAATCATTAAGTATACCCTATTAAGCTATTTTCAAAAGTGTCATCAATACAAAATCGCATACGTCCAATATAATATACGTCCAATATATTTTTTGTGAGAAATTAACAACCATACCTTACGCTTTTTAATTATTGTCTCTTAATCCCGTTTTTTTGTGCATCGTTTAGGTATAAAATTGATATCATAAACCTAAAATATACGTTATAGACTCCGTTCATCGGAAAGAAATGACTTAAGACATCACAAACCTAGAACAAATTATATGAAAAATTCATTCAGTTACACCAGTATTGATATTTGGAATAAAATACCTCTTGAAATCAGAAATATCTCTTCAATATCATCTTTCAAATACAAATACAAGAACTTCCTTTTTCAAAAACGCAGCAATTATCTACCATTTCAAGAATATAAATTCCACATGCGCTACGTTTTAGATAAATTTAGATAAATTATGTGTTCTGTATAATTGATAATTATAATTTCACTTATTGAGGTAATGACGAGTGTTTGTCGGGATCGAATGTATATTTGCATAATTTGTATAGATTGTTATTTCATTTACCGTTTTTCTTTGCCTTTTTGTTTCTTTTCAAGAAGGCCACATTGTAAATAAGTTTTGTATGTTTTGAACATTGCTTTATGTGTAAACCTTCTTTAAATAAAGACATTATTATTATTATTATTATAAGTATTCCTGTGAATAATCGTTAATCTACTTTATGTGATTTTCGGGGAGATGAGTATAATTTTGTTATGCAACGTCTTAGAAAAAGGTTTCACCTGTTTTACCTGTGAGATTTAGGAGACATCCCAGTATATGCAAATTCATAGAACTCGTCAAGCATCATAAAAAATCTGACCAATTTTGTTAAGAAAATGTTTGATTTTAGAAATAGTTTAATTTATATCTAAATACATGTTGAAATTTAAAAAAATATGTAGCTCTAATTCTCGTTTAACACTAGTCATCACTTGTAATTTAAATTTCGAACAAGAAATACAATAAACACAATATCATTTCAGTATTTTCAAGTACATTGTACTTTAAATTGCGTTGATCTCTGCTGGAAAATATTTTTTCTCAATAACATGCTTGTTAATGATTTATTCAAGTAAATAGGAACTGACTTGTATTTTTTTCAACTTGTTTTCATCATTCATTAAATATATTTTGTTGTCTTAATTCAGATACATGGCAAATACTACATGTAGTTGATATTCTGATAAACATGATTCGGTAAAAAAAGAAAAGTTTTTGTTCTTGACTTAATTTCATTAATTTCAAAGATTTTGTTAGAGGGTGCCATGAATAATCCTAGCTTGCCTAGTGAAACACTTACGCTGTATTCAAAGCACCACTGGTCACCTTTAGATTTTCTAGCTATTGAATTTTGCGTGTGATAGAGGCTAGTCTAACCTAGATATGTAAACTAGAGTAGCCTTAAGTCATCAGACATTTAACCGAGAGTAATAATGAACTCTGTATGATCAAAATTTTAGGCCAAACTATTTTAATGTGAACACTACCCACCTGTATACCTGTTACGTAAAAGATATTTCCATTAACATTTTATGATTCAAACGGATTGGTCTTGATATATTGTGCAAGCGGACTCGACGTGTTTAAAAATATATAATCCTTAAGTTAACATGTATAGCTCATACAGGATAATGTGACAATGAAGTAGTAGATACACACTTGGAGCCACTTCTAACCCGTCACTTATATAATAAGTGTATAACTGAATTATTTGTTTGCAGATTTCGTGCAAATTTAGAATATAGTTAAATCAACACATAATACATACTTCTGCGAAATTTGATTTTAGTTGATTAACAAAAACATATAAAACTAAAGAAATGAAAAACATCGCTGTAAAATTCGAATTCACAAAATGGCATAACGTGAAATCCCAACAAGTCACCATGGTCACCGATTCATAATAAAATCCGTACATCGGAGAAAAGAAACGAAATGCTATGTAATTGTATTTTACAGATAAATTTCCAACTTTGTTACGATTTATAGTGAACAAGTTGATACTGCATATGTTTGCAAATAAAATAATTGTTAAATGAATATGATACATTTATATACGTGATTGTCTGAGTGATAAGCCGGCCAGCAACATGTCAATTGTGCGACCACGCTCTTGGTTATTCATTCGAAGTGACTGATTTTTAAAATCAAAATTCTGTTTTTTCGGTTTGAAATGCGTTATAGAATAATAAAATGAAAATGATAATCGATATTTTTCGCTCACCTACATTTCTTCGTGCAAAATGGTGAAATCATACTTGTCATACGTGCAAAAGTAACCAATCGTCACAGTTGAAAGGTTTTATCATTTCTATACAGCTAATGTTGCCAAACAACATAATATTTAATTTGAAATAAATATCTTGAACCGTATTCGAGAAAATCGAATTTGAAAAGTGTCGGGTTAGAAGTGGCTCCAAGTGTATGTGTACACTAAAGTATACAACCGTTATATAAAACGATAGACCATGTCATCAAGAACATTTTAATTGTTACATTATCAAATGAATTTACTCATTAATATTGCACCTTCCGCTGTGCCACTACCACATTATACTAATGTACTATTTAAACAAAATATGTATATATATTATTCATAAGTAAAAATAAGTCAACGATTTAATGTAACTGAAGACATTCGAATGTAATTGTAAAATTGTGAAAGCGTTTTTGAGGGGAAAATGTTTCAATACAAAGATGGGGTGATAGCCACAATCATATATCATATACAGAAACATTAACTAGAATTACCTGTGGTTCGTTTTCGACGTCATATCACAATGAATGTGAAGTCGAAACAGGATAATGGAAAATGACAACTTTATTTGGTTGAAGAGATTAAGAAATATTCTTTGTGATCAGTGACCTTAGGAATGACGTGAATACATATTTCTTAGATTCTTTGTGTTGACCAAAGCTTTATATGTTGCAGCAGACATTTGTTCAATATTATAAACTGTAGCTAGATCATGTTCTAAACTTTATGTTATAGTGTCGAGAACGTGATACAGAATAGCACTCAGAAAATTTGTCACCGAATAACTATTAGGAGTGCAGCTGTAAACGTTGCTCTATCAAGGTTTAGTGTCAAATCAAAAGAAGTCTGCTGCAAACGGAGTCCATAAACAACACAGAATACTTACAATGATATATTTCCTCGTACAGCAGTATAATATGTCATCAATATTCTTTACGTATTGGGAGAATTGTGTAGAAAATCTAGACACTTCGTAACGCACAACGATATTCACATCCTCACCATTTCGTGAAAACTACATCCGATTTACAGCATTACTTGCGAACGGCTACAAGTACATGAAAAACGTTTAGTAGAAAATAATAAACATGTTTAGAAAGTGTTTGTGAAAACTTCAGCTTTGTGATCAGTGACCTTAGGAAATGACGTGAATACTAATTTCACAGATTCTGTGTGTTGACCAAAGCTTTATATGTTGCAGCAGTCATTTGTTTAATATTATTTGCAAAATATCTGTTGTTGTGTAATCTTGACAACTTGCTATGGAGGAGAGTGAAAACACATTGAAAGAACAGTGACATTTAAAGCAGTACACTGTCGACAAAAACAGCGAAAGATGCTCATTTCACAAAATAAATTTGTACAGTGAAAACTCTTAACCATTATATTCACACCAGTGTCAGTATAGCCAATAAATGTTCTGGCAAATTGATACAATTGAATTGAAAATGACAGCATCAGAACAGTGATCTTCAAACTGATTCATAGTTTGACAAATTATAGTAAGAGAAGTGAAAGTGAGCATTGCTTAGCGAGTGACAATACAGATAGAATAAGTTCTGACAAAATGATATAATTGCAATAAAAATTCAATTTGACAATGTCGGAGAACTAATCTTTAAATGATCAAATTCTAACAAATTGTAATATGAGAAGTAAAATAGCACATTGTATAATCAGTGACAATACAAATATGTAAACGTTCTGACAAATTGGCATATATGGAAATGCAACTTAACGTTGCTAGGACTTTGACATTTCAGTTAAAATACAACATAAAAGAATACTATTCAAAAACTGTAAAACTTAACTTGGTGCATACGTTCACCTTCGAGGACATGTGTAAATACTGAAACTGAAAAAAAAATCACAAATGTAATGAAAATAATGATTGTTATATGGAAGACATTTCTGCGAGCGGGTATTCAGGTCATTATTATCATATTATCACTGGAGTGGACAAAAAACACATTGTGTGCAATTGAACATTTTGACAATACGTGGAGAAGTTAAAATGCACATTTTCTGCGGGAAAACCTTTTAACAATAATTAACAATAAAATGAAAACGTGCCTAAGCAGGTAAGTATCATTTCATGAATAAAGGGGGTCACTTGTGAGGTTTTGGCGTTTTGCACTTCCGGAAGTTATATTTCGAAAATTATGATTTAACTGAAAAAAAAAAACAATTATCCAGTAATAAACTTTTAAAACTATTTTTTAGCGCAAGAAGATTGAACTTTTTTTTAGCTCACCTGAGCTGGCTCAGGGTGAGCTATTAGGATCGATGATTGTCCGTCGTCCGTCGGACGTCGTCCGTCCACATTTAGTTCGTTAACACTCTAGTGGTCACATTTTTGCCTCAATTGTCACGAAACTTGGTCAGGATGTTTGTCCCAGTAATTACTCAGACGAGTTCGAATATGGGTCATCTCGGATGAAAAACTAGGTCACATGACCCAAAAATAGAAAAATCTTGTTAACACTCTAGAGGCTACTGTTTCAGTCCAAATGTCCTGGCAATTTGTCAGAAAGGTTGTTTGGTTGATTTCTAGCTCAAGTTTTAATATGGGTCACCTGGGGTCAAAAACTAGGTCACACAGCCCAAATATGGAAAAACCTTGTTAACACTCTAGAGGTAACATTTTCAGCCCAAATATCCTGGAAATTTGTCAGAAAGGTTGTTTCTATGATTTCTAGCTCAAGTTCGAATATGGGTCATGTGGGGTCAAAAACTAGGTCACAGAGCCCAAATATGGAAAAACCTTGTTAACACTCTAGATGTTACATTTTCAGCCCAGATATCCTTGATATTTGTCAGACAGGTTGTTTTGATGATTTCTAGCTCAAGTTCGAATATGGGTCATCTGGGGTCAAAAACTAGGTCACAGAGCCCAAATGTGGAAAAACCTTGTTTACACTCTAGAGGTACCATTTTCAGCCCAAATATTCTGGAAATTTGTCAGAAAGGTTGTTTCGATGATTTCTAGCTCCAGTTCGAATATGGGTCATCTGGGGTCAAAAACTAGGTCACAGAGCCCAAATGTGGAAAAACCTTGTTAACGCTCTAGAGGTACCATTTTCAGCCCAAATATCCTGGATATTTGTCAGAAAGGTTGTTTCGATGATTTCTAGCTCAAGTTTCAATATGGGTCATCTGGGGTCAAAAACTAGGTCACAGAGCCCAAATATGGAAAAGCCTTGTTAATACTCTAGAGGTTACATTTTCAGCCCAAATATCCTGGAAATTTGTCAGAAAGGTTGTTTCTATGATTTCTAGCTCAAGTTCGAATATGGGTCATCTGGGGTCAAAAACTAGGTCACAGAGCCCAAAATGGAAAAACCTTATTAACACTGTAGAGGTAACATTTTCAGCCCAAATATCCTGGAAATTTGTCAGAAAGGTTTCGATGATTTCTAGCAACTTTGTTATAAGCAGTTGTACTCGGGTGAGCGATAAAGGGCCATTATGGCCCTCTTGTTTTTATAAATGTCGATGCGCAACATGACAAAAGGGCACTTATATGTAAAATGATGTGTAACTTTTGAACTATCAGAGATGTTTGATTTTGGAACCATTTTAAAGCGCATATACTGGAATACAATCAAAATTTTAACGACAAAAATATTTATGAATATGTATTGACTAAAATGGCTCGTGCTAAAATTCGAACTTTAAAAAAAAAACTATTGAAAGCTCGAAACAATGCGTATATAAGAGATAAGAGAGATTTACAGAAATGTATGGCTTATGAAAATAGGTCGATCTGTGGCGGAGTAACGGTTATTAAAGAGTTTGCTAATTATAATAATGCATAAATTATGCAAATGAGCTAAATTTTAAATGCTTATATTTTAGCCTAAAATTAAGATATTTTGGAAGAAAAGACATCGTTGGAAAGCTGAATGTCTCTTGTTTTAAAATACAACGGGTTCATTTGAATTAGAAGTAACCTTAACAGATTCAATTTTTTGCACGTGCCTTTTTAACCTTATTAATATGCATGAGGAATCCGATATAAAAATTTCGATGGTATTCATAAACGTGCTCTTTAATTTGAATCATCGATTTATCTGTAGCATATTTACTTAAAAAGATATGACATATTTGACCCATAAGGGCCCTTTTGTCACGTTGCACATCAAATATTTTTTGACCTAACATCATGTGACTTAATTAAAAAAATTGGGCTTGCATTCGGGGTCACTATGGTCAATGTCATGGTCACTGTAACTAAAAATAGAAAAATGGGGGGTGTGAAGATGACTGTTTTTTATTTTTAGAATTTTATTTTTAAATTCTACAATTTCTACAGGCGCTGTTTAAACCTGCTTTAGCGGCATTGCCGCGTTTTCCTGTTCAAATTTTCTTACGAGGGAAATTGTCAGCATATAAAGGAAGTTCCTGTAACAGTTATTTGTTACAGACCCATGTCATATCTCACTAATCATAATGTAGGCAAAATATCTCAAAAACCTTGTTATTTCTTTATCATGAAAAACCATTTATTAAAAATTAAAAAAACTCATTTATTAAAAATTAAAAACAACGAATTTTAGTAGAGTGGGTGGGGTAATAATAAAGAGCGTTATTATCATTCACATGATGGAAAAAAATACCACTTTTCATATGGCAGAATTAGAACCAACGTCACAGTGCACTCACGGCTAAAAAACATATAGAACATAGAAGGACACTTTCATCTTTTAAAACTGTGAAAACACTATAAAAGATAAATTCGCTGTGCAAACGGTTTTGAAAAGTTAAATATCTTGACTTTACAGATATATTAATGACTTTAAAATATTTTGAAAATAAATTAGTCTGTTTGGTGTGTTTGCAAGTAACGTTGTATTTTATATGAAATAACGAACAAACGCGCGAAGATGATCATTTTCCAAGTCAAATATTCAGTCACAGAACATATGGAACTTTCAATTTTTCCAATAATCGATGTATCGGTACATTTTTCACATTAAACAAAGAAGGATAAAATCGGTTTAACCGTCATAACTTTTAAACGGATTTATATTACGCTTATGCGTTGATGACAAAAGTTGGCAAATTCTTTTATCTAAATGGTGATATAAATTTCAAAAATATTAATTAAGTATTTCACCTACCCATTTTGGTTTAAAATTTATCACCCCGTTTTCCCTATGAAATGCTTATGGCGGTCTTAAATTGCTTCATTTTTTCAGTGATTTGTTGAAACATTTCGTCTTATATAGAGAAAACCATTTAAAGGATCGCTTATGCGTTTGTAGCATCGGCAAGTTTATTACATAGTTTCCGATTTCACCTACCCATTGAATGATTTATACACCGTTTCAATTATTCGGTTATTTGAATTATCTGCCCTTTGATGACGTCATGTGGGGATGCGCCTTTAAAACGAGATAATGGCGCAGGCGTGATTGTTGACCACTGCATATATTATTTCATCGAAGGAACGCTAAATCTATGTATTTTTGTAGCTTTTACAGCTTGAAACTGTAGACATATACCGTATAGAGATAACTTAAATGAAATCATAGTGGAATGACGAAGACAAGTGAATCAAATGTTTGCGCGATTTAACCGGGAGCTTTTTTATATTTCAAGTGATATGCAGTTGTAGATATGTATCAAAACCAGTTGGTACTACAATTGACTCACCTAAAAGTGTTTACTTTATTTATTAAGAAATCTACAATAAAGAACAAATAAAGGAACTGCTACAGAAAAGTTTGTCTTTGCTAACATCACTTTTCATAAGTGATTAAATGACTGGCATGACACTCGACCATCAATTGATATATTTTGCTACATACATGTACATTATTCAAACAATTATTTTACTATTCTAAGGCAAAGACATTTTTCTCTCTTTTGTTCAGATCATTGCAGGTTCCCGATTGTCAGACCAAATTTCCTACGTGTAGGTGGCAACTGCGCAGCCTCTTTAAATATTCTGTTTTCGTTTGATAATATTTAGTTCCCAAACTGGGAACAGTCATCCACGGCATTGGGATCTCGGACACAAAATATTTAGTTAAGAAAACAAGTACTATGTATTTTATATTTATAATTAATTTGTTTAATATTTTCATTCTGGGAAGGGCCGTTTGCTAAGTTGAAAGAACTTGTGGCCCGACAAATTGCATTTTGTTTCGTTGTGTATATATGTCATTGTATTAACATATGTGTTTGTTGAAAAATAAAAGATGATTTAACTACACTGATAATCTGTTACTCTTGATTTGTAAAATGAGACAGATCTAGTAATATCAAGGAGTGACAGTATCGCTTCTTAGATTTCATATTAGATTTCATCACAGTTAACACTAGTTTCACACTCAACCATAAATTCACATGAATGCTACATATCAATAACTGGTCACCAAATTTGTCACTAATTGGTTAGCTGTTTATGCGATCACTGGACCTTTCATAGGGGTTTTATGGCACTCTGTGTATTGTACATGATTATGCCCAAGGGCATATCGTGGCCACCTGATGTTTTATGACATGTGCACTGCAATAGGGCACCAATTAATTGTAACACACATCTTATTAAAATTGACAATGTTATTATCACTAATAGTTCACATTTTAACACGAAAACAGTTTGCTGTATGATGCAACTTTCAAGTTAAAACTATTTATGTTGCACTATGTTGTACCTTTCATTTTAGTTTTCATTTCATAACCTTACATTGTTGAAAAGATATATTAATAAATTGCATGGAAATGAAAAAAAGATGGTGATTATAAAAATTAATATTTCTAATTATGTCATTGATTGTTAAAACAATAGGCCTTAGTAACATAATTAGTCCAGACATATGGCAACTTTTTTCGGTAAACGGACATTATCCCCTTAGCAGGAAACATCTATAGAGTATTCCTGCCCCATAGCTCATACTTTTTAAAAAATGTTTCTTGATAATAATTCTCACTAAACCATGCATTAATTACTTTAATTCATGTAAATCTGTTTATTCATTTTTGTTTATTTCAAAGCAGAACAATTACAGCATCCGTAAACTTTATTCGAAAATACACCATTTTTTTCTAAAATATTTCTAAATAATCGCCGACTTTTTCACAGTTGACATGTCTATATATATATTATGATTATGATAATTACATAGAAATGATGTATAAAATGACAAAGTCATTACCAATTACGCCGTAAAAACTTGTTTAACCTGATTGATGTTTGCGAACTATTACGAAGTAAGTATCAAGCGATGGTTTATCATCGTATGACGTCACAGCCGGTAAGGGACGCAACTCTGGTCGGTAGATTATCGATTAATTGAAAGGGTGTATAAACTGTTAACATGTAAAGTCTGACGGATCGGGTGTCTCCGTGGTTTTCACGGAAATTATCGACTGGCATTCGGAAATCATAATAAAGCTAGGCTGTTAAATATTGATTAACTTAGGGACCGTCAATATAGATTTTTAAATTGTTTGTTTCAATTTAATCAAATAAATATTGTAGAAGTGCCACCTTTTTTCTGCTTATTGTGTATTTTGGTGTATTTTTTTTCAATTGTCACAGTAAAATGTATATATTAAACTGGCTTCTTAAGAGGTGTATTTGCATTTTGACATCTTAAAGGCCCAAAGATGGGACATGTCACCTGTACGTGTTTTTATAAGTCATGGCTTCTATCAATTGTACCCTCCACTTGTCAAAAAAGTGTGAATATTGTTGTTAATTGCAAAAAGTGTGACACAATGGTCCCATACCTTTTCTAGTTATGTAAGTCGTGAGAGAGAGATTTTTGTACTTATGTTTTTAATTTTGAGATAAATTCAGTGTAAAATTATCTTTAAATACAGCGACTGTCGAAAATATATTTTTTTATATCATGAATTATGAAATGAACACATTTGGAGAGAGAGAGAGAGAGAGAGAGAGAGAAAGAGAGAGAAAGAGAGAAATTTGTACTTATGTCTTTGAAAAACATTTTCATGTTAAGCTTTAATTTTGAGATAAATTCAGTATAAAATTATCTTTATATTCAGCGAGTGTCGAAAATATTTCTTATAAAATTTTATTTTCCATAATGTTTAATTATACTCGGATTTCAAGATTGCATTTTCAATTTGACAAAATAACCTTTTGCTTTGTTATGTTAAAATATATATGGAATCTATAAATTTTCATCATCAATGTTAACACACAGCTTTTATTACGCCATAAATTGGTTTAATCCGGATGTTGATTATTAGGGGGTAATAAAACCCTCTTGTTCGATAATTTATTACCACGTTTTGACCAATATACGTGCTTCGGTTTTAAACTATGAACAATGACTAAACAACAGTTTTGTGTTAATAAAAAAAAATAATCTAAGACTTTCATTTCATCTCTTTATATATTAACTAACTAATTAATTTAAGGTGTCAGTCTATCTTATACTATTTATGTAACTTAACGAAAACATAATTTTAAAGTTCATTGTTGATTAAATGATTTATGAAATAAAAAAGTAATTTACACAATAATTATTTCTTAGGTCATTTATTATCACATTGCCCCTCTTCATTTTCTTTTAAATATTCTTTAAATCTAATGCAATAAATCAGTTAGTCAGCGCAATCTCAGAAAGTCAATATCATTTATCGGTACAATGATTGTGAAGAATGTAACTGTCCCACTTTAGCGCTAGCTTACATTATCGATTTTTGCTGAATAACTGATTTATGACATATCGTGATACGGAAACTTCCGATCGGCAACGATCAATATTGATGTTGACAGTATTGGATTATCGATTTTCTAGAGGCTGTTACTGCATCAGCTAGCGCTTAGCGATGGTACACTTTGTTCCATGTGATAAGTTTTTGTACCTGTGCAAGCGGATTCATAAAGCACAATAATTAAGCTTTTAATATGTATTATACATATCCTTAAGAAGATATTAAATACACATTTTTTCATATCGCTCGGAAATTGCCGTTGCAAAATGCAGTTCCGATCATTTCCGACATCGGAAAAATCTTACGAAGGAATGCACCTAGGAGACGAATTTATTTATGCGTGTATATTTTGATATGTTAATGTATGTCGAAAAGATAATATGTTATGAAAAATACAAAATATAAGATTAACTACACACTGACTATTTAAGCAGGAAAGCGAAGAACACGAAATAAAACATAGAAATACCAAAGGCGGCGTGCGACGATCAATCTCAAATATGTAAAGAAATTTATGTTTTCACGGTTTATAAAGCATTATTGTCTTCCAAGCATTATCATAATATTGATAATTGGTTATTGACATACATGAACATTTATGCAACTTGAACTAGGTGTGTCAGAAAATTAAATAACATCACTGTTTTCTTCAGATCATTTAGCTTTACCGGTCATTGTCATTGTAAACTTGAAGATTGCTTTTTGTTGTAATAGCTTTTAAAATATTAATGAAACACTAACAGGTGTTAGTAAGATTTCTCAGGTGTCAGTTTAAGAACCTTTACTTAAATGGTTATGGATTTCTGGGCAAATACCGCTTTTTATCTTTAATTTAAATAACCAGTACATTTTAACCAACAAGAAATGAAACATGTAGTTTTACTTGTTATGTCAGTAAATGTGATTTATCACTGGGAAAAAATGAAATTTCTTTCAAAAAATATTTTGTTTCCTTTCATGGATGCAAAAATAAGATATTTTTGCGCTAGCTTTAGCAATTCTGCAACCGGCAATTCGTTACGAAATAGCCCAGGCTGAAATGATGTGCACTTGCGGGGTAATCCGAGGATTTCCGTTCATTTCCGGATGCATACGAATTCAGTGTCAGCTTCGGTGAACGATAGCAAATCCGATATCGATTTTTCAGATGAAATCTCTGATGGGTCTAATTCTGCCATATGCCTAATTTTCATTCGTAAGTTTGACATTTTCATTAGAACAGATGGAAAATCGATACCTTTTCTGTAAAAGTTTACGATGCCTGAATTCTAATTCTGCATTTAGCATCTCGCTGTGATGGTGTATCAATTAAAATAGTATCGCGAAAAAGTTAAGTCGTAGACCCATCAATTGACTAGCAATATGTTAGTCTCTATAAAAACAGAGTCTTTCTTGTCAATTCGAATTTCAGCAGTGACCCTCTTAAGTACAACAAGGCGCTAATAACGCACATTTTCCGTTCACCTTAAACGGAATCATAAGTTAAATACAATACAATACAATACAATATTTTATTGCTTTAAACATTTTACAATGCTTCTGGCAAATACAAAGTATACAGCAGGTAACATGGTTACAGCAAGTATAAATATAAAGACATTTACTTGCAAATTGTGTTTTACAGAAGAGTAAATACAATACAGAAAAACCTTTATCAAACTATTGTCTGGGTTTCTATAATTATTTAAGAATAAATTTCTTTTTTCTTTTTTTTTTGTAAATATAAATTACTAGTATTAGTATTATCGGGCTACATGGTCATAATCAGGCTAATAATTAAGCATTACTGACGTCTCTTGAACGCAAAGTACAGGAATTTAGCTACATTTTGCACAGTCCTCTTTGATTCAAACGATAAAATAGTCTCAAATTTTGTAAAAGTTGGCCATTGACAAAAATATCTCGGGAAATATTTAATTCTTAGATCTCTATAAAAAGGACAAACTAATAAAAAGTGGTACTCGTTTTCTATTTGATTCATGTTGCAGCATTTGCATATTCGTTCTGTTCGAGGTACATTATCATATCTGCCCGTCTCTATAAGTAAATTGTGTGCCGATGTTCTGAATTTTGTTAGCGATATTCTATATTTCTTTTCAGTGAATAGTATTGTATTATTATCATTATTGAATTATCTATATTAAACATAGATCTCTATACTATGTTTTTAATCTGCGAATATAAATATATATCTTATTTTTGATTCAACATAGTAATTATAATTATGTTTGTTCAGTGTTTTGTGTTGTGTCTACTTTATTACGTATGTTTTGTCCTTAACTTAGCTTTTGTCCTTTGCTTTGCTTTGGCTTTATATAATACGTTATATTTTAAGCTTACATGCAGTGTGTACCTTTTCTGCTGTCTTATCTCCTGGGTGGAGGCTTAATTTATTGTAAGACTGGCCGTTTGTGAGTGCGTTGTTTGAGACTTCATTTGTTTGATCTTCTATAGCAATTTATTTGGAAAAGTAATGATCATTATATTTTGATAGCTTAGTTTGATTTAAATGTATTTTGGCTGCCTATGACAACAAATTTTAAATTTGGCATTCGAATATTAGTAACATGTGGCAGAAAAAGTGTCACAGCCAGGGCCAATACACGCCACAAATTTACTATAGGTTTATATAGGAGCGCTGTCGTTAACTCGCGATAACATTTTAACTAATAAAAATATTTTAAAATCACAAACGGGATGATAAAATATAACATTTCCCCTTTTTAGTGAATATTTTTTTATTTTTCTGAGACTTTATTTGTTTGGTCTTTTTTTAACTTAAAAACTCTACCAGTCGTTTTACTATATAATATATAGTAAAACGCCCAAAATGTCACAATTTTAAGTGAAAATTTTGCAGCTTATCTTCAATTTGTTCAAAAACTATAACACTTATTTTAGAATCACAAACGGGATTGACTAAAACAACCATTCTCCATTTAAGTGATATATTTTATATAAAAATAAATAAAGAAGAGAATGGTCTTTTTTTAAGGTTTTGTTTAACAGGTATATAATTTCATTTTTACGATCGGAGCTCGGTTGTTTCCGTAATGCTGGCCGAACACTTCCGAATGATTGATCTAATTAACTGCTTCAGGCCATCGATAAGTTTTATGGCCGGACATTACGTAACATTTACCATGATCTTTAAAACGTTGTATATTGGGTTTTGTTTTACATTAAAATGCAAACTGGGTTAGAATCTTCAGTTTTTTGTTCATAAAAAGGCAAAACCTTTCATTGAAACCGGATATACATGATATCGTCTTTATAGCGAGTTTTCAGTATAATTATCAATAATATTATTTAGCTTTTGATGTTAATTTGCAACACATAAAAGATTCACTATGCATGCATTTTTATTTCGAAACACTTGCACGGGTACTTTATATTTTGTTTTACATTTCTCTTTGTCTCGAGTGAAAGGCAAGAATTCGCTCCGCTGAAATTGGTTTCATTTTATAGGTGTCAACATAGAGTTTCTAGTTTTCATAATACACAGGTCAAAACCAGGTAGTCTTATTACTCGTATCTTTTGTCTTTCATTTCTTCCCGAAGAAATAAGCTGATTATTACATTAACAAAAAGAGAAGAAAAAAGAAACACGCAAGGTTTGATCTGTGTGCAGAGTATTAAATGACAAAATCTGTAAAATGTAACAGGTATTATTCTACTGCAGAAATGGAAAAGTTTTTTCCTACAATAAATCCTTATTTCTTCTAAAATGTTAATTATATTTGCAAGCCATGTGATGAAAAATCACTTACTTTTTAAGGCATTCAACATCAAGCGTATGTAAAATCTATTTGATATTCTGAAAGGAAACTGTTCTATTTCTCAAATTAAAAAAGCCTACCGAAATCAAATGTCAGTCTTTATCAGATCAGGAATAACACTGATTAGGAATTTAAGATCGCAAAATAAAACAAGTTGACGTACTATTTACCGGGGACATGTAGGTCCATCTATTTACGTTTCTAAAGCACACCATACTTTTGCAACAGACTTGCCGTGTGCGTCTGTACTTGAAAATAACAGGTCTACAATTTTAAACAATTCTCACGAGCAAACGTTACGCACGTGTAAAGGGATTAGCCGATTATGAAAAATCAAGTGCACACTAGATTCATTCTCATTATTATGTCAAAATTCACGAATTTTGTAGCTTTTGGATTATTCTGTGACTATTTTTATGACTGATGATGTGACTGTAATGAAATAGTGCTCACTAGTTAAAACATTACTATTATTATTATTATTATTAATTGCAAGTAATGTGAATGATAATGCTGAATTTTCTTTATCTTCTGGTAGAAATGATAAAAATTAAGACATAAGATTTTGACACAAAAGTTACACGTCAAGTTCAGTATCTCCCTTAGGCAATATTCAAGTACAATCGATAATCAATGATTTATGACCCTGACCGTTATTTACGGATATTACCGAACCGTAGTTGTTTCCGTAAACTCCTAATCCCCAAAACTTATCGATTGCCTGCTGATATACGCTTGACACCTTTTCTGCCGTATGTAGGGGCCTACTTTCTAAATAAAACGCTTTTTTTTCGAATAATACATTGAATTGGTAATAGCAAAGATTTATAATAACAGTAGTTATAGGTATTTGATAATAGACGCTTTCATGCAAGCTAGAATGGTGAACGCCAAGTCCCAGTAATAGTCAAATTAGTAACAAAATAACTTGTCAATATTCACGTACGTCACATCGCAAATAATGCGAACAATACATTATAAACGGTATCTGTTAGTTTTTGCTAAATTGTTGAATATAAAATTAGGCAAAATGTATTATAATAAACAACTCGGTAAACGGCAATGACCCGCCTGCAGTTGTTACTTGCACTCATACCTGTATTACCATTCGGACTATTTAAGGCCCTCGGGCTTATCGTGCCAATAACCAGTTACGGTACCTCATAGCCGTTTGTTAAGTTCTTATTAAAGGTCCATTATAAGACCAAATCGAATTTTCTTTTAGATCTGGAATTGTAACGTGCGTCTTCTCAGAAGGAAACATATGACATATTCCAGATTTAAAAGAAAATTCGATTTGGTCTTAGTAATGGACCTTTTTGTAATGGATCGCTCACCGTTCAGCGTCCGTCTTACGTCCGTTAACATTTTCCTTCAAACCACCCGGCCAGTGATGATGAAACTTGCATGAAGCCCTTTCATAGTTGTTCAAGATAGTTCCATTCCATGCAGAACTTTGTTTGCCAAGGTAACGGAAAGGAAAAACACTAAAAAATCTTCTCAAGAAAAGGAAGGCATAGCGCTTAGAGATATTTGGCATGTTGCATTACCTAGTCGACATTCAAATAATGACTCCGCATTGGAGTCACTTGTTTTTACATAGGCTTATATAGGAAACACTTAAAGTTCTTCTCTGAAACCACAAGGCCCTGAGCTAAGATACCTATTATGTGGCATAACCTAGTGGGCCTCTACTAAGATTGTTCATATAATGACCCCCGGTTCAAAATTGACCCAGCCTGGGGGTCACATGAATTTTACATAGGTTTGTGTAGGAAAAAGTTAAAAGTCTTAATCTCAGAAACCACTAGGCCAAGAGCTTAGATATTTGGCATGTATCATTGCCTGGTTGACATCTTCCAAGAATGTTCAAATCATTGATTTAAAACTTCATTTATCTCTTATGGGGTATCAGGCAGTCAAGTAAGATAACTCAAATCAAAGCTTTTCATATTTCTTGGTTCTATTTTGGTCTAAAGGAGCAATATTGAAATATCTTTTTATTTCATATTCTTTTAAATAACGTTTAGCTATGTCCTTTTGTATGTACATGTATGAACATTTGTATTTGTTTGTTTTATGTGCATATGTGTTTATATTTGTCAAGTGTCCTGCTTATATTATTAGGATTGTATAAATAAAAGAATGGTTGAATTGAAATTGGTTTTCTTACGATGTTGAATGAAAATGTTAATACTATTAGAATGCGAAAAAGGATCGATTAATGTCCGTCGTCCGTCCACAATTACCAGTAGCTTGTTAACACTCTAGCATCTACATTTCTGAAACAATTCTATTTAAACTTGTGTACAATGTATATGACCACAAAAATCTAGGTCAAATTCGAGTATAGTGTATACCTGACCTGTAGTTAGAGTCATTGTCCCTGTCTTTCCATATTTGACCGTCTTTACCCTCTTGAAGCTATATTATTTAAGTAATCATTACCAAAAGTTGATAAAATGTGCATGGCCACAGGATCTCGATCAAATTTGAATTATTTTTCTGATAGGGCCTACTTACAGACTGATGTATTAAAATGTGCTATATTTGACCTTGTTTACACTCTTGGGGCTACACGCAATCATAAGCAAACCTGGTATGTACATCACCTATTGGTGTTCTTCGAAGATTGTCCAACTTCTACCCCTGGGACAATATTGGTCCTGTCCCAGTTTTCATTTGTTTATATGGTCGCCAATCGGAAGGGATTTCCCTTTGCACCAATACTGCTTCGTAAATCACTCGTTTCCATAATCTTGGAAACGGTTGGATGTTGTCAGACCCTAAGCCCTTTTAAATATCGTGATCCAATAGCAGCTTCTTCTTTCGTATGTTCCAACCACTGATTGAACGGGGACTTCTTGTCGGTAGCGACGAGATCTCTGATAAAGTTGTGAGATTACGTATTTCTCATGTTTCTGCATTCAGTTTAGAGGTGTCAGGGTTTGGCTAAGCTGAAGTCTCTCTTTTTGCGCATATTGAGCTTGGTCCGGGACTGATTGAAACGTGTAAAGATATTTTCGAAGATACATGTTTGTTGATGGTTTGGACGGTGAAGTTCTTCGGGATGGCAGAGAATCTTAATATCAATTGTACTGCACAGGAGGTGAAGTGTGTGACAAAATCGTGTATGGCAGAGCATAGACTGAACGTGTCCGCATTCTTACAGAAAAGAATCTTTCTTCGAGGCACCTTGGATCTCGCGGCTCTGGTTTGTTTGATATATTTGGTTAAGTATACTTAAGTCTACTATCTTAAGGTAGGTCAGTACCTTTCGTCTGTAAAATTAAAAGTTGTCACATTTGTTTGAAATTTGGTACATGCGTATATCGTGCCCATCTGCGTTGCATGGTAACGTTCTTATTCATGTGACATCACATTACGTCATTTAGCAACGCCATCTCTCGACAGCGTAGCGGAAGCATACCGTCATGTGGTTATTGTTATGTTATTTTGTCATTTGTGAACCGACTTTTAATTTTCAATTTTTGCTATAATACTTTAAAAAAATTCTATCAATCGATGTGCAAACTAATACATTTTATTTAAGAAAATATTACATTTTCGTCGAAAACGTACAGAAAAAGGTCAAAACGTCATTTTTCTGCTCCATGAATTTTGGCATTTCAGATAATAACACAAAAAAACTAGACGACTAAAGTTTTTTAAATTTTGACAATTTACTATTTTTGACATTTGAAACTGAATAATGGAATAAAAATGGGATGTGTTCGACTTAGATTTTTCAGTAAGCGCTCTTGAATAATGCCACTATAACGTGAAAAGGTGATGCCGCTTCTAGGCATGGGTATTACGGAGTAAAGTGATCGTTTACGTACACGCAGTGAAAATATCAAACAGTCACTGGACTCATTTTTCATACGTAACTTCCGAAAACTCCAATATTTTAAAGGATGGAACAAGCAAGTTCTCAATAACTCAATTATTACCTATATATTTATGGCAAAATACTCTACCAGCCTACTATTTCTTGAGTGTTGTCTCACAGAAGCTGTTTTAAACGGTTTTCACAAGTTCTCGAAAATACAAGTCTTAAATGTTGCGAGTTAACTTATCCTGACAAGTCAGCAGACCGAATGATTATAACCCACCGACCCAAGAATAAGAAGTGTCCTCTTCAAAGGACCATGTGTAATAGCAAAGGCAGATATGATGTTACCTATGCTTGATACACGTACTTGCAAACATGAGTGCATCAAACCTGGCATTATAAGGAAAGTAAAGGTACATTTCCAATTTTTTCCAAATAAAAGCATTTACTTACAATTCAATATTCGGTAGTTATCTTAAACACTTAAAATTCCTGAACGGCTCGTCGAATGTTGACAAGTATTTTCTGGGTAAATCTCACGGACATTTTTTGAAGAAATCCCCTTTGACAGTTGCACTTGTTGCAGAAAAGTAATGAGCATCAACAGATCATACGTATGTGTTTGCAATTTTTTGAACGCTTCCTTAGACCTACATGTATTATTGTTATCGGTTGTGGAAAAAATGCGGTACAGACGCTCTCTCATTGATAACTCTAGGGAGAAGAACAATCAGCCATTTATAGCGAAACGAGTATTTCAATACTCAATTCGGCGTTTACAGTTATAAAATAGAAGGAATCGTTAATATTTTGACTCAAAAGAGAAAACACCTTTATCTGTGTAACTTAAAATACAAAGTCTTCTTTGTAATTCGACTAGAACTTACTGCTAATTAAAACGTATAGAGTCTATGTATCAGTGCCAGATGAGGTTTTCTGGGGGTTTGCATTTTTTGATAGTGCATTGTTTCAAGAAGAAAAACTGCACTTTTTAAGTACATAATGCCTCTACTTATAGCATAGCCTTACTTTATAGCAAGCATGCCATCCCATTGACACAAACGTTTCATGTTTCATAAACTATTACTCTGTATCATCTATGTTAAGGGAAGAGCTACTCTGTGGATGCAGCGTCCCCTTTTCACTGTGTCTTGCAACTTTTAGGTGATATATGAAAGGACATTATATCGGAAAACATTTTCTTGCATATCGGATCAGCATTTCAGGTCATTTACCAATGCCGTAAAAATCGGTCTGGCACCCCTCCTATGCCAGACAACTCTCGTGAATTTCTTGTGACGTAACATTATAAACATTGTGACATATCACTTTCCCAAACACAACGTCTGTATTTCGTTTGTTTTATATGAAAATGCATCATTTCGATATTTTGAATATAGAAATCTTCTTTAAAGTGCAAGACGGTATGCAAGAAAAAATTTCGTACAAAACAGTTACCCTCAGTGACGGATATTTCGTTCTGAACCTCGTGCTCATGACAGAAACTATTAATGTTCTACAATGTGTCTTTACTAATATTAAACAGTCACTGAGATCAATTTGTAAGTTATGCACTGACTTACCCGCCTAGCTTTGTCTTTCCGTAATTTTGAAGAACAAAAAAAAAATTGTACTACAGATTTATCATAAAGTTAATTTTGCCATTCGACCCTAATGATATTTCAAACATTGTTAAAACGAATTGACCCCAAAATTGATGGAATGAAAACAAAACTCCTGCGTTCGACGAATCGCCAAAAGTATGTTCCATTTTGGACGCGTATGAAAATCGGGTTTAATACAGAATGCAAAAGTGGCCATAACCAGGGTCCGTATATTACAGGGTTAAGAAACTCCACTTATAATGGTGAATTAGCTATAATATGATGTCGTGCTATCGATTTTTTCCGAGCCGGTTTACCTGTATTTATGAATGCGACGGCTTTATCGAGCGGAAGCGTGTTTATGCGTGAAATATTGTACCCTACTGATACTAATGTCGTTACTGTAAAGACATTTTTTCTTCGATTTTGATATGATTTTCACATAATTTTCGGCAATAAAATTCTGATTCTAGCAGTATAAATATCAAAATCATAATATATAAAATTCACTATGAAAAAACGAGTTAGACGCAAACTGACGCGATGAAAACTGTATTTTTATGCTGAAAAAAAATATATGTGCGAACAAAATGCTTTGTTTTTATAACACTTTTCCTCTTCTTTTCCATTATATTTTCAAACTTAAAGGGTTAATAAAATGAATACTTTTTAATATATTATTTTTAATATATTGAAAGGGACATGTAAATCTCTTTATAATTTCTTTTCTTCTTTGCCGGTTACCCCCTCCCGTCCAAGCTTCTCCGAAATATGTGTGAAAACTTTTCCGTTGTATTTTATTTAATTTGTTTTTTTTTATTTATTAATTTCTTTCCTATTTATGATCTAGGGTCTTTTGAATAAAACAAATGTTGTTTTCTGACCTCTAAAACATTAATTGCGCTATAAACAAACCTGTTAATAATATATAATTATCTGTTTGGTCGCTATTTGTGTAATAACACTAGTTTTAAGAGATCTAAAGGGTAAACAGAACAAATATTTAATTAATTAATGCCACGTTTCCAAACTGTGGATATCCAAGGAGCTATAACAAGTTTCTCTAGTTTTTTCTTTCATTTCTGTCTACGGACATTGCAAGTTTAGAATGGCATATAGTAAGAGCGACTTTTTTAACTGGGATGAGGACTTAGATCTTGATTTGTTGCTTGGGAATTATACCCATGATGAAAGTGAACTTTCAGACAGTGATGATGACTTTCAGTCGACAAAAAGAAAAAAAATCAGAGAATATTCAGCCTCTGAAAAAGGACAAAAAAAAGAGTGTTTATGCTTGTGATAAATGTATTAAAGGCTATGCCTCGATTTCTGGAATACGGGGACATATGAGGACAAAGCATGGAGTGCAGAATGTTAAAGGTTGGTATTATTCTAAATAAAAGGCAAATATCTTTGTCTTTGTGTATGGTGCTTGAAATCTGAGTCATAATCAAACTAATTTTACCTCTGTTAACATAACCTTAAATTCTTATCCTAACCTTGCTTGGGCTTCTCCCTTCAATTTTGACAATAATATTGCATATTCAAAGGGTGCTCCATAAGACTCTATCAACTAAATACCTGCAGACTGATCATGATCTGCACCGGTTTCAAAGGCTGAATAACCAGTGTGCACACAAGGACAACTGTGTTTCTTTTACAACCAAAATATGATAAAATGAAAATATAGACGTAGTAGGTTTAAGATAATTTATTATCTTTTCATGAATCTTTTATGTCTCATTAAAATCAAATACACGTGTATACACTAATACATGTAGTAATAGAGAATCAACAATGTACAAAGAATTTAATGTTTCCTATCAAAAATGTTCTTGCTTTAGAATACTTAATTGTTTAACTCTTTCATTCAAAACAAATTCATCCAAGTCATCGTTCTCGGAGTACTTGTGAGGTTTGTCCAAGATCACAAAAAATTCATTTGCCATGCAACCATCACTGTCCATCAATTCTTCCATCTGTTCATAAGCATCTTCGCGTTTGTCAATGAAAACACTCCTCATGAAATCATCAAAACCAGGATCTGGAAAAAAGTAATTGATTTTAGAAAGAGAGTTGCGATAATGTATAGATATGAAATGTTCACAAATACGTATTTATATACAATGTACATGCATGTAACATGGAAGAAAACTGTTAAATGTGGGACTGACAAAATTGCTTATAGTACATTTTATATGGAAAGTGAAAGTAAAAATTCATAAAAAATGCAAGTATTTAACCGCTGATACTCCAGTATTTATGCAAATTCATACTAAATGGTTATGATAACTCGAAATTTTGACTTATTTCCTTTTCAAAGCAGTTGTTTTATTTAAAAAGATCGCAGACGTTCTTCGTGAATATGTGCAAACAAAAGGTATCATCGTCACCTAAATATACCGCCATTTTGAAAAATTTGTCAATATGCTATTTTATGCTATTTTAAAACATTGATATTAAAATAACTATGCAGTCTCACGCTGAATGTGTAAGTTTGCACATCAAGTCAACTTCTATACTTTTGAAAGCAATCAACATTTTGAATATATCGTTACGATCAATGAGAATGTGTGCAAACAAATTTCACGTGTAAAAAGATCATCGTCACCTAAATAAGCCTCATTTTGGACATTTTGTAAACAACACCAATTTCAATCGCTCAGAAAAGGTTTTTTCCAAAAATAAACTCCATTATTTTTTTAAACACATCAAATCAAACTTTAAACTATCCAAAACATCAGATAAATTAGGAAAGTAATCAAACCGCAACAAGTTTACATTTACAGAACATACCCATCTTCAATGATTTTCAACAATGGCGTCACCCGCTTCAAATTCTCCACAAAAATGCTCCATTTTTAACAGCTTATTATGACCATTCGGTCACAAAAAAACAATAAATAAAGATGAAAATTTTAAAAACGACACTTACCTCATATTTCAGTATCACAACGATGAAAAAACTCGTACAATTAATACAATATTATAAAGATTTTGTTCCTACGACCCTGCCATAACGTATAATACGTATTTAAAGCATATACAGTTTTTCAGGATATAAACTACGAGTATCCTATTCCCTTTCAAACATTTTAACCATGACAAGTGAAGTTTTATTGTAGTACAATGGTTTACGATGCTTTTAAAAGATGACTTGTTATTATATCAGATTCGAAGATCAGAATTTTAATTATGTTTGCATACAGATTGCCTCTGATCGCAATAAAAATCTCTTAAATTTCGGATGCTTTGTGCTCAAATAAGAACGTTTAGATAATGATGCTATTCTAGTCACAAATGGTGCAGCTATCAAATAATAAAATTCAATCATGATATTTGATAAAGAATAATTTTTAAATAAAAGATAAATAGAAGTTTATACCACAAAATCTACATCCTTTTGTATATATTATTACATTAACGTGCATAATTAGATCCGTGTTTGATACATAAATTAAAATATGATGAATCAGTTTTCAAATTTTATACTTTCAATGAGATCCTATTCTTCACATCTGCGACACACTGGGAAAATATGGTCTACAAACCATGTACTAATCCGCAAAAGTATATATCGTATACCAGTCATAAATACTTAATCCTGATTGGCCGATAGCGCTCACGTGCCGGGTCCGCAAAAGTATGTGTAGACCTGGAAAAAGATGTGTAGACCTGCACGGATTTCAAGACGTCATTTCTGTTATATTTTCGCATAATTCTCACTACTTTTAATGAGGTATACGATATAATAATTGTATAGTGTAGACAAAGACATAACGTGTAACATTTATTTTAGACACACTATATTTCATAGTTATAACTAGGTCTGCAGTATAATATAATATTGACTGCAAAAATCGTTGAACCGTTAATAATAAGTGATTTTTTTCATATTGTCCGTTCGTATCTGGGATCCAAACACTTATCTCAAAACAATTGTGAGATTACAGCAGCTTGGCAATCTCTTGATTAAAAACTTAATCACAAGAGAGAGTCGACTTTCCCGTGCATGTATATTAAAACACTTTCTAACGCAATACCGATGTGACGTCGTTTCTGATTGGTGACGTCGTTTAAATTTGCGACTATTAAATAATGTTTATATAGTCGCAAACTTCAAACGGCGTTTTAATTATCGCATTTAGACACATTGTGCGTTAGAAAAGGGATAACTAATTTAGTGATTTTGATATTTGTGACCGTATATACGGTTTTAATGGTCGCAAACAGTTTTAACAGCTCCGGCTAACGCCGTCGCCGTTAAAAATATTTGCGACCATTAAAAACCGTATATACAGTCGCAAATATCAAAATTACAAAACAGTTATTCCTTTAATATATCGCAAGCCATTTTACTATTCCTAAAAGAGATATCTCTCCAATTTCAAAGAGGTATCGTTCGTTCCAATACAAATATCTCTTTCACGCCGAGAGATATCTTTGTATCACAGAAAGATATCGACTGAATATTAAAAGATACCTCTTTAACTTACAGAGATATCTGTTTAACATCATTAGTGAGATATTTTTGTACTTTTGAGAGTTATCTCTCAATTTTAAACAGATATCTCTTTTTCATAGATATCATTTGAAGGAGGAGAGAACTTTATTACACTCAAATATATCTCTTTAGTATTAAGAAATATGTTTCAAAAGACGAAAGACATTTCTAGTTAAAAAAAGATATCTCCTCATTTACAGAGATATCTAAGTTTAAGATATATCTTCCCTATTTTAGGAGATAGCTCTATGCAATCAGAGAGATATCTCCTTTTGGGTTGAATAGTTTGATGAAGAAACCTTAAGAAATGGCAAAGTTATAGCCAACGTTAAGTTTTCGTAACAAAATCTTAGTACCAAAAGGGGCATAACTCTGTCAAATATGACCTTGACCTACAAAATTTGGTGGCATCACAACCCTTTTGACATAGCAATACAATTTGAAAGTTTGATAAAGAAATCTGAAGAAATGGCAAAGTTATCGCAAAAATCTAAGTTTAAAAAGGGGCATAACTCTGTCAAATATGACCTTGACCTACACAATTTGGCGGCATCACAACCCTTATGTCATAAGCAATACAATTTGAAAGTTTGATGAAGAAATCTTAAGAAATGGCAAAGTTATAGCCAACATTAAGTTTTTGTGACAAAATCTAAGTACAAAAAGGGGCATAACTCTGTCAAATATGACCTTGACCTACAGACTTTGGTGGCATCATGACCCTATTGCCATAAGCAATACAATTGTAAAGTTTGTTGAAAAAATCTTAAGAAATGGAAAAGTTATAGCCAACGTTAAGTTTGTGTGACGGACGGACGGACCGACGGACGGACCGACGGATAAAGCGATCCCTATGTATCGCCTTTTCTCCGAAAGGGCGACACAAAAACTGTCAAAGTATTCGACTTTCGGACAAGATGATTAGAATGTTTTTCTTTTCTTGCCGTAACAAAAAAATGCCACGACGGAATGCATACTTATAACAAATATCAAATAAAACCACCCAAAACATCCCTGTAAAGTTTGAACAAAATTTATCATTTAGTTAATAGGAAATGCCGCGAAAGTTTGAAAGACGAAATATTTGACTGACGGACGGATGACAGCGCACGATGGACGGCGAATGATGGGAGAGGTCACTGCGTGTTCAGGGTTAACTAAAATACAGAAGAAAGGCAATTTATGCGAAAGAATTCACTGCTAACTTGCGAAAACCAATGATACACCTATATATAACCTACGAGTGCGCTATTTACGAATAGAAAGACATAACGGGCACCTTAGAGCTAGTGAAATATGGTGACTATAAGTCAATCGTAACATTCATAAGAACGACTTACGAATTTTCCATTTACCGGCCGCTGATCACAAATTAGCAGGACGTTTCCGTGCCTTGATTGGAAATCAGCACTTTCACGTTTTGGAATATTTGTGTAAGAATAAATACCACACTGCGAATAAAGATCACCATCCGAATAAATACCACCCTGCGAATAAAGATCACCCTCCGAATAAAGACCATCCTGCGAATAAAGATCACCATCCGAATAAATACCACCCTGCGAATAAAGATCACCATCCGAATAAAGACCATCCTGCGAATAAAGATCACCATCCGAATAAAGACCATCCTGCGAATAAAGATCACCATCCGAATAAAGACCATCCTGCGAATAAAGATCACCATCCGAATAAAGACCATCCTGCGAATAAAGATCACCATCCGAATAAAGACCATCCTGCGAATAAAGATCACCATCCGAATAAAGACCATCCTGTGAATAAAGATCACCATCCGAGTAAAGACCATCCTGTGAATAAAGATCACCCTCCGAATAAAGACCATCCTGGGAATAAAGATCACCCTCCGAATAAAGACCATCCTGTGAATAAAGATCACCATCCGAATAAAGACCATCCTGTGAATAAAGATCACCATCCGAATAAATACCACCCTGTGAATAAAGATCACCATCCGAATAAAGACCATCCTGTGAATAAAGATCATCATGGAAAAAACTATGCACATTTCAGATATTGAGTAGAGACCACCTGTCAAGAAATACAGTTTTTTAGTGCATGCTAACTAATGAAATACTGTGTTATATCAGTGAAATATAGAATGATGATATAGCTTTCATATCAGTCACAGTGTGGGTGATATAGGTCTGCTGGAACTACTTTTTTAAGTAGTGCATATACATAATTTTCTTTTTGTTTCAATAGTTAGCATAACATAAAAAGAAAAATTTATTGTTTTCAGCGGATATAGAATATATCTCAACTCAAAGTGATACAGTGTTCACATTTTAACTCAAGCTTTGCGCTCGTGAAAATATTACAATTGTACCACTTCTCGGTGAGATATATTCCATATCCACTCAAAACAAACAAATATCCTCTATATCTTATTCCCGAGAGTGGTCTTTGTTCACAAGTTAGATTGTAATTGTAAAGCTATATTATCTGCCATCAATGCACACTTGATATATCGTGAATAGTATTTTGTTGTTTTTTTTTTCAACCGTATTTTGGTCATGTTTACAGGCAGGCAGTTTACCTAACCATCATTCCTTGGAAGAACCAGCACTTGATCCCTATCCTCCGTAAGAAACTGCCAGCTTTCTCACATAAAGGGGCATGTTAGCTGGGCTCGAACCTACGACTCTCAATCAGTGAGAGGTTATCAGTGATTTCAAGTCGGTGACTCTAACCACTCGATCACGGAGTGAGTCTAGTACATGTTTATTAGCTCGTCTGATTTTTGAAAAAAATGACGAGCTATTGTCGTCACCTGATTGTCGTCGTTGTCGTCGTCGGCGTTGGTTAAGTTTTGCGTTTAGGTCACTTACATGGAAACTATCAAAGCTATCACTTTGAAACTTGGAAAGCTTGTTCATCTAATACCCTTCTTCACATTGTATGCTAAAGATGCTGAGTCTGACCTGTTGTTTGGGGTAAAAAACATGAATTTTGATCGATTTTGGTTGATTTTGAGAATTGGACATAGCTTCTTCATTTTTTGTTAGATTGATTTAAAATTTTTCACAAACAATAAATGAAAGTTGGAATAGCTGTTCAGTATCAAATGTACAATAGAATGAAGGAAGAGTTTTACAAGTTACATAACCCTGTCATGTATTTTGACTGGGTTATTGCCCCTTCTTAACTTAGAAAGTTTCACACACACAATATTTTTTAATAGTGAACATAATGCAACCAAACTTAGTGTATAGGAAGTATTTATGAATATTTTTTAAATTGGATTGTGTTTTGGGGCTGCTGGGGTCAAGGTCACTGTTACTTAAAATAGGAAAACTGTAATATATTCAATGTCTTTAGTTACAGTCGACATAATGTAACCAACTTTCGTTTGTAGTAAGTATTTAGAAGATCTTTAATGGGGTTGTGTTTTTTGGGGCTCCTGGGGTCACTGTCAAGGTCACTGTAACTAAAAACAATAATATGTTCAATATCTTTAGTTACAATTGACATAATGTAACTAAATTATTAAGTGTGTAATATATATAAATGAAGACTTTTATTGGGATTGTGTTTGGGGCTCATGGAGTCAAAGCTCAGGATTTTTTCTAAAAATAGGAAAATGGGAAAAACACTATCTTTAGTTGCAGTTGAATAATTGTGACCAAACTTATGTCTAGTAATTATTATGAAAACCTTTTGTGGGATTGTGTTTCGGGGTCAAGGTCAAGGACACTGTTACTTAAAAAAATGGTAATAAATAAATCGAAAAGGATAAAATCAGACGAGCGTCAGGCACCCGTAGGCGGTGCTCTTGTATTGTATTATATTTTTTTAAACGGATGCCTCTCTTGTTTCAGACATCATATATTCTCATTGTAAAAGAATATTACGCGGTGACTCTAAATGGGGGATTTTGTTTGTTTGCGTATATCTTATTTCAATCAGAAACTTCCTGGTTTCTATTTACAACAATGAAGTCATAGCGAATAAAAATGTCGATTGTTATATTTCTTTCAAACCGAACACTCTTAAAACAAAATTGTAAAGTATAACAAGTGCATCTTGACACGGAAGAGATATATTACGTTTGAAGAACTTTTGTATCATCTGAATACCGTATTGGCGGGTCTTATACTATTGAGTCATTATAACAAATATGAAACTATTACAAAGAAGAATACGAAAGAACAAGATACCCTGTAATACGTAGAAACCAGGGTTTTCATTCCGCAAGTATCGTTTGTACAGTGAAGTTTATAAATGGTTTCTTCCCGTAACTGGCGTCAGTTGTTAGAGACTTTGTAATTAAAACAATATTTCCGTAAGGCCACACCGAATCAATAAAGCTCGCTTCAATTTTTAGAAAACCCATGAAAAAAATGATAAATATAAAGTCAACTAATTCTTTGAAATATATTACTTTAACTCACCTGTGTCCATTTATTATAACTATATATCAGAATATTAAAAACTTTCTGAAGTACTTATTTCCGCTCGGATTTAATTCCATGGGACAAATAATATTATTCTCTTATATGCTTTATATCGCGCGCTCGTTCCAAGTTGTCCTTTTATAGAAGGTTTCTCAGGGTATTGAACCTTGTTCATAACGGCACAAAAGTTATTAAAAAGTAATCTCATGATCACAACAGAGTTTATAGAATTCACCTATATATATTATAATTTATCTAGAGAATAAGTTTTACTTCGTCAATGCATAGTTTGGTTTTTGTCATTTTTTTCATGTAAAAGATTGTAATAATAACTGAGCCAAAAAATGTGTGGATTGTCACCGAAATCAAACTCGTAATAATAACAAATTTTAACCGAAATCAAACTTTACCAAAGTTTGGTTACGATAGAATAACAGATGCTCAAAATTGCGGACAATGTCAGTTTTTGACACATTTTGACGATTTTTTTATTGTTTATAGTCCTGGTCGACCTTGGGATTTCACCCCTGACAAACTTGACAAGACCCTAATATGACTCACATGCATATTTGTACCTAACGAAATTTGAAAATTTAGGGAGTTTTGTTTAAACTGATTGCAATACCCAGTCAGTTTTTTCAAAAGAGTATATAGCCAAATAGTGTAAGCTTGCAGAGCAAATACGCGTTGCCAGCGTAAACTGGTGATTGAACCACTTTGCCGGTTTGTGTAGTTGGTATTATTTTGTCGATTGAAGGGCAGTGACTCTAAAGTTGCTATGTCCATCATGCTGTCGGCGGTTATCGAACCATTGTGCTCCTGTTTGGTGGTTCAAATGATTTAGACTTGACCGAGATATTGTGTCCATACACGTCATGACCAAGTTTGGTGACAGTCAGATAAACGATGCTCAAAGTCATTGATAAAAAAAATTGCCAACATTCGCAAAACAAATAACCACTGCCTTTTCTGGTTAAAATCAGTCAGTGGCATGTCTATGTAAAACACCACATTTTGCTTGTCTTTTTCTTTCTCTGTTAAAGTTTTTTAAAATTTATACAAAGTATTGTATCATTGAAATGAAAATGACTACAGTAGAACGAATTAAATAACTAAGATCTATAAGATCAAATAACTATATGAATGGATACATGAGATGACATAAAGTTGGAAGTTCAGACGTCCTGAACACACTTGTATATATAAAATTGAACACATGTGAACGCGTCCGGTGTTCTCTTCATTTACATTCATTAGTGTGTCCCTAACCCTATATCAATAACAGATGAGACACGATTTAAAAACCAAACAATTGTTGAGAAAATCATGGAACAATAAATCCGTGTTGAATTTATCAAGTTTTGGAGGGCGGAGGGGAGGAAAGTGAAGACTTCTTTTGTATTTGCGCCTCCTTGCAACTGCAGTTTATTTGTGTCATGAAAAGAAATCAGCAACCAAACGACAGGTGGATTTGAACATGTCAGATGAATTTATCCAAACCCCATTTTTTCAACGTTTCAAACTTCTGACTTCAATGAAAAAAAACTTGTTTTCAACATTGCTCGTTAAAGAACAACATCCTGTTTTTATATGTAAGTGTATTTGGACTTAATCCTCAAATATGGGCATGGAGGATATTAAAGAAAATACTTTAATACTTTTAAATCTTTTCAACATGTTGGTCAGTCTCACTGTGACACATACTGCAATTAATTCACAGCCCGAATTTCTGTCAATCAATTTATTCTGTATGTGTCTATTTCTTTCTTTGTACAATCGAGAAACACCTTATGGACTAGCGAAAAGACAACAAAATTTGCTAAAATGAATCATATTTTGAATTAAGTCCGACGGAGCCGGTGAATAGTTAATAAACATGCTTCGTAGTTACTTGATTAAATCACGCAAATCAGATTTAACAGGATTATGTTGTTATCTGACATAATGTACGTAATTAGGCGCACCTGATTCTAACTACAGCTGACGGTCCCAGTAAACAATCCAGTCTCCCATGTTGACTAGTTGAAGTCGTGTTTAATCACTAAACCTCCTTGCATTAGGACCATGGATTTACACCCTTGTACACACTTGACCCCATCTTTGACACAACAGTCTTGGTATATATTATATAAAGCCCGACATTATTTGCACTGATCTGACTTTGTCTAGAATAAAGACAAAAACTAATTTGTAATCTCACACCTAAAAGACTTCTGATCACACCATCGTTCATCAACTGCGCAACATATGGTAATCAGTGTTGCCATGACGACGGTGTCTGTATACAGTGGAAGCTTGTATCTAGGAAACGCGTTTGTTGACACTGCTGATTTTTTATTCGATTATTGGAACTTTGTGTTGATAATCGCAGGTTTACAAAGTTCTCTGATAATTTCATTTGAAATACTTACCAGTCGCAAACAGTCATTAAAGTATAGGTCACTGAACGTTGGCAACCCCATAGTCGCAGCATATAAACTTATATTTATCTCACGAACATTTATAAAGATGTTTTCATACATTTGTAAACTGCTGTTTAATTCGCGTTTTTCACTTTGAAAAAAAACAAACAAAGATAAAATATTCCGTAACGGCTGCACATGACTTAATATTAATACTGAACATGATGCTGCACAGCATGGGATTTGTGTCCGTTGATTTGTTGAACAATCGAATAACGTAGAAACGTACACACGGACTTTCCGTGCAGAGAGATTCAAAATTATTTACATGTATATAAAATTGATATAACTAGACCAGCCCCTGTCTGTGGACAACCCATCCCCAAGAAAACGCGTATACATTTACACCTTCATAGTGTCACTATTTCCCGGTGTACATCAATTTTCAGGGCACCCTCAACCGTGAGACGGAAACATATCAGCATGTTTTCCATCATGTAAGAATACTGTAGGTTACTTAATTTCAATGTTAGTTTATGTGATACTTTGTATTTGAATATTAAGTTATTGTAAAAGAACAAGAAGATGTCAGTATTGTTCTTGTGTTTAAACTTGTCTTAATTAAAGCCTCAGTGTATATAGAAGAAGTATTTTAATGTTTCAGTTTGTATTTTACTAAAAAGGAGTTATCGTATTCCATGGCCAACATTCCCTGTAAATCGAAGCAGTTCCCGGACACAAGCAGGTTCTGTGTTTTCACCTAAACGCCTTTCTCTCAAGTTCTTGTATTCGATCATACATGTACTGCATCTAGACAGGTCCATTGCCGGTAGATGAAACTTGTCCATTCATAGTCAGTATAGTTACCATGGTATTTTATTCAAAATTTAAATAAAAAGAAGATAGGAATAGCGAAAAGGGGAAGGTTAAATGATGTGCATACATCTCCTCTTCTGACCTTTCTTTTTCCTCTACCTCCCTGGAAAATACACTTTTGCATTTATGACTTCAGTTTTTGTACGGGTACTACTCGAAAACCGGTATGTGAGAAGTTTGCAGCATTTTTACTCTGACATAGACTGCTAGTAAACATGAATAAATGAGCAGACAAACAGTGGGAGCATACAACAAAACCAATAAAAGACGGAAAACCTTTTCAACCCTTACCCGCCGCCCCCCGAATTAAATCTTTTCCAGTTTTCAATGTAGTCGGTACTATATTGGTTATAATGTATGGCTCAGGCAAAGGGCCGGGTGCTAACAGAAGATTCACTGACTAAATAACGAACGGTGCAGATCCTGAACAATTTGGCTGAACCGATGTGCAGACTGATCATAATCTGCACTGGTTACACAGGTAGAATTCAGTAAGAGTTAACCAAACTACCATTTTATTCAGATCAACAGGATTATAGGTAATCATGATATTATTAAAAACACACACAAACACATTCAAATTCTTGTTTCAGACTCCGTCGAACATTGATACAACGTTTTTGGGTTTACCCGTCTTTGCTTCCGTTCAAAACACGTCTTTGGTGTTTTAATCGAAGTGGGCAGGAATCGGAGGCAGGCAATCCTGAACTTTTTGTTTCTCACACAAAATATTATAGGATATATAGCACTTTTAAGAAATCCGACAGTCAAAAGCACTGTTTTGGTAAGAATATTACCTTTTGCACTCATTGTTAGCAACCTGCTCGCTGTGTACGGAAGCCAGCAGAAAAATAAGGTAATAAATAGTAACAGAATGGTTCCAAATGCTTTTCTTTTGGCGTTGATATCTCCCGTAAATCTGTATGGCATTGCTACCGTCGGCAAACCTAATTTACTGCTATATTGCGTCACTGAAATGCTGACAGCACTGCCGGAATGGTTGTGAACACGTTTGGATGACAACTGTACAGTTCGTAATATGGCGGCATACATGTAAAACATGATTATCACTGGAATATAAAATATCACCGACAATAATAAGAGTGTATAGGCAAGCCTATAGTTTGTGAAACTGACGTCAATTCCACTTTTGCAGAATAATCTGTCAAAAGCTATCAGCTCGTCACCAATAAAACCGAAGAACTGAGGCACATTGATAAGCACAGAGCCGCACCAAATGATTAAAATCATGAGTTTCGAGAATTTCGGACACAGTCTGTCTTTTCGATGCACAATAATGAGATATCTATCCACACTTATAACAAGCAAGGTGTAAGAAGCAACGCTCAAGCTTGTATCCCTGAGAAACGAAAAACAAATGCAAACCGCAAATATAGAAACGTTTGTATCCAAAAGGTTACACAGGACGAATGGCGCCGCTGTCAATGTCATCACTAGCTCGGCACTGGCAATGTTGGTTAGTAGAAGATTGATGGCTGATCTCATCGCGTTCTTTCTGTAAACGATTAAACAAGTAACTGCGTTACCTAGAACACTTATTGTCATCGACAAAAGTAACAACGAAAACAAAATTGCACGACATGGTAATGACAAATCCTCGTTTTCATGGTCTAAACTCAATCCATACGTAATGTTTTCCGTAATCGTCGTAACTTCCATTTAAGACAGAAATAGTTCGTGGGTAAATCTCGCGAGACCTTTTCACTATAAAAAATATTAAAAAGCGTTTTTTTCTCTCTCGTGTGTTCGTTGTAGGCATGTATTCTGCTATTATTTTAATTCTTCCTTAATTCTGTTATTTATACATTGCCTTTGTTGTTGTCTAATTAACTTTGTGTATCACGCAAAGCCATTTATCCATTTAAATCGGATTTGCCCCCTCCTACCTATGTTATACCAAAAGCTGTTGTCATTAGATAACCGAGGTGTCATCGGCTTTGTCTGTGCATATCATAACTGTACAAAGCATAATATATACCGAAAAACAAAAGAAGTAACTTAAAGCGTGTTGCAATCCAGAAACATGCGTATTGCAGTTCAAATACATTTTGGCGAAGTTCAAACACCGTGCATACACCCCCTTGGTGCGCGCTGAACAGCTACCGTATCGTCTGTCAAGTCAACACAAATTACTAGATAGTTTACAAATTTCACTCAACATACTGAAGTCCTGCAAATATCGTTTTCTTTAACTTTCCACGTACATTGTATGCTTCTTACACCCGCATTTCTAAATTGTACCATATTTACGTATTTTACTGACGTCTATTAAAGATGATTCACTTTATCTTTGCTATAAAAGCCGACTCCTTGTTTGTCTTATAGCACTAAAATGTTCAACCAATCTACATACATTTGTTAAATTGCACAAACTAGTTAATCACAGCTTGCTAAATATCTTGCAAACGATCTATGTTTCTCTATTTTAGCAAATGAATGTAAAACTCAGTTTATCCAGATTGTCATGTTCATCCTTAATTGATAAACATTTTCCCTAAGTCTGTGACACTAACTGTCGTGCTACGAGAAATCTTTAGGTCACGAAAAACGACATTTTAGTTTTATCTTATCAAACGGTTCCATTAAGTCCATTGCTACCTGCAGGCATGTGTGTGTTTCTTGTTTGTTGATCGATCGTTTAAGAGTTTAAGACAATTTACTTTATGATTATTATTCGCAATAAAGATAATTTTAGTCATTTCGATAGCGTATTTTAGACAGCTTTCGAATTTTCGAAGTGTTTGAATACAAAGTTAATGCGAAACAATATTTACTGTAAATTACGTATTTTTTGCGTCACGAAAATTTTATGGTTTGATAGCGTAGTTGCGAATTCGCAATAACACATTCGCTAAATGAAAATACCTGAGTTAATATAAATATATCTGAAATGATTTTTTCTCTTGATATTTTGGATTAATCGAAGTGGGGAAATTGGCACAAAATGGCGAAAATTAAATAATCGTTAATATTAACAAGTGGTCTATCTACAGTAAACACCGTATATAACTTCTTCTCCCAGCTGATACATTGTATTGCGACATTCCGAATATGAGCAAGACCTTTGTGGACCCAATTTTATTCCCTCTTTATCTAATATGATATAAAAATGCTATATTATAGAACTTAGTCCGATTATAATGGTTTCAAGGAGTTTGTTTTATACATGTACCGGATAATTATAACGATAATAAGTGATGTCATTAATACAACCTATAAAGTTCTTCGTCATCAGTAACTTCACACGTAGCTGACTGCTCTGCCACAAGAACTGGATTATACTGAGAAATGTAAACTTGACAGTTTTCGCGTGACGAAAATTTCGTCATGACTTACGGAAACGAGTCTCAGTGCAGCGATTAACGGAAATCCGGTTAGCGCAGTGATAAGCGCAATCGCTTCTCACCAGTAAAACTTGGGTTCGATCCCCGTCCTGGGTAGTATGTGAGATGGTTGGTGGTCACCAGATCGGACAGTTGGGTTTTCTACGGTGTCCTTACTCAGTTAGCCCACCATACGCCTTTATTATCGCGTGTTACTAGGATATACTTTACACATATAGCGGGTAAGTTTGCACCAAATTTAAGTCCGAGGTACTGAAGCATGTAGTGAATTAATTGTTCATCAGAACAAAGTGATTTTTCTACCATCATTGCCCGGAGGACATGCATCGTTTTAAAACATTCTACAAACAACACTGTTCAAAATAAACTCTACCGTGACGTGTTTACCGAATTAGTGTATACATGTACAAAGTACAACTGTACATGTAGTTTGGTTTCTGAAATATTTGTTTTCTTGTACCTTCTACGTCTTAAAGCCAAAAGGAGTATTCTTTACCCATAAACAATGAAAAGATGTAAACTATGCGTTATATTAGGTAGTTAAGTACAAAAACCTGTTAGAGCCAGAGTACACTCCACAACAGACGACCAATCAAATCCTTCAGCGCTACTGTCGATTTTGAAGAACAGTGCAGAGGTGGGCAGAGTACAGCAAGGATATGGCTAGACTGGACTGGACTGGATGGGCATGGCAGGGTTGGATTGGATCGGATTGGATTGGATTGTTAAGATACTATTTTGAGAATAAGGCAATTTGACTACAAACTACACATTTAACAGAAAGAATAGTTCATAAAACATATTATGCACTGATAAATACGGAAGGGTATAATGGTCGATAGTTACTGTTTATGTCAACTAGACATGTGTGTGGCAATATGTTGACTTTGCTTGATAATATTTTGCAATTGTGCGTTATGCCATGAAAAAATAAGATAATTGTTTAAAAACAGAGCGGTTTGTGTTTGTTACACGTTAGACGTCAAAAAGCAATCACAATATCATAGGCTTGCTAAAACTTTTACTATAGAAACTTTTTCCCCGAGTCCGACAGATATAGTTCGGTAAATAAAGTTCTTATCTGACGTACATTTCTCGCGTATAACTGAAACCGAACACCATCATGTACTATGCAGCCCTCGGCTATAATGAATTACAAGAGGGCCAAGATGGTCATATATCGCTATGCTGCCCCAAAGACAAAAAATAGGTCTAAAGTCATGATCAAAGCAACCCGCTGACAAACCTAACTTTTGACCAATACGTTACACAGTTTCGGCCTTGACTAAAGTTCATCAAGACAAACTTTCTTTCAAAATGACTGATGCCGGTGTGTCAAATGTGGCTTCTAGAGTTCGTAGGTTTTTAAAAGATTTGAGCCGAAGTCCTACTTTTTTACCCAACGAAACCCAGTTTCAAACTAAACCTTAACTTCATCAAAACAAACATTTTTCAAGATGATTTGGTCCAAAATGTGAATTCTAGAATGTTGATGTTTTATGAGTTCACCTTGTTATTTTATGATGTGACCAAATTTCAAACTTGACCTAGCAGTTATCAAGACATTTCCAGGATGATTGGGTGCAAATTTTGCTTTTGGAGTGATCACAAGGTTTTTCTATTATTTGACCTGGTGCCCTAGGTTTTGATCACACGTAATATAGTTTCTATCTTGTCCTATATGTCATCAAGACAAGCATTCTAACCAATTTTACGGATGATTGGGTACAAAATGTGGTTTCTACAATGTTTGGAATATTTTTCTATTATTTGACATTGTCTAGGACTTGATCCGGCGTGACCTTGTTTCAATTTTTGGTCGAGAGATCATCAAGAAAAATATTTTGACCAATTTTCATGACGATTGCACTTATAGAATGTTCAGCCGGTAAGTGAAGACAGACAGGCAGGCTAGGATGAGCTCAAAAGAGAACATTTTCTTAAGTCATCTACTCTAGTTTCACCGATGTTGGAGCTAAATATTAACTCATCTTTAGTAATAAATTATCTTACACAAGCAAGATAAATCTGTCATGCAAAAACTACACCGTTCAAAATGATTTTACTCGCCGATTCTTAAGAAACGAATGCTACAATTATCATGTAATTATTTCTTTTATTATCTTGCATTTCCCCCGTAAGATTCCAAACATGATGCGATATTTTCAAATCCAATCTACATAAATACCTAGCAACTGACGACCATTATACGCTTCCGTAAATAAAAGTCAAATTTTATCTTATTAACCTGTTAATAACCAACAACACGAATTTTATCTACATAACCACTTAATAAAGTAACATACTAAGTGGTAACTAAAGTTATAACTAGTTGATTATTTATAATGTTTCTTATTATCTGTCAACACAAATATTACCTAGACCTCTAGTTAACCTGATAATGTTTGATGACTGGCAACACGAATTTTATCTAGACAACCACTTATTTAGTAGTTTTATAGTTGGCTGCTAAAGTCGTAACTAGTTAGCCACTTAATATGTGACTTATCATTTGTCAACACAAATATTATCTAGTTAAACTGTAAACAATTAGCACTGATTTTAAAGACTAAGATAACTAAACTAGTGGTAGTCTTGGTAACTAGCATGGCTATAATTTCTGTTAGATATCTATCTAACGGTGAATTCATCAAGAACGTTAACTAGATAACCAGATATTTAACGCGATAATAATATGGTTAACACGATTTAATTCGAGAATCTTAAGTCGTTATCTAACGGCAGGAATTTTCAACCATATGTTTCTGACATTTCGTTTGAAGAATACATGAGGCAGCAAGGAGCTCAAAAGAGACGTAAATATAAACTTATTATTCTGTTGTTTAAAATGAAAAATAATCTGGGCCCATAATATCTCTCTTCACTTGTCCCGCAAAATGTCGGACAGACCACAACAATTTACGTAACTCAGATAATCTATTGACCTTCCCAACCAGAACTCTTTGTAAAACCTTGTTGAGTCACCTCTCTGTCGTTGCGGTTAGAGGACAACAACCAATATTTCCTAGGATGTGATTTCTATACAAATGCACGCCAAATTATACTCAAAACCCTTCTTAATGGGGGAATGGATAAAAATATCATAATACCAACATTAAGCTGTTTCATGCTTTCCACGATTATATTCTAGCCAGTAATAGATTTTAACCCAGGCACATAAAACACCACACAAGTATGAAATTAATTCTTTACCTTTCTGCATGTAAGCCTCCCATGCCATCTGTTGTTTTTCTCTTCTAAGTCCATGCCTCTAACAGATACAGTCTTTTTGTTTATTATGTTATTATTATTTTTGCCATTTCCCCAAAATTAATCATTTAAACGATTTTTCTAAAAAAAATACTTTAATTATAATTCATTCTGATTCCAGTAATAACTTAAATGCGTCCCTTCATCATTGCAATTTATTATGTATGTTTCTTTAGGGAGAGGAACTCCATAAGATAATTCTTTTGTTTCAATCCCTTTCAGTATTTATATTGTTACACCTGTATGTATGATTGCATTGCACATATACTGAGTAAATACGTTTAAACCAATTAGTGGCTTACACTTTAGTTTGCATCAGGCACCCAGTGGCAAGTTTGTAATTTTAGATTGAGTCATCCAATGATTTCATGTTGAATTCTGGCCGAAATGTTCCTTTTTACTGTTCATACAATGAAGAAAACTGAAGTAAATGTTCTACTGTTTAGTCTGTCCCAGGTCTGAATTAATGACCACATGAGCATTTCAGTGATGAGGACAGCGTCAATAGTTCATATATATAGCGCATCTTCCTACTCTACATGAATTATTTACCTGATACAATAACCTCCCACGTGCGACTATTCGCTGATGGTACAGCCGTTTACAATGCAGTGGTCTTACAAAATGAAGCAGAGCGGTAGTGTATAGGTTAAGGTGTATGTCACTCATCCCGGAGGTTGCGGGTTCGAGCCCCACTGGGGTCACGATCGTACCTTTTCATATGACACCAGTACTTTTTCCAGAAAGCGAACTCGATAGTGACTCGATAAGCTACAAGCTTTCTTACAGATCGAGCTAAAATAAATAAGTATAAACTAAATGTAGTTTAGTTTAGTTTTTAGTAGGAGGAAAATGTAGAAGATGGACTTTAACCACAGTAAGTGCCAGATCCTCCATACAGCTGCACAACGCCCTTGGCTGGAACACCCTTCAGAGTAGGCATCTAATCAACAAACTGGTTATAACACAATCTTGTAGCAATCTCCCTACCCAGTGATCTAGAAATGCTAAGCTTATGCAGCCCCTTGATTCTTACACGGACTTCTGTTATTATTCGTTTTTACCCATACCACAGTCCTGTATAATAGTTAACTCCCGCATATAACAACACTGCCTTATCTTGAATTAAATACCTATTATTATAGATTTTTGCTTGAATCATTCAATCAGGCAGTGTCCTAACTAAGTTGTTGTGTTTAAAACTTTTACCCTTTTTGAAGGTGCCTACTAAACGACGGTACCGGTATTCTCCGGTACCGGTATCCGCCGGTATCGCCTATCATTTTAAATAATCGATAATTGAGAGTGTCGTGTGTTTACATGGTTGAACAATTATAAAGTATAAACTTTTTTTTGGTAAATTTGATGTATGTGTTACTTAAAATAATTAAATATGAAGCCGTAATGTACAAATTAAGATTAAAGATGCAATGGTTGGTTAAAGGACTAAACTCGGCCGTCTCTTTATGAAACCACATCAGTGTAATTCACACATGTACTTGAAATCATTTATTGTGCTTCAATACGTGACTGCATAATATATTTTGCCCAAATTGTCCATGTTTCAAATAATAAGTATGCATGTCTAGATTGCATGTGTAAGTCAAATAAATTAGATGTCACGAATAAATAGTAAACATGAATATTACTGTAATTAAAGTCACCTTATCAATATGTCATTGCCATGTCATGTACACTTTTACCGAATAAAAAACTAAAATTTATAAACTTAACGATGTTATACTCTAAGAAACATAGAACTGACTAGATAAAATGAACGAACAAATAAATAAATACATGGGACATGTTGTACAATTAAGCTTGTCAAAGACATACTAAACAATAACCAAGAGACCAGGCCCCGTGCTTATAAAAGTTCCTTGAGCACAATCTCATGCTCAGCATAAAATCATGCTAAAGTTTTATGAAGTGAAGTCAAGTTATGTCTTGTTACTTAGTCGGGAAACATAACACTAATCAGAATGTCTGTTCTTCAGCTTATGTATCTTAATATTAAAACAAAAATAATATCAAACAGGGAATGCCACGTACCAAAAACGCAGCCTCCCCAAAACGAGCCCCACAGCACCCAGAAGTGCACACCACCAACACACACACACACACACACGCACACGCACACGCACACGCACACAACACACACACACACACACACACAATCATGTACACACACAAACATACACTACCAACACACACAAGCACACAAAGCAAACACACGAGGACAAAACGAATTAACGGAACACAGTGGGGCACCGCCTTGGAACGGTCAGTGGCAAAAACACCACTGGGGAGCTTAAACCGGTTTATGGTGCGCACCCAACCTCACTCTTACCCCCACCATGTTCCAAAGTCACAGGACAGTGTAAATAAAAGTAATCCCTGCTAGGTGAATCTCTAACACACGCAATGGAAACAAAAGGCATGGTATGTAAAACACAAAAATGCTCGTGTATAAATATATAAAAAACAAGAGCTGTCCCTCACAAGTGACGAATGCCCCCGAAAGAGGTGCCTCACAGTCTGTGTCCTCTCCATGTGCTCAATAAATGTGCTATGTAATTTTAAAATCCTTCCATGCATGACAGAGTAATCATGCATACAGTATTCCATTACTTTAAACACTAAGTGTGACCTTGACCTTTGAGGTAGGGACTTGGGTATTGCACGCGACACGTCGTCTTGATGTGCTAGACATTTGTGCCAAGTTATTTTAAAATCCTTCAATGCATGACAAAGTTACAGTCTGGACACGAATGTGTGCATATATGCATATATAGAGGAATCCATTACCTTCAAACTCTAAGTATGACCTTGACCTTTGAGCTAGGGACGTGGGTCTTGCACGCGACACGTCGTCTTGATGTGCTTGACATGTGTGTCTAGTTATTTGAAAATCCTTCAATGCATGACAAAGTTACAGTCCGGACACGAATGTGTGCATATATAGAGGATTCCATAACCTTCATACTCCAAGTGTGACCTTCACCTTTGAGGTAGGGATGTGGGTCTTGCACGCGACACGTCGTCTTGATGTGCTAGACATGTGTGCCAAGTTATTTTAAAATCCTTCAATGCATGACAAAGTTACAGTCCGGACACAAATTTGTAAGTGGGGACGCACGGACGGACGGACAGACGGACAGACGGACAGACGGTCAGACGGACAGACGGTGCGATTTTAATATGCCACCCTTCGGGGGCATAAAAACAAACCTTGAGAACCAAAAAACGTATGTACTCAATGCATTTGCAGAAGGCAGAGCACCAAGAGAAACACCCTTAAGGGCCCGACGAAACAGGCCAGAGGACAGAAATCAAAACAGTTTCGTCCCAGTGGGATTTAAAAACTGCCCATCACAGAGTCCTCCCCCTCTTCCGTCAGACACAATCAAAGAGGGAAGCGTCCAACTGTAAACGGGTTGAACACCAAACATGCGGTGTGTCTCAAAACAGTAGGGTCGTAACCTCTTTTAACAAAACGTTTTATAATTTTAGCAAATACAGTTGGAAAATTGCCATGACCCAAAATCTTACGAAGTTTGTAAACCACATCCCCATAAAAATCGGGTTTTGAAATACCTTCTCGCAGAAGAGTCTTTAGATTACTATTGAATTTCAAAACCAAATCAGAATAAACCCGACTTTGTAAATAAATATAACTTGACTTCATTTCATATTTTTTTAGCTTGATTTTGCGCTGAGCATGAGATTATGCTCAAGAAACTTTTATAAGCACGGGGCCAAGAAACAAGAGGTATTTCTGTAAAAGTTGAATGCATGAACGAACGAATGAATGCTTTTTATGGGCCTATCTAACATCATAAGTACTACACCCTGCAGTTAGTAGGAGGGGAAGCATCAGACATAAATAATTAAAAATATTTTTATAACCCACCACAGCAAGTAACTGCAAATATGTTTACATGTATGTGGTGCGTACATTTGATATTTTTCAAGCGGGACAAAGGAGTTATTATAAAAGCATATTTTACTCTAATTGCCGTCTTTTTCACAGCGACCGATACTGAATAAACAACCCAATTAAGGGATTATAGGGACCCCAAAGTGTCACCTTGTATATTGTCACTTTTTAACACGGATTAATTACTTAAATCTGAAGTCTATGAGAAAGTAGAATAAATGTGAAATATAAGAAGCTGCATATAGAGTGCATAAACAATAAAAAAATCATTATTCACTAATTCACTCTTAAAATTAAAACAGTCAAGAGTTGACATGAGTCACTTTCTTACATATGTATACAGCATAATTTACTGCTAATATTAATTGAAAAAAAAATCAAATCTAGTAAATATTTAAATGCACGTATAGTTAACTTGTAGCGCACTTATCATGTCTGCATGAAGAATATTACACACTTTTTATGAATTATTTTAATTATAATTTACGACTGTAAATGTATATAAAAAGAGATCTGTATGCAATGTCATTATAGGCATGAAAGCATCATATTATCGTGAATGAAAATACTCAAACTATGACTCGTATGAGATTTTAGTAAATATTATAAAATCTGCAAGTGTTTTGTCCTGAACATAAATACCTATTAAATAGCCATATTAACAAAAGCTTACTTGAATAATCTTACTCTTGTACTAAATTTATTATTGTATAGAGAAATGTTTAAATAAATATAAGTCTTCATATACAGTTCTGCCACTATTTTGATATTTGCAGATCGCATTTATTAAATATTCATCGTCTATAACTGCATAATTTATATTTACTTTACATAAGTACACAACTAGCAGTTTCTTTCTCGATCAACGCCTCTTTCTCAACAACTTGCAACATTCATTCAAGCATTTCGGATACCGGGATTTGCGATACCGGCGTTTCTTGATCGATACCGTCGTTTAGTAGGCACCCTTTTTGAACTTTTAACAAAGTTACTTTTTGTAACTGTAAAAACTATCTTGCAGTTATTTACTTTTACTCTCATTAATACCCGGTGTGCACTCTTCACATAAAAGTTCTGCAGTGTTGTGTCCGAATATTGTACGGCAAGGTACGGAGTATTCCTTTTTTTCTTATTTTCACGTGTTTGATTGAAGACGTTGACACCGGTGGAAATTTGTTTCGAAAAAATGTCAAGTCTGAAGCAAACACCATTGACCTGTAGTGGACACACTCGTCCTGTCGTTTTTCTTACTTATAGCGACATTACTCCATTTGGTTATTTCTTGATTAGCGCGTGTAAAGGTAAAGTATGTTAGGGCAAAAACTCCTGATTCGGACAGTTTAAATTTCGGATAAATTACTAAGATTATTGAGGATGATGAGGAAACCTTGTTATTATTCCACAATTGTCATACATGTCTTTATGTGTACTACAAAACAATAAGGTTCTAAATATACCAAGTCTTCCTCTTCTATTTTATTAATGTAGAGTCAGTGTACCCGATTTCGCACAGGACGCAGTTTCGCACACCTAGTTCAAATTATGTAAATAAATTCTGAAATTTTTTTTAAACTGTTGTTGATTTTGGCTTGTTTTTGTTTAATTATTATGGGATTTGGGTAGACACGGATGAAAATTTCATGTTTGTTACGTAGAATAATGTGAAAAATCAGTTGTTTTTCTTGTTCTCCCAACATATAGCTGAACTTAATTTAGCATTTTTCCTTTTTTCGGATAGTGAAATATTTAATAGAGTAATTTCATTTACAGTGGAGGACGGCCCAATGACTGTATGCTAAAGTTTAAGCTAAACTTTGTTACAAAATATTGATGTTTTGGAGTCTCTACAGCATGTTAAAGCCATTGCATAAATTTGCAGATGGTGACTGTAGTGAGGTATTCCTTGTAGTCTGTATATATACAAAATAGATAGAAAATGTGGAATAATATAAATTTTACAAGCTTTAAGATGTTATTCCTTCTTTTTCAATAACTTGTTTTGATAACTGATCCGTCGTTTTAAAAATAGTAGGGTGTGCGAAACCGGGTTCACTATTTAAGGTGAACTGGTCACACTTTTGATGTTTATAATCGAGCGGGTCAATGGTATGACGTCATTATAGAATAAAGTGAAAGTAGAAAACAAATGTGAAAGAATGTTCATTTTTTGTGATCAGTACAGTAATAGTTTTGATTCTTGAGCTCTTTTGAGTAAATAGTTAATTTGTCATGAAAAGTGTGCGAAATCGAACACACTAACTCTATATGCTTCATGCATCAATTTGTAATTGCCAATTGGAACCCATACCAGAACTTCTGGCAGAAGTTTGGGGTCAGACAGTTAGAACAACAAGTACAACCTTATGCTGCCAACTGGGTCTTGAATCAGCCATATAATCCAGTAAATCATACATGTACAGTTACAAAAAGTACAGTGGCCATCTCTAACAATGTAGATTATGGACAGACATTGCCCTATTGAACAAGATTGTGAATTGTCTCATAGCAGTTCATGCATGTTACCTTTCGGAAATCGCACCTGTATGATCTATGAGGAATAGTCATGGTATGAAATTCTTTCCATACCAGTGTAGGGTTATTTAATATCTACCTGGTTATTTGTTCTTCCCATGGACAGTTGTCAACGATGCTTGTATTACTTCTACAAGTGTGGAGGCATTTAAGTCTACCATCAAGTCTAGACATTCAAGTCTACCATCCAGCTTGTACCAATCAGTGTTTCTTTCCAGTCCTTTGTGAATGGGGCTGGGGCCCTTTCAGTTGTGAAAATAAGCAGCGTAAATTCCCTGTAAAAGTATACTCAAATTGTGAAAAAAGCATTTTGACACAAATATGTAAGAAGTTGTTAAATCATGGATGTTTTAAGTTCCACAATCTGACCAAAACCACACACATTTTTTTTGCAATTTCTTAAAGAAAATATACAAATATTGAAAAAATATCATTGCAATGTTTATAGCACTTTAAAACACTAATTTTGGCCCCATAACCCTTCAAATATTTTATATATTCTACCCCAATTTGACAAAAATTCCCCTCAAAATGCTGACAAAAATCTGTTATTTATTTAATCATGTGTTGGCTAAAACTAGTTGAATTGAGAAAGAATGATTGCAGGCATTATTTAAGTAGAATGCTACATGACTCTGAGCAATGCCATAGTGATAATCACTCATGGTAATTGGTATACCAATTATAGAACCAGTAAGTCACACTGAAATTGGTATACCCATTTTAAAACCAGTGAGACTAATGGTAATTGGTATGCCCAGTATAGAACCAGTAAGAATCTACCCATTATAGAACCAGTAAGACTCACTGTAATTGGTATACCCATTATAGAACCAGTAAGACTCACAGTAATTGGTATACCCATTATAGAACCAGTAAGACCCACTGTAATTGGTATACCCACTATAGAACCAGTAAGACTCACTGTAATTGGTATACCCATTCTTGAACCAGTAAGACTCACAGTAATTGGTATACCCATTATAGAACCAGTAAGACTCACTGTAATTGGTATACCCATTATAAAACCAGTTAGACTCACAGTAATTGTATACCCATTAAAGAACCAGTAAGACTAACTGTAATTGGTATACCCACAATAGAACCAGTAAGGCTCACAGTAATTGGTATACCCTTTATAGAACCAGTAAGAATAACTGTAATTGGTATACCCATTATAGAACCAGTAAGAATAACAGTAATTGGTATACCCATTATAGAACCAGTAAGACTCACAGTAATTGGTATACCCATTATAGAACCAGTAAGAATAACAGTAATTGGTATACCCATTATAGAACCAGTAAGACTCACTGTAATTGGTATACCCATTATAGAACCAGTAAAACTCAAAGTAATTGGTATACCCATTATAGAACCAGTAAAACTCACTGTTATTGGTATACCTTTAATAGAACCAGTGTATCATTGTAATTCAAATACCCATTATAGAACCAGTAAGACTCACTGTAATTGATATACCTTTAATAGAACCAGTGTATCACTGTAATCCGAATACCCATTATAGAACCAGTAAGACTCTTGGTAATTAATATACCTATAATAGAACCAGTAAAACTCAAAGTAATTGGTATACCATTATAGACTCACAGTTATTGGTATACCCATTATAGAACCAGTAAGACTTGGTAATTGGTATACCCATTATAGAAGCAGTAAGACTCTTGGTAATTAAAATACACATTATAAAACCAGTAAAACTCATGGTAATTGGTATACCCATTATAGAACCAGTAAGACTCACAGTAATTGGTATATCCATTATAGAACCAGTAAGACACACAGTAATTGGTATACCAATTCTAGAACCAGTAAGACTCACAGTAATTGGTATACCCATTATAGAACCAGTAAGACTCACTGTAATTGGTATACCCATTATAGAACCAGTAAGACTCACAGTAATTGGTATACCCATTGTAAGACCAGTAAGACTCACAGTAATTGGTATACCCATTATAGAACCAGTAAGACTCACAGTAATTGGTATACCCATTATAAGACCAGTAAGACTCACTGTAATTGGTATACCCATTACAGAACCACCAGTAAGACTCACAGTAATTGGTATACCCATTATAGAACCAGTAAGACCCACTGTAATTGGTATACCCACTATAGAACCAGTAAGACTCACTGTAATTGGTATACCCATTCTTGAACCAGTAAGACTCACAGTAATTGGTATACCCATTATAGAACCAGTAAGACTCACTGTAATTGGTATACCCATTATAGAACCAGTAAGACTCACAGTAATTGGTATACCCATTATAGAACCAGTAAGACTCACTGTAATTGGTATACCCATTATAGAACCAGTAAGACTCACAGTAATTGGTATACCCATTATAAGACCAGTAAGACTCACTGTAATTGGTATACCCATTATAGAACCAGTAAGACTCACTGTAATTGGTATACCCATTACAGAACCACCAGTAAGACTTGGTAATTGGTATACCCATTATAGAACCAGTAAGACCCACTGTAATTGGTATACCCATTATAGAACCAGTAAGACTCACTGTAATTGGTATACCATTATAGAACCAGTAAGACTCACAGTAATTGATATACCCATTATAGAACCAGTAAGACTCACAGTAATTGGTATACCCATTATAAGACCAGTAAGACTCACTGTAATTGGTATACCCATTATAGAACCAGGTAGTCACACTGTAATTGGTACCAGTATAGAAGGTATTTCCTGAAAACTTGAATTTATTTTGCCTTGAAGATTTGAAAGATGTCATTATTATCAAAGCAATCCAGGCTCCTGATTTTTTATGTTTGAAAGAAAGTTAAAACTTTATGCAGTCTGGCTTTGCCATTGCAGGAAAGCATTGGAGCCTGAATTTATGATATTACGATTTATCTTAGTAGTTATAACAATAATTATTTCTAAAAGTTTTACAATTTCAATTTAATGTGTAAGACCAACAGTTAACAATGATGTCAATAAAGATAGAGGCAGGGAAGTGATTGTAAAATCTTTACATTTTATTAAGATGTAACAATATATATTATTATGTTCATTGTGAGAGGTTTGGAGTTGTTTCCAAGTCTTTTGGGATGTATTTTGTAGCAAAGAAATATGGTATTGAAATCCATATGTGAATGAATACCAAGGTTTTACATGTTCTGTACATTTGTATATCTTTATTACAATGGTTACAGAATAGATTATACAGAAATTAATTTTCACCTTTGTATATACATGTAGATGGAAAGCCAATGTTACGTCAGGGTGATACAGGGGACTGGATTGGAACATTTGAAGGACATAAAGGAGCTGTGTGGGGAGCCACTCTCGCCAGAGATGGCTCGAAGGCTGCTACTGGAGCCGCAGACTTCACAGCGTAAGTACAAAAAAATGTATACTGTAAAACATTCATAATCTCGCCAGAGATGGCTCGAAGGCTGCTACTGGCGCCGCAGACTTCACAGCGTAAGAATACTGTAAAACATTCATGTAAAACAGTCATTGCTGTTTGGAAGGACTTTAAGACCACCATCTTGTCATCAATTTGGTATGGACAATTCCTACTTCCAGTTACTGATGGCAAACAAACTACTACTTTATACATACAGACTCAGGTTAGTTCCCATGTATGGGCCTCAGTATTAAGAGCCTAATATACCTTAGTCTTTTTTTCAGTTTTAGTCTATTGCCATCTTAGGACTTGAAAACCATAAGGACTAGAGAAACAAATACACTTCCACCAGATTTTTACTCTTACAGCATATGCTGTCTCGTCCATCAGTCCACCATTTCCATCAAATATCTCCTCTGAAACTATTGGGCCAATGTTGATGAAACTATGCAGGGCTGTTCCTTGCATCAAACTCTTATCAAAACTATTCAAAGAATTCCATTCCATGCAGAACTCTAGTTGCTATGGCAACAAATAGCAAACGCTGAAAAATCTCACTTTCTCTAGTACATGTATAATTGTTTAATATCACTTACTTTCCTACATTTCAGTAAGATTTGGGATGCAGTGAGTGGTGAAGAATTACATACTTTCCAACACAAACATATCGTGAAGTGTGTGGACTTCTCCCGAGATGGCAACTATCTTCTTACAGGCAGTCAGGAGAAACTGCTCCGGATATTTGATCTGGAGAAATTAGATAAAGGTCAGTGCAAAATAGTTAATACAAAGTACATGTAATGATAGCCAGTCAAGTATCAGTTAACATGCCACTATGTTTACCTTGTCGGCCATACAATATTTATGGAAATATATAGGCAAAAAGAATTCATTACCCAAGGTTAGTCATTTGTTCAGTATTGAAATGGTAAGCCATACGCTGAAAAGTGAAACTGCACAAACTTCTGATAATCAATGTTACAATGTTACATCATTCTACTTTCGTAAAATAAATGCAAAAATGTCCGTTCCCCTCATCAGTGAAGATACACACATATCTTACAGACTTTGTTTTCATTAATCAAATCACTATACAGTGTTTATTTTCATTTTATAGATGCACAGACTTTCTCCGGGCATACTGCATTCCTAAAGAATGCTGTATTTACAAAAGATGGTAAACGTATTATCAGCGCAGCAGAGGACAAAACAATAAGGTAAATCGTAAATATCGTAAAGAACAAGTTGGCATTTATGGCTGCTGAGTGGTAAAAAGCAGTTTGATTTTTCTTTAACCTGGCACTCAATGCCAGGGTGAGCTTTTAGGATCACTCAATGTCCAATGTCCGTCAGTTCATAATTTCCTTCAAATAAAATCTCCTCTGAAACAACACGGCCAATATTGATAATGCTTGGCAGGGATATTCCTTGCTCTAAGCTCTATTAAAGTTGTTGAAATAATTCCATTCCATGCAGAACTCTGTTATGGCAACGGAAAGGAAAAACTTTTTTTTTAAATTCTCAAGAACCACAAGGCCCAGAGCTTTATGTTTTAGGTGTAGCATTGTCCAGTGGAACTCTACAAATATTGTTCAAATTATTACCCTGGATTGAGATAGACCTGGCTTTGGTGGTCACTTGGTTTTACATAGGCTTATAATACAGGGAAAATATTAACTTCTCTAAATCCACAAAGCCTAGAGCTTAGATAGTTGGCATGTAGCATTGCCTAGTGAACCTTTAACAAGATTGTTGAAATCTTGTAGCTTTGTGGCTGAAATGGATATGCAAATGGAAAATGTATCAGCAAAACTTTTTCATTTGTTAGGTGTAGTTATTGTTACTCCATGGTAATGTCTTAAAGTCTCAACAAGGCTTATGCTTTAGTTGACTGGGTGATATATTCAAAGCAAATTGATAAAGTAACTGTCGATGTACTTTTTGAAGGACCATGATCACTTTGGATGTTACCATTACACAGTGCACTTATTTACAATATCAGTAAAGATGTCTTACCAGCATAATAGACAGTTACTTGTCCTAGAGCATTCCTAATGTTGCCTTTTAAATTGAAAGCCCATGTTATAAGTAGAGTTAAGTATTTTTTTTTCAATAATATTTCAAAAACTAAGAAACATTTACTTATAACATATTTTTTGAAGTACTGACATACATATGACAATAAGGTTTGTATCAATATTGTATAAGAGTAAATCAAACACAGTTCTATCATGTTTCTATAACATTTATACTTTGTGTTTGAAAATAATCATGTGGCTTTAATGTTGTAGACAATGCTATGTTAGTGACTTTGATTTTTTATATGTGAAATATTTGCACAAAATGATTGATTGTTTTATTGTAGAGTGTGGGATATATCAAGTGGGTCAGAAGTGAAGAAGATTGACCTTGATTCAGCCCCAACTAGTCTAGAGCTGTCACATGATGGTTCAGTTGTCACAGTAACTTATGGTTCAACGACCAGCTTCTGGAATGCTGAAACGTTAGAAATATAACTCTCCTGTGAAGATAATTCATTCAGTTTTCTTTCAAACTTGTATGATTAATTTTTTATGGAATTTCATTTTACAGCAATTCCTTGTAAGCCTTTGTTTTAGTCTAATTAGTCAAATTAAACAAATTGCAAATGCACAATTTCACATTATTTATATGATGTTTCAAGACTCTGTAAATTACTTACTATTTTGTGATTTTACTATTATTTATACCTTTCCTTTTTTAACCCAATTTTTATGCCCCCGAAGGGTGGCATATTAAAATCGCACCGTCTGTCCGTCCGTCTGACCGTCTGTCCGTCCGTCCGTGCGTCCCCACTTACAAATTCGTGTCCGGACTGTAACTTTGTCATGCATTGAAGGATTTTAAAATAACTTGGCACACATGTCTAGCACATCAAGACGACGTGTCGCGTGCAAGACCCACATCCCTACCTCAAAGGTGAAGGTCACACTTGGAGTATGAAGGTTATGGAATCCTCTATATATGCACACATTCGTGTCCGGACTGTAACTTTGTCATGCATTGAAGGATTTTCAAATAACTAGACACACATGTCAAGCACATCAAGACGACGTGTCGCGTGCAAGACCCACATCCCTAGCTCAAAGGTCAAGGTCATACTTAGAGTTTGAAGGTAATGGATTCCTCTATATATGCATATATGCACACATTCGTGTCCAGACTGTAACTTTGTCATGCATTGAAGGATTTTAAAATAATTTGGCACAAATGTCTAGCACATCAAGACAACGTGTCGCGTGCAAGACCCACGTCCCTAGCTCAAAGGTCAAGGTCACACTTAGAGTTTGAAGGTAATGGATTCCTCTATATATGCATATATGCACACATTCGTGTCCGGACTGTAACTTTGTCATGCCTTGAAGGATTTTAAAATAATTTGGCACAAATGTCTAGCACATCAAGACGACGTGTCGCGTGCAAGACCCACATCCCTACCACAAAGGTCAAGGTCACACTTAGAGTTTATAGGTAATGGAATCCTGTATATATGCATACATTTGTGTCCGGACTATAACTTTATTATGCTTTGAAGGATTTTAAAATAACTTGGCACAAATGTCTAGCACATCAAGCGGATGTGTCGCGTGCAATACCCAAGTCCCTACCTCAAAGGTCAAGGTCACACTTAGTGTTTAAAGTAATGGAATACTGTATGCATGATTACTCTGTCATGCATGGAAGGATTTTAAAATTACATGGCACATTTATTGAGCACATGGAGAGGACACAGACTGTGAGGCACCTCTTTCGGGGGCATTCGTCACTTGTGAGGGACAGCTCTTGTTTTATATATTTTCATTAAGAGACATGAGAAATGTGCTACACACAGATAGAAATTCCACATCCATTTAATATACTATTCAATTTCAGGTTTGATAAACTTCGTGAGTTTCAGTCACCGACACAAATCAACACAGCATCATTGCATCCTGACAAAACCATATTTATATCTGGTGGTGAAAACTTTATCATGTATAAATTTGATTATGAGACTGGAACAGAACTAGGTATGTAAATCAACAAGCAGCTGGCGCAAGATCGGTGTATTTCACACCAAAACTACTTCAACCATAGCTGTCCGACCTTTGATTTTGTTTCATTTGAAATCTCTAGATGTATTTGCTAGAAAAGCAAGGACTTAACTATTGTAATTTGGCAACATGTTGACCTACATATGGCCTTGACCTACATATGGCCTTGACCTATGTCTTGCAGCTGACACATCCTTTGGTTATATTTGATAACTAGTAATTTTGTTTTAATGGATGAGCTATGTGTAATTTATCTATCTTAAGCAAGTATGGGCATTGTTTCACTAAGTGTGATCAAGAATTTAAGATAGGGACTTTGGTTTAATGTATGGCACATTACCTGGCCAGGGTCACAAGTAATTCTTTGGTGAAATATATTTTTGATGTAGTTACTCAGAGAAGGTTGACAGACAAACACACAAATGACATTATGACAACAGTGCTAAGCTAACATGAGTGGGTTTGACACAAGTACATTTCTGATAAACAATTTTTTTTTATCTCATATGTAGAAGTAGACTAATTTTGTGGGGGAAAAGGTCTTGGGCATGAACTGATTACCTGTATACAGATTAAATCTTGTATCGAAGGATTTGTGAGCTATCATTTTGCAGTAATTAATTAGTGACTGTTACAATGGAAATAAAGCACCAAGTGTGTTATGAAAATAAACAGTGTCAGGAATACATAAGGCATGATTATCGCCCTTGAAAAGTGTTCTTGGAAAAACTGAATTAACGGTAATGGAAAAAGGCTTGTGAAAGGAAAATGAATATAATGCTGAAAGGCTAAGTGGAACTTTTTGTCTGTGAATATTTGTATTAAGACAACATAGTTGAAATATGATTTACCCTGCAAACTTGTTTACATAGCAATTATTTGTTTCAGATGCATTTAAGGGCCATTTTGGACCAGTTCATTGTGTTCGATTTTCACCAGACGGAGAGGTTTATGCTAGCGGCAGTGAGGATGGAACTCTAAGACTCTGGCAGACGACAGTTGGCAAAAATTATGGACTGTGGAAATGTGTTCAACCTGAAGATATTACTCAGAATTCTGACTCCACACCAACTAAGCCAGAAGCCTAGCATTCAATAGATTTAGTCACATAGTGCTGATATTTATTGTTGTTAAGTCAATCTGGAAGTGTATGCTTTGGTAACGAGGATAGCCTGTTTCTTAAATGTCAGTTTTAGTTCTCTTGATGAGAAATTCAAAATGTTTCACTCATATTGTGCCGAGTGTCTGTTAAAAATTTATACATTTACAAACCACAACACTTCAAAGCAGACGACAGATACATTGTCCTCTGACTAGTAGTTTTGCTGTTAACCTTTTCGATCACAATTTTGAAGCACCCCCATTCGAAATATTCAAGTCAGAGGATATCATTTTAAAATCTAGATACAAGTGGATTGAAAAGCTGTTGTTAAATCTTGCCTTACAGATGTTGAGAGATTCTGCCTTTACAATCACTGCAGATCATGATCAGACACTACACCCAGAAAATCTGAGCATGATCTACAGTATTTGCTGTTAAATTATAAATTTTCAGTTAACTCTTCATTTGTAATATTAACATCCAGTTTGATAAATGGACAAGTCTGTTACAGAAATTCACTCCAAAAAGAGTTCATTTTCAGTTTTGTATTTTAATGTAAGAACATTAAAATGTTAAATGAATATTACAATATAAGTAGAACTGAAATTCCTTCTTGAAACAATATTAAGGTCTGAAATTCTAATAGCCGTGGCAATATTACAAAGATATTTATGATTTTGTAGAGGAAGAATGGTTGACTGGAAACGTTCTTGACAAATTATGTAAAACCATTCATTTTTGGTGAAATTTTTGGTAGGTCAATCTAAAGATTGATTATCTCAAAGAAAAAAACATCTGTCTTTCCTATTTTCTACACCTGCCAGCCACACAATACATTACATTACATATGCACAAAGTTTTATGCCATTTATAGTAACCTGAAGGTAAGATCTGAAGACAAGGATGTATTGATCTATCACAAGTTCATGCATTGATGTTTTGTTATTAATAGTTAAATTCTTAATGGAAACAAAAGATTCATTGAAATGGTACAAGATCTTTCACTTTTTTCTTTGGTTTGGCATGAAGAACTGTAGAACATACTGGTTGAACTTTTGTTCTTAAAAAACACATATTGTTTTCTATATCAGAATGTGTCTGTATGAAATTGATGTCAGTGATGTGTGTACCCAGTGTTTTCGAACTTAATGACCACTGTTAACTGTGTTTCGAGGTCTCAGTTTGCTTTACAACATTTTATACAGAGAGGTGCAAGATCTATAGTCTCTGATGTTAAAAGATCACAAAATTTAGCAAGTGCATTAAATTATGTTTGTTTAAGAAAGAACTGCTCTTTTGTTTTGTTTATTTAAGTGCCAAGAAAACTTACTTTGAAATAAAAGGAAAAAGAATTTTTTGATTTCTTTTTGATATAAATTTTCAGTTATAGATGCCAGTCCTCAAAGATGGATGCAATATTACCAAGGTGACTGAAGTTTGTCCAAGTTCTAAAATGCAATAAAAACCTATTGTAGTCCTTTATGTAAACTTTGATTTGGGGTTAGTATGACGTAAGTAAATGCCAGGATGACCAGGAGCTCTTTGTAGAAAAGGGTCCCCCAAACTGTTAGAGAAAACTTGAGCCCATGGGCCTTAACCTTTGATGTGTTTACGCTGTTTATTTAAAGTTACGTAAATTCTCTCTGATATTGTTCAGGATCAGTGACCATAAACTGTCATTGTATAATGTAAGTTTCCATTATATACCGTTAATAAAGAAATGGGGTGGAGGAGAGGTATTACAAAAGAAGTATATATATTTGTACTTTACATTCATGAGAACTGCCATTGTGATATATTGAGAACATCATTGTCGGTATGTCCTACTTGGGATTGTGTGTCGAGAGGTTAAAATTTACTCCAGATTAGTTATTAATTTTCAGTATAATCATCTGAATGGACTGGCCTCGGACTTAGTTTGCATTTATTTCTGCTTTATTGCCAAAAAGACCTGAAGACCCATTGCTCTTCTACATTTTTTAGCTCACCAGGTACAAAGTGCCAGAGTGAACTATTAGGATCACTTGCTGTCCGGTGTACGTCGGCCGTCCGTCCATTTCCTTCAAACGACATCTTCTCTGAAATCACTGGGCCAATGTTGATGAAATTTTGCAGGGATGTTCCTTGCATGCAGCTCTATCAAAGTTGTTCAAATAATTTCATTCCATGCAGAACTCTGGTTGCTATGGCAACAAATAGGAAAAACTTTAAAAATCTTCTCTGAAACCACAAGGCCTAGAGCTTTGATATTTGGCATGTAGCATTATCTAGTGGACCTCTACCAAGATTGTTTAAATTATGACCCCCGGGTCAAAATTGACCACGCCCGGGGGTCACTTGATTTTACATAGGCTTTTATAGGAAAATCTTTAAAAATCTTGTTCTCTGAAACCACAAGGCCTAGAGATTAGAAATTTGGCATGTATAAAATGTATAAATGCCCAGTGAACCTCTACCAAGAGGGAGGGGGGGGGAGGTCACTTGATTTTACATTGGCTTATATTGGGAAAACTAGAAACCACAAGGCCGGCAGGCAGAGCTTAGATATTTGGAATGTTACTTAGCATTGAGTAGTGGACCTCTACGAATTATATTAAAATCATGACCCCTTGTATTATAGCCAATGGTAGTCAAGTAGACATTATTATGCGCAGCAGATGTACATAATCTATTCTTTTCTTAAGTATGACCAATGTGTTCACAAGTTATGTCCCTTTGGACTTAATAAAATGATTCTGCCTTAACCAGATCATAACTATAACCTTTTCAGTTTACTATTCAGCCAGTGAAATTTTCACTGATCACCCCTTCAAGCAATTACTGGTACTGTCCATATAGTGTGGATAAGTCTGTAAAGTTACTGTAGGTTTTGCATCTAGTTTAGGTGCACCTTCGGACTTTTTCCTTCAGATTTTACCAGAACTTTCACCAAAAGAAGTAGTTTTGAAGTCATGGTTAAATATGTTCGAAGGCTTTATAAAACAATTGTTAATGTTAATAATAGTTTCAGTGTTATACAATATAGTTTTGTAAATATAGTTGCATATAACCTGCAATTTGGTGATAGGCTACTATATTTTACAAAGAATTTTGATAAAGTGTCAGCCGGTAGATGGTATGTTAAAATGTATTGCTTATGATAAATCTAAAATTTTACAAGAAGAGGGTGAACGGACTTAGAGACTGTCAGGTGTATATGGGGAGCCAACCATATAGATTAACTTTTGCCTCGAGTCCACACCCTTAAGCCTTTAGTCCGTTTCTACTGATGGGGATGAATGCGTTCAAGTTTTACTTATATACTGATTAGAAACTTTTCTGACATTTACACTGGTTAGATAAATGAATGTAAATATTGATCTATAAAAATCAAATTGCTCTGCCTTTTACAAAACAAAAAGTAACATGTTAAACAGAAAAATATGAGAATTTCACAGTTGCAAGTTTAGTGTATTGTTATAGAAAAACACTTCTTCACACATTTACTGCCTATGATCTTGCTGGGTTTATAATGAATGATATATATCACTATTGTACAGTGACTTCATATGGTAAAAATACTGTGCCTATGTAAGATAACTGATATTGGGATTCCATTTCTATTTATGGACGTTTTACACTGATATGCAACATCAATACACTTGTTTAAATAGTCAGTTTTATATTCTGTTACTGTCAACTTGCTGGGGAATTGATCTGTCAGCCATTGATTTTTGTCAGCTCATCTCTGGATGAAATGCCCATTTATAAACGAGCAAGGGATTTTGTAGCCAACCACCATAAAATGAATAAGTAGTTTTAGCTGACTTAATGACTAAGTGCTCAATGTGAGCTGCATTTCTATCATCATTTTGTGTTCAAAATTATTTTGTGAACTCAATTTGTACTCCATTATCAGAAAAGTCTAGATAGAGTGGTTGACTGAAAATAGTAGATCAGCAGGTTAAATCAAAGATAAGCCTTGTGAAAACTCCAGAAGCTATATTTTATTCGTTATTATGGTTAGAATTGGTTAACTGTAGGTCAAGTCGAAACTGTAACCGCAGGTGTAAACTGAATCATCAGGTCAGATCATGGAAAATACATTTTCAGACAAATTTTATAAATTAGTCAGAGTTCGTTTTGATAGTCTCCCTTTTCTTTTGTTAAATTACAAACTGATCAGTTGAATAGCAAAAAAAAGATAAACTTAAAATTCAAATTGTGTACCCATTTATCATGGAAGCTGGTCATACTGATAGTCTGGATGAACTGTGTCAAATGTGGTGAAAAATTGGCCCAAAAGTCAAATCATTAAAAAAAACTTCTTTCATATTTAAACACGATAAATTGGACTCAATCATAATGTTACTTGCCTTGATAAACTGAGAGACGAGTGAAAATTGAGGTTCGTTAGGTGCAATACTTAGTCACCAAGTCCATAGAAAACTCTTTTGAACATTATAGAGGCCACATTTTGTACCCAGTAATCATAAAAATGTATCTATTGTTTCCTCTCGTAAGCTGTATGTCAAAATTGAAACTTGATAAGGTTGCTTGGAAAACTTATTTAAATCAGAGAGATTATCGTGGTGAAAATTCCAGAGGACACATGTAATGCTAAGTCATTACAGAAATTAATCAGAATGCAAGTCTTCATGATTTTTAGGTCGAGTTTGACACTGCTTCACATTGGGTTTAAAAGTACTGTCACAAGGTCAAATTACAGAGAACATTACATGTCATATGGTGCACATTTTCGAGACCACATTTGACCCCGCTTTTTCTTGATTTTTTTATTAGCTCAAATACGAAGTAAGCATATATAATAGAAGTTGCATTTTTGACTGTATCTTCATGAAACTTTATCAGAATGTCTGCCTTGATAAAATCTAGTTTGAGTTTGTAAATAGGTCATCTGAGGTTCAAAACAAGGTTCAAAAACATTGTATGCATGGTAACTCTGTCATGCATTGAAGAATTTTAAAATTACAAAGCACATTTATTGAGCACATGGAGAGGACACAGACTGTGAGACACCTTTCTGGGACATTCGTCACTTGTGAGGGGCAGCTTTTGTTCCAATATGTGGGGTCAGTCTTATATTTATGTTTCTCTGTCTTTTCGGGGGTCACTTATTTAATATAGACTAACACAGTGAAATTTGCAAATTGTTATATCTTTTTTTCTACATATGTCTATGTGAGACAAGTTTGACATAAGAAGCATGATTTTAACAGTATACGTATTGTACTACTAGAAAACGTTTCACACCAAATTCTTGAGCTCTAAAGGAAAAGACTTTCAAAATATTTTCCAACATTGATCAATGTAAAGCAAGATACTACTGTAGCGGGTCACATCTTGTTAATGGTAACTATAGTTGCCCTGTAACATAATAATATTTTGTAATTATAGATGCTTATAACCTATTTGGTGATAGACAACTATAGTTTACAAGGCTACTATATTTTACAAAGAATCTTGATGGAGTGTCAGCTGGCAGATGGTATACGAAAGAGTATTGCTTATGATAAATATAAAATTTTACAAGAAGAGGGTGAATGGACTTGGAGACCTTCAGGTGTATATGGGAGCCAACCATATAGATTAACTTTTGCCTCGAGTCCACACCCTCAAGCCTTCAGTCCATGTCTACTGATGATGATGAATGTATTAAAGTCTTACTTATATATTGCTTAGAAACTTTTCTGACTTTTACACTGGTAAGATAAATGAATGAAGATAGTGATGTTTAAGAATTAAATTGCTCTGCCTTTTACAAAAAAAAAGTAACATGTTAAACAGAAAAAGATAAGTATTTCACAGTTGCCAAGTTTAGAGTATTGTTATAGAAAAACACATCTTCACACATTTACTGCCTATGATCTTGCTAGGTTTATAATGAATTATATATTTCACTACGTACAGTGACTTCATATGGTTAAAATACTGTGCCTATATAAAGGTATGCAAATGTAAGATAACTGATATTGGGATTCCATTTCTATTTATGGTCGTTCTAAATTGATATGCAACATAAAAACAAATTGTTTTAATAGTAGGTTTAAAAGTGGCCATTTGAATACAATTATATTTTGTAACTTGCAACTTGCTGGGGAATTGGGTGATCTGTCAGCTAGCCTCAATATTTCGACTGCAAGACCGACCGATTTTACAAACTGATATTACATAGATGTCTGTCTTTACGTCTCAACCAGTTAGATTCAAAACTGTGGTGGAAATCGAACTGATTTAAATTTCAATTTTTTTCACTGCAAGATGAATTTTTTCACACTCGTATGTTCATTTGTTGTTATTAACCATAAATAGTCCTTAAAATATTAATAAAATGACAAATATTAACTAAAAATACTTGTTAAACCTAACACGGTACCTGTCGTTTACATGTTGATGTGTAAACGTGATAACCAATGAAAACGTTTCCTTGAATTCAAACTTATTTTTACACCACGGGAGGCTGCACGCGGAAAAACGCATAACGTACACTTGAAGTAACCGCTTACAATTAACTTAAAAAATGATATATCTACTATTTTATAGTGCTGAAAAGGTAACAACCAGTTTACTATATGTGCCAAGATCATGTTCGAATGAGTTATACATAATATAGATCAAGTACTTATTATGCGGTCACACGTTTAACCGAAATTCCGGAATACTTGCATTCTATGTATTTACGTACATTATTTGATCATGACATGTGTTAGAAATTTTGAAAATCATTCTATTATCAGATCGTAGTTTGAGTATTCCCCGTAAAATATTGAGGTTGTATATTGAAGCGATCAGCTGAAAGCAAGACTCGCCGTGCCGAACATCAAAGGAGCGGCACAGAAATCATGAAGTCACATATTCTAACAGAGACCAGACACGGTACCTGTCGTTTACATGTTGATGTGTAAACGTGATAACCAATGAAAACGTTTCCTTGAATTCAAGCTTATTTTTACACCGCGGGAGGTTGCACGCGGAAAAACGCATACCGTACACTTGAAGTAACCGCTTACAATTAACTTAAAACATGATATATCTGCTATTTTATAGTGCTAAAAAGGCAACAGCCAGTTTACTATATTTGTTAAGATCATGTTCGAATGAGTTATATATAATAAAGATCAAGTAGATCTACTTATTATGCGATCACACGTTAACCGAAATACCCGAGAAAAAAAATCTTACACGTACATTATTTGATCATGACATGTGTTAGGCAAAATAGTTCTGTTATCAGATCGTAGTTTGAGTATTCCCCGTAAAATACTGAGGTTGTATATTGAAGCGATCAGCTATTTTCAAAGCAAGACTCGCCGTGCCGAACATCAAAGGAGCGGCACAGAAATCATGAAGTCACATATTCTAACAGATACCAGACAAATTCAAATACTTACTGGATTAAAAACAAACTTTCATAAAACTGTCTGGTATTAGTCGACGTTTCTGAAATATTGATCAATCGTTTTTTTTCTTACCTGAATGGCCAAACATCCACGTACTTATTTTTCTGACGTGAACACAGCTTTGTACGGTTAGTAACAAGAATCAAGTGCGCTTTCAAAAGCATTTTAGACACGAAATTTGGAAGACTGTCAAATTGTTATAAAAACTTTACTTTATTGGCAAACAACCCACGAACATTTTGTTTTTATTTAACCGTAGCTGGAAAACATGATTTCATACAGTATTATTTTGGTAAAGTACTCGAGAGAAAAGCGTCAATGAAACAAAACACATACATGTTGCAGATCTCTCAAGTTCACTTTACTTACGAGTGCTACATAACTAAAAAAGGACGATATTATTACATGCATCAAGAACCTAAATTTTTAATAAAGTTTTATATACAATGTATGAGAATATACATGCCGAAGCTTTAATATATTTCAAATGTTATATAATGATCGAAAATGACAGACAGCTTCTGTCGAAAGTCAAACACATTAAATTTTACTATCAAATATTCTGGTTATTGTTTGATTTACAGCATGTTTAACAAAGGTTTGGGCATCATCAGATCAGATTGCCTCGTTAGTTATCTGTCATGACCTTCGATTATCTTCACTTTATAGAAATGATTCACGCAATATATCCGTGCAGTTAAAAAAACCTGTCTGGAGTACCTGTATAGTACGTCTAACTGACCTGCGGCGAGGAAAAGTTATGCAGCAACGAACACTCGGCTGGCAATGAAGTTATTAATATGGATTGGCATATACATATCACATATGACATTTTTCTCTCGGAGCATTTGATTATCGGCATCTTTTGAGTTCCCGCGCAAAATATTCCCGCCAAATACGAGAAAGCCACGTGCTTTCAATAGGAGATTAGCAAAAGGTTCTATATTAAAAGTTTAATTACGTCCGGAAATACCCACATCTGTTCTAAATTCCCATTTATGTTATTATGTTCAGAAAAACACTACAATAGGCACGGACCTATATTACTGTATATAGGTTCGTGACAAAGGTAATACTTTTAACCAGGAATAGAGTTTTCCTGTTTTAACACGGTGTACTGACAGCCTTTCGGAAGATACAAAATGAAAAAGCCCCATTTACTTTGATGTACTTTTCACGACCTTACAGATATGTACTATTCAATAAATATGCATAAATGTTTACTCTTCCATTGGAGGAAATAAAGATAATATACCTATCAAAATGACATTATTAACGACTCACATAAGTATTACCTATTCCGTTGGCTGCGTATTCAAAGGATTTTCCGCAGTGCATATTTCAAGCGGGTGAGGTTTAAAAATATAATCTACCGATAAACTATCGCGAGGTAGAGTTTTAGCGGTGTAAACAAAAACACGTTGACATGTGTAGAGTTTGTAAGTGTTTATACATAAAAAACATACAAGTTTCTGATCAATTTTCACTTATATTGTTTCTATTTGGAATAAGCTTTACAGGTATGTAATTTTTTTCAAGATATATTGAGTTAAAATAAATATTTGAAGCCGTCAAAGTTGGCGACGAGATTCTGATCGCCGGCATCACGGACCTACATACACATAGAAAGAAAACGTTCCGCATTGTTTGGAATAGTAAGTGGGTTGTGCGCGAAGGGCGGCCGTCGTAAATATCAAAAAGCCCTGGCGCACAATTTGTTGGGCTAATCTGTCAGCCATTGATTTTTGTCAGCTCTGAATGAAACGCCCATTTAGTAACGAGCAAGGGATTTTGTAGCCAACCACCATCAAATGGATTAGTAGTTTTAGCTGACTTAATGAATAAGAGCTCAAGGTGAGCTATCGACTGCATTTCTATCATCATTTTGTGTTCAAAATTATTTTGTGAACTCAATTTGTACTCCATTATCAGAAAAGTCTAGATAGAGTTAGAAACTGGCATGGTTGACTGAAAATAGTAGATCAGCAGGTTAAATCAAAGATAAGCCTTGTGAAAACTCCAGAAGCTATATTAAATTCGTTATTATGGTTAGAATTGGTACACTGTAGGTCAAGTCCGAAACTGTAACCGCAGGTGTAAACTGAATCATCAGGTCAGGTCATAGAAAACACATTTTCAGACCAAATTTTATTAATTAGAGCTAGTTTTGATAGTCTCCCTTCTCTTTTGTTAAATTACAAACTGATCAGTTGAATAGCAAAAAAAAAGATAAACTTAAAATTCAAATTGTGTACCCATTTATCATGGAAATTAGTCATACTCGGATAGTCTGGATGAACTGTGTCAAATGTGGTGAAAAATTGGCCCAAAAGTCAAATCATTAAAAAAAACTTCTTACATATTTTAAACACGATAAATTGGACTCAATCACAATGTTAATTGCCTTGATAAACTGAGAGACGAGTGAAAATTGGGGTTCGTTAGGTGCAATACTTAGTCACCAAGTCCATAGAAAAAAACTCTTCTGAACATTATAGAGGCCACATTTTGTACCCAGTAATCATAAAAATGTATCTGTTGTTTTCTCTCGTAAACTGTATGTCAAAATTGAAACTTGATACGGTTGCTTGGAAAACTTATTTAAATCAGAGAGATTATTGTGGTGAAAATTCCAGAGAACACATGTAATGCTAAGTCATTACAGAAATTAATCAGAATGCAAGTCTTCATGATTTTTAGGTCGAGTTTGACACTGCTTCACATTGGGTTTAAAAGTACTGTCACAAGGTCAAATTACAGAGAACATTACATGTCATATGGTGCACATTTTCGAGACCACATTTGACCCCGCTTTTTCTTGATTTTTTTATTAGCTCAAATACGAAGTAAGCATATATAATAGAACTTGCATTCTGACTGTATCTTCATGAAACTTTATCAGAATGTCTGCCTTGATAAAATCTAGTTTGAGTTTGTAAATAGGTCATCTGAGGTTCAAAACAAGGTTCAAAAACATTGTATGCATGGTAACTCTGTCATGCATTGAAGAATTTTAAAATTACAAAGCACATTTATTGAGCACATGGAGAGGACAGAGACTGTAATTATAGATGCTTATAACTACACTGATATGCAACATGAAAACACTTGTTTAAATAGTAGGTTTAAAAGTGGTCAGTTAAATACAATTATATATGTTACTTGCAACTTGCTGGGGAATTGTGTGATATGTCATCCATTGATTTTTGTCAACTCATCTCTTGAAAAATGCCCAATAAGTAACCAGAAAGGGATTTTGTAGCCAACCATCATAAAATAGATAAGTTCGTTTAGCTGACTTCATAGTGAGATATCGACTGCGTTTCTATCATCTTTTTGTGTTCAAAATTTCTTTGTAAACTCACTGTGTACTCCATTATTAGAAAAGTCTGGATAGCGTTAGAAACTGGGTAAGGTTGACTGAAAATACATGTAGTAGATCGGCAAGTTAATAAAAAAGATAAGCCTTGTGAAAACACCAGTACTTTATTTTGATAGCAATCATGGTTAGAATTGGTAAACTGTAGGTCAAGTCCGAAACTGTGTTTCCGAAGTTGTAAACTTGATCACCAGGGGTTGTATTCCAGTAGCATCGTATGTGATTTTGTTCGAAGGATTTAAACAACAATAATTTGTTAATGGCAATTATAGAAGAACTGTTACGCAATAATGTTTTGTAAATGTAGGTGCATATTGTTGTTATATCAGGTTGAACTACATTTAACCTTTATGCTTCGATTCTTGCGCTATTTTGCCACCACTCTCAATCAGATTAAATAAATACCTTGTGCAGTTAACACTTACTTAGTTGTAATTACGCACTTGACAATATTTACATCTCAATAAGTAAAAGAACAAATACAACATGGTGTTAGAAACGGGATTATATATTATATCATTAGTTTAGAATAAACGTTTGAAAAAAGAAAGAAAGGAAAAATGGATAATAATCATCAAAGCAACCCCAAAATGGATTGGGAATCAAGAGACTAGAACAATGCATTTAAACGCTTCAAAGAACACTCGGAGTTTCTGTTCAAAGGTCCATTGTCGACCAAATCAGAAGAAGTGCAATGTAACTATTTGATGTTGTGGGTTGGCTCAAAAGGAAGACAAATTTATTCCACATGGAAACTTACTTACGCAGAAAAAAAGAAACTAAAAACATACTACGAAAAGTTCGAAGAGTATTGCAAACCCAAGAGCGATGTCATTTATAACAGATATCTGTTCAAGTCAAGAGTGCAAAATGAAAAATGAACCGTTTGAACATTTCGTAATAGAACTCAAAACGTTGATAAAAGATTGCGATTATCCGGCAGGGATTCAGCAGGACTTAATCCGTGATCACATTGTATTTGGCGTTAGGTCCGGGAAAATCAGAGAGAAACTGATCATGGAAGGATCAGGCCTAGCCTCGATCAGGCCTAACGTTACAAAGGTGCACAGATGTAGCACACACTTATGAACTAAGCCAGTCACAAGCTCAGGAGATCGCTACGGGGTCGCAAGCAGCACCACAATCTGTTGACGTAATCCGACGACGCCGAGAGCGACGGAATACAAAGGGTAGCCCTAGACTGCAACGCCTTCTATTAGAAATACAGCAGTACGACATCGAAATTGTCCATAAAAGTGGTAAAGACATACCAGTCACGGACCAATTGTCACGCAATTTCATAGCTGACACTTACCCAGCACTGTCAGACAGACTTGATGTACGAGTACATACGGTAATTAAGAATTTACCGACGAGCGACGAAAAGTTAAACGAGTTAAGACAGGTGACAAAAGAAGACAGTCAGTTTCAGACATTGAAACAAACAATTATGTCCGGCTGGCCTGACCTAAGACAATAATGCCGCAGTTCCATTCTTGAATATTGGAATCATAGAGATGAACTCTCAATATTTGATGACCTAATACTCCGAGGTCAAAAAAACAAAAATAATATCAAATAGGGAATGCCACGCACCAAAAACCTTGGTCATTTCATGTTCACTCCGCAGTCAATATATCTTGGCTGTACATTTAGGACATATGGGTATGACTAAGACCTTGAATAGAGCTAAGGATATTATGTTCTGGCCAGGGATGGCCAAACGGGTCATAGACCACGTGTTAGCCTGCTCACTGTGTTTAAAACACAGAGCATCCAATGTTAAGGAACGTCTTAACCCTCACATTGTCCGCCTTCAGATCACGAGGTCCGGGGTTTGAGCCCCAGGAGGGACCTGGTTTTTTTCCCCCCCCATAAATTTTTATTTTTTTTTTTTTGACCTTGGCAGCACATCGCCACAGATTTGTTTACGCTAGACGGACATGAATATTTGATTACTGCGGACACATACACAAACTTTTTCGAAGTTGACTCACTGCCAGACACAAAAAGTAAGACAGTCATTAGGAAGCTTACAATGCACATGGCTCGTTATGGTCAAGTTGAAACACTTAAAAGTGATGATGGCCCACAGTTCAGCTCTGAAGAGTTTCAGCAATTTGCTAGGGACTGGAACTTCAGTCATGTAACGTCATCCCCAGGTTATAGTCAATCAAATGGGTTCATGGAAAAAATGGTCTCAATTGCAAAAAGACTCATGATTAAAGCCAAAAAGAGTAAATCAGATCCATATTTGGCGCTCTTAGAACAGAGAAATATGCCTATGACAGGTCACGGCTATTCCAGCGCCCAACTCATGTTCAGTAGAAGGTTAAAATATATCTTGCCTACAACTAATCAACAACTTCAACCAAACACCATCAATCATAAATCTGTTAAAGAATCTCTGCAGAAAAAATAGGGTTCACAAACGAACTATTACGACAAAAGTTCTAGGTCACTATCCCCACTCAGTGAAGGTGGGTCATGCAGAGTACAGTTTGGAAAGAACAAATACAACACATATATAATCTGCAATTTGGTGATAGGCTACTATATTTTACAAAGAATCTTGATTAAGTATCAGCTGGTAGATGGTATGTTAAATTGTATTGCTTCAGATAAATAAAAAATTTTGCAAGAAGAGAGTGAATGGACTTGGAGACTTTTAGGTGTATCTGGGAACCAACCATATAGGTTAGCTTATGCCTCGAGTCCACACCCTCAAGCCTTCAGTCCATTTCTATTGATCATGATAAATGCTTTCAAGTTTTACTTATATACTGATTAGAAACTTTTCTGACATTTACACTGATAAGATAAATGAATGTAAATAGTGATGTATTAGAATTAAATCACTTCATCTTTTACAAAACATAAAGTAACATGTTCAATAGAAAAAAGATTATTATTTCACAGTTACCCAGTTTAGAGTATTGTTATAGAAAATCACTTCTTCATATATTTACTGCCTATGATCATGCTGGGTATATAATAAATTATGTATTTCACTGTTGTACAGTGACTTCATATGGTAAAAATACTTGCCTATTTAAAGGTATGTTAATGTAAGATAACTGATATTGGGATTCCATTTTTATTTATGGCCGTTCTAAATTGATATGCAACATCAATACACATTGTTTTAATAGTGTTTATTTGTATACAATTATATTTTGTAACTTACAACTTGCTGGGGATTTTTTTTATCTATCTGCCATTGATTCTTGTCAGCTCATCTTTGGATGAAATGCTCAATAAGTAACGAGTACTGAATATTGTAGCCAACCACAATTATTGATTAGTAGTTTTAGCTTACTTAATGAATAAGTGCTCAAGGTGAGCTATCCACAGCATTTCTATCATCTCTTTGTGTTCAATATTTCTTTGTGAACTCTTTGTGAACAGTACTTCATTATCAGAAAAGTCTGGATAGAGTTAGAAACTGGCATGGTTAACTGAAAATAGTAGATCAGCAGGTTAAATGAAAGATAAGCTTTGTGAAAACTTCAGAAGCTCTATTTTATTCGCAATCATGGTTAGAATTGGTAAACTTTAGGTTAAATCCGAAACTGTGTTACCGAGAGTGTTACCTGGATAACCACGTCAAATTAGGGAAAACTCTTTTACAGACCATATTTTGTACATAAGTAAATTAGTCTGAATATGTTTTGATAGTCTCTCTCTTTTGTGGAATCACAAACTGTGTCAGGTGAATTGCAAAGGATCATAGATAAATAGTGTGAAATTCTATAGTAAAAAATGTGTATCCACTAAATTATTATTGAAGTTGGTGAGACTGATAGTCTAGATGAACTTAGATATAGTTCGAAACGTGTCACATGTGATGAAAAAAGTGTCAAATCACTAAAAAAAAACTTTGTACATATTTTAACCGCGATAAATTTTACTCAATCATGATGATAATTGGTCAGATGAACTAGTCTTTATTAACTGAGTGAAGAATGAAAGTTGTGGCTCGTAAGGTTCAATACTAAGTCACAAAATCTGTAGAAAACCCATCTGAACATTATAGAGGCCTTATTTTGTGTCCAGTGATCATTAACATTCATCTGTTTGTTTCTTGGTAAGCTGTGTGTCAAAATGGACACTGGTTATGTTGATTGTAAACGCTGAATAAAACCAGAGGAGATAAACTACGTGAAAATTGAGGGAGTGCACCTATGTTTTTGCTAAGTCATTTAAGAAATTAATCAGAATGCATGTCGTAATGATTTTAGTCGAATTTGACACTGCTTCGCATTGGGTTTAATACTACTGTCACAAGGTCAACTTGTATAGGTCATTACATGTCACTTGGTGCCGAGACAACATTTTGCTCCCATTATTTTGATTTTTTATTAGCTCACCTGAGCATGAAGCTATTGTGATTGCCTGGTGACCGTCTGTCTGCCTGTTCACACTTAACCTTGAGTATGTATTAGAGGCTGCAATTTTCATGAAACTTTGTCAGAATGACTGCCTGGATGAAATCTAGGTCGAGTTACAACATGCGTTAGTTTAGGTTAAAAACTAGGTCATCAAGTCAAATCATAGAAAAACATTGTGTATGCCATAGAGGTGAAATTTACAACCCAATCGTCAGGAAAACAACGGTTAGAATGTTTGTCTCAATGATTGATAGGTAAAGTTTGAATATGGGTCACCTGGGATCAAAAAGTATGCCACATAGTCAAACCAAAGAAACACATGGTTAACACTCTAGAGATCACATTTATTACCAAAATCATCATGAAAATTGGTAAGAAGGTTTGTCTCGATGACTTCTAGGTCAAGTTCAAATCTGGTCAGTAAGGGTTAAAAACTAAGTTACAGTGCCACACAGTCAAATGAAAGGAAAACCTTGTTAACACTCTAGAAGTCGAATTCAATGTCCAATCTTCATGAAAATTGGTCGGAATGTTTGTTCAAATAGTTTCAAGGTCAAGTTTAAAACTGGGTTAGTGGGGTAAAAAAGAATGTCACTAGAACAAATCGAATCAAAACCTTGTTTACAGTCGTGGGGCCACATTGTGTTTGTGTTGATTACATTGTATTACAAATAAGGTCACCGGGTCACTTGCTTGAAGTCACATTCTATAGCCAATTATTATGACCCGCGTATTTATGTGATATTATTGTATCACTTTTGTCCTTGCAGCTGAAGTACTGTGATCTGATTTTACGTATTTTACAAGTTAATCGTCGCTATGGAATTTAGAACGAAGGAAAATATGAAATACATGTACAGAGATTACATTGGATGATTAAATGATATTTCTTTTTAAAAAAATCATTTCCTGTTTTTGTCACGTAATAAATCAGTACACGAACTTTTCTTCGTGCTACCCATTTTATTGATCCACTTCAAATTATTATTCAGAAGTTTGAACATAATATAGATTATTTAGATATGATATGTAAAACACTAGTTTCGGTTTTGATGAAAACGGTGGTTGTCATACATGACTTTAAAGCGATTCTATTTAATTAAGTTATTTCATAGAATATATAATATTTTTGCAAATGTAGATGACAGAGATTATTTAAACTTGTAATATGTGTGGATGAAGCGCATGTGCATAGAATGAAAAAAATAACCCCTCATAGATGAGGCCCCAATGGGGTGGTGAAATTAAAAAAATGCTTCTTTTTTCTGAGAAAGCTTGTCAGAATTTTATGTTGTTTTGCATAAATAATTGATTTTGTATTCTCTAACAACGGACAATTTAGAAGCTGGATTTTTACAGAAACGATGCCTTTAAATAGAAACTTAAGAAGTTTCGTTATCTGAAACTAGTAGAACTGATTTAATTACAAAAACTAAGTTGTTTGTGACTGTAACTTGAAGGAAAAAAATATTCCTTTTGAGATGAGGCCCTGGCGTAAAATTTTATTTTTCTGAAACAGACAGACCAATGCACTTTCAAGTTGTACTTTACCAGTTATTTGTTTCATTTGACGGGGGATATAAATTCACTGAATTTGCTTGTTTAACTTGAGATTATGTGTATTCTATATACATGTATAGAGCTGATGTGTAAATCACATTTCGGTTTCGGTTAAAACGATGTATTTGTGAAAGCGTGACTTGTTTGTATTTATAACTGCAGTTCTGTTTATTTAGTGTATGTTGGTTATTTGATACTTAACAAACAAAAATCCAATCATATAATTTATGTCGGTGAGACACAACTGGATTAATATATATAATATAAATAATACAGCGTATATAATATATACATAAAATCATCAAGTACTTTTTATTTTAATGGTTTCTACTTTTTCTTGAAATCGAAATTAAATTTTGATCGGTGGTGTACCTAGGTAAAACAAAATGGCGTTAGACGTGATGTCTGATGAAACATTTGATCAACTATGCCGGGTGTGCACACGTAAAATTAGAAATGTGGCAGCTGAGAAATACTGTGTCGAATGCCAGGATTATTTCTGTATAACATGCGTTAAAGTTCATGAAGATATTCCAATATTAAGTGGACACCAGATCGTCGATAAAGACCAGCTCTCACCGGGAACTAGCAAAGGAGCACAGGGATCAAGCCAGAGTCAGCCTGCAGTGCCAACAGAAAAATGTGACAGACATAGCCATTTTATCATTGACACATACTGTCATACCCATGACGACGTTGGATGTGCGGCTTGTATGGCAGTTGACCACAGGTGCATGTAGATGTATTTTATATATCTAATATTTTACGAATACATATAGTCTACCTTTGAAAGTTTTATTACCCGTCAGAATGGCAATCGCGGCGTAAGATATTTAAAACGCAATTAATGCTTCTACTAAACTTGTTTCTGTTATTGTCATATGGAATTAAAAATACACTATGTTCAGAAGTTTGGAACGAAAAAATAAAGCAACATTGTTTCATTTGATAAAGAAAGACATAATTTTCGATAAGAAGGCTTATACCACCGTATAATTAGATTTGAATTAACCTATTGCTTATTTTTTCGTTAAAGGGTTTGCCGAGCTGTTTTTTACATACCAGAGTTAATTCAAAAAGACATAAGTGTACCTGATCACGTAGGGGTAAAGGACAAGCTAGACTCAATTGCTACACTTGTCGACGAACATCGTAAAGATTTACAACGGGAAAAGGATCAACTATTGGAAAAGAAAGCTGGTATACTCGAAAACACCAGAACAATTAGGAAAGAAGTCAACGAAAGACTAAATGAGTTGGAGAAGAATTATGTAGCTGGCCTAGAAGATAAATACAAAATCTTAATTAACAAGATCGAGGAAGGAATTAAAATATTGGATGCAAACAAAGCCAATGTCACATCAGCTCAAGACAAACTTGACAAACCGGTTTAAGCTCCCCAGTGGTGTTTTTGCCCCCCCCCCCCCCACAGGGCCCCCCCCCTTTTTTTTTTTTTTTTTTTTTTTTTTTCTTTTTTTTTTTTTTTTTTTTTTTTTTTTTTTTTTTTTTTTTTTTTTTTTTTTTTTTTTTTTTTTTTTTTTTTTTTTTTTTTTTTTTTTTTTTTTTTTTTTTTTTTTTTTTTTTTTTTTTTTTTTTTTTTTTTTTTTTGGTTTTTTTTTTTTTTTTTTTTTTTTTTTTTTTTTTTTTTTTTTTTTTTTTTTTTTTTTTTTTGAATCTCCTGACACCAATGTCTCGCAGGACTTTGTTAATGCTAAGAAGGGAAATACTATTGTAAGCAATGTTTCTGAATGCATAGAACAGAATATAATACCAATTCATGCAGAAGACATAGACTTAACACCCGATTTAAGAATACCCGAATTGTTAAGACAAATATGTACGCTTGTACAAGGAAATATGAGAATAACTGAGCCAAATGTTCACAGCGATGTTTTGTTCCAGACTGAGGGAGATCAAACATATTCCGGTACGACAGGTACTTTACTATATGCTGAAGCAAGCAATAAATATCATGTTAAAATTGAATCAGATGAGTCAGACTGCGATATTGTCAGTGCCTGCGCTCTGGAGGACGGAACAATAATACTGTCGGACTTTAACAACAGAAACCTGAAACGTTTAGACAGTTCCACATATAAAGTCAAAGACTCGCTTGATCTTCCTGGATATCCATGGCAGGTATGCCCATTCGGTAAGCAAGACGTCGCTGTTTGTTTGACAGATAAAGCGGTAGTTCAATTCATTTCAGTCGGAGAAAGCCAAATGAAGACAACAAAGTTGATAAAAACCGATTTTGACTGCTGGAGTGTAGCATGTGCTGAAGACAATCTATACATTTCAGACTGCTATACATCAGTCTATGTGTACAACGTATCGGGCAGTAAACTGAAGCAGTTCAGTTACGACCAGTTAGGGCAGGAACTGTTCTCTTACATCATCAGTATGGCCGTCAGTAAGGATGGGTCAAAGATTTATGTCTCTGACTGGGATAACGGTTTGATTGTACTGGACAATAATGGACAGCTTGTTGGAAGATTCGATGGTCCAGAGTTAGAAACAGCGTTTGGCTGTTGCCTCACCGATACAGGAAGTCTTCTGGTTTGTGGAATGGTTTCGAACAATGTTTTGCAGTTTGGAATAAATGGCGATGCGAAAAATGAGGTACTAGAATTCAAAGAACAAAATACCTGCCATAAAGCAATTTGTTGCAATCGGCAAATGTCACAAGTGTTGATTGGGAGAGATGAAAATGAAATTGAAGTGTATGACATTGTTACGCACAGTGGATAGAAAGAACAGTTGAAGGTGTGCATATAGTAGAATACAATCTAAGAATAAAACACAAATACCCTGTAAATCGAAGTGTGTCAGTGATTTAATTTTACAAAGTTTTCATGATAAAAGATTTAAATTCAAAGTCAAGGTTTAATGGTGTTAGGAAGATATGTGTCACGTGCCTGGGCAAATGTATACAATTCACTAAAATGTGGGTATATGTACACTTAACCGATGTAGAAATGAAAATATTTCCCCTGTTGAACATTTTCATTTGAATGACGCGATTGTTTTTATTTCTATTTAAGTCATTTTTTGCGATGAATTATTAAAACTTTTACAAGAATTCAATTTTATATTGTTTTTGTTGTGTATAAAATTTGAATAGATTTGAAACACGATAACACTGTTAAAATAAATATTTTGCCACTTTTGCGTTTCTAAACTGGTTAAGTGTATAAGTGCGGTTATTAAAAGTAGATAACTGAAGATGGGGTAATATGGTTTTTGATTTGCTGGACGGTTGTAAGTGGTGATCAAGATATAACTGAGACAACATTTTAATGCGAGAGATCATTCAAAACTGCACTGCCACTTCTCTTGAGAATTTTACACGACTGCAATTGCTGGCGATGAAGCTATTAGCAAGAATGAGGGAAGAAATTTACTAAGATTTATTTCGTAGAATCGTTTTCATTAATGGCTAGGTTATTGAAAAAAGAGGAAATGTAAGACAGGAGAACAATAAAAATAGTTACGCTCCTTGTGTAATACACTTATCGTTTGTACATGTACTATTTATCTGCTATGCAAGTTTTAATCTACTCTGTTCTGATATAAGTTCATACTGTTTTGATAAGGGGTCATCTATTAATATAAAATAAGGTTGTAGAGTCAAATCATAAATATACATTGTAACATTCTAAAGGCAACATTTTCATCGTAATTGATTTACAAGACATCTGACGAGAATGTTTGTTTTCATGTGGAACAAGATCACCTTGATTCATATACAAGTCAAATAATCGCTCACCTTGTACGAGTAGACATATCTAAGGAAGTCACTTGTCGCTAAATTTTTTCAATAGTTGCTAAGGAAATCACGTGTTACTAGGGGGAATCTCTGTGTCAGTGATTGTGAAAAAAGTCAGCTTTTCCTAGTTGTTGAGGACGTCATTGGTTTCTAAGTAAATCACTGGAAGCAAAATGATGCTAAGGAAGTTATTAGTTATTAAGATAACTCACTTGTACTTAGGGGACTAAGTTGTTGCTTAGGAAGTCCATGGTTGCTTAGAATGTCACTTTTTCTTGGAGAAGTCACTGGTTGCTAGGAGAAGTCACTTTTTCTTGGAGATGTCTTTGGTTGCAGGGGAAGTCACTGGTTGCAATGACCTCTTTAGCAACCAGTGACTGCCTAAGCAACAAATTCAGCAACCAGTGTCTTCCCCTAGCAACCAGTGATTTCCCCTAGCAACTGTCAGCTTCAATGGCAACCACTGACTCCTTTAGCAAGAATTGACTTCCTAAGGGAAGTGAACTGACACTCAGGTGATCAATATTGAGCCATCATGTTAAATGTTTCCTTTTCTGCAATAGCAACAATAGTTCTGCATAAAATGGAATTTTTGAACAACTTTGGTAGAACTTTATGGAAGCAACATCCCTACAAAGTCTTATCAACTTCTGTCAAATGGTGTAGGAGGCGATGTTTGTTGGCACACAACGGACGACAACAGACACAGGGTGATCACAAAAGCTCACCTTGCGTACTGCCATTTTTGGCCTGGGGACTGAAAGTCCCCAAGGCCTAAGTTAGTATACCACATTTCAAACCCTGCAAGAATTTTAGCCGTGCTATGTGCGAATAACAACTGTAAACATGCGCTATGCGAAAGTAGTGCAAGACAGACCAGATCAATCTTCTGTTTGAATGCCGCATATGATAAGAACATGTTACAAATAAAAATAGTACATAAAACTTCAAACGACTGCAGATAGGTATATAGCTTACGGGCTGCATTACACTTTTTTTTTGTTTTAGAAATTAATGCGCTGTTAGCTGATTACGGAAGATAATCATATGCATATCACGGAAAAGTACGGATATTTACGGAAATTTACGAAAACGTCTTGCTTCGATATAAGAGTTTGTAGTTTGATTTTCAAATTTCCGATGTTATTTCATTGACAACTTTGTTATTTCTGACGATAACATAAATATTTACCTAAAAATAAATGTTCTAAAAAAGATATAATTCGACATCCCGAGAAGGAACTAACGTGATCAAATTCACCCGCCATTTATCGAGGCGCTGCATGTCGAGGCCCAGTGAACGGTTTCACTGATTACAACTACAAGGTAACCCAGAATCATTTTTGGTTTTCTCTGTTATCACATTGTACAGTACTGTATTTTATTTCATTGCTGGTATTGCTTTGTTTATTTCTGTTTCAAGGTCTTGTCATTGGTACACAATAATTTTCGATCCACATCATCAGATCATATCCTTGAAGTTGTACAAAGCGCGATCGATTATTTGTACTGGCTTAAACATTTTATAATGTTGACTATGTGGTTATTTTTCATTTAACGTACTTTCATAATAAAACAAACTTCCCTGTCACCCATATATTTGTGAATCATTCATTCTGTGTCATATATTGAATTTCGTCCTCTGCACATTTCGACCCGCGCTTTAGGTAAGATTCAACGCAGAACACGTAGGTGAAAAGTTGTTTTTCGGGGAGTTAACCTATAGCCCCCAGGCCTTCAGCGCTCACAGCGCTTTGATTTGTACTTGTCATCAGAAGAATTGGCATGTTTGTACTGACGATCTTTATGCCAAATTGAGTTGACTTGGATAAAAAATTAGGTCACAAGTGACTAGTCAGAATGTATTTCTTGATCATCAGGCTGATACACAATAACCCTGATCAGAAAGTTTGGCACAATTTAATCTGAGTCAAGTTTGAAACTACATTTATGTGATGCGGTGGTCAGTTAATTAAACTACGTGGAGAAAAAACCTATTGCTTCTTATACAGACCACTTTTCATACCCAGTCGTCATGGAAATTGGTTCAACTTAATTTGAAGAATAAATGTGAAATTTGGTCAAATTTAGTTTCTCACACCAGAGTACAGTGCCTCTAATTAAGAGATCACAAGTTGTACCTGATAAGAAATCAATTAACAGTGTGTTTGCTTTTAGGTGAAGTACTACTGGTAATCACACTGGGTAAAAAGTTAAAGAGTTAATACTCCCAGAGACCACATTTAATAGTAGGATTTTGATCTGTGAGCTATGACCTATTATATAATATACATGTATTAATATAACAGTGCAGTCACGGCTCAATGCATAAAATCTAACAATACAAACATTATCAGGATGTATTTATGATCTTGAAGCAAAATTTTAAACTGGTTGAAATTGGTTAGATTCATTATGAACACCTTGGATGCCATATTTTGTGTATCATGAAAATTGCCTAGAGGTTTATGCTAATGATCTGTATGTCAAAGTTAAACTGGGAAGCATGCAGTCAAAACTAGGTCACTGGATCAAATCAAAGAAAAACCTTGTTTAGGAACTAAATGCTAGTTCAAAGACCTATAATAACAGGTACCTTTTTAGGTGTTTGGCTAGTTTTATTCAAATTTTAATTGTCACACAAATTTGCCAGAATACCCGGTAGTTTCCTCCATGAACTTAGGGTGAATTTACAAGACTGCAGCATTTCATTCCTTCACTAACCCTAATAATATTTATAGAGACTTTGTATCACTACAAAACTTTGGTCTAGTTTTTTATAAGGAAATATCATTTTTTGTAGAGTTACATGCCCATCGTTAAGCAAATATTTGTCATATTTCATGCATCCATACTTAACACTTACATGTAATTTGTTTATTCCTTTATTTTGATCTGTTAAATTTTACCAGTGGTCAGGTCAGACCAATAATTGTTGATTTATTACATGTAGCTCTTGATTTAGAAGTCACTGTCTTGTAACTTACACCTCATACATATACTGAGCTGAATTTTGAAGTAGGTCAGATCTAGATGAAGGTGATAAAGATCTACTAGCTAAATCTAAGGAAAGTTGAAATATTGTCACCTGACTTCAATATTAAAAAGAATTTTCTCCATATTATACAAAATATAAAACACAATTTCATTTCTACAACAAATTTATTTCAGTATCTTTTTCACATTTCTAACAGTAGTAAATTACCAGAATCTTTTTCTCAAAGCACATTTATTCAAACCAAGTTTAAACTGTTAAACAATATAACTGGCAACTTTAACATCCTTCAGTTTTAAGACTGTGCGTACCATTCCAATACATATCAAATAAATAAAGAATTTCATTTATATCTAAGTATGTAACAAGTACAAAAACTGTCTCCTCAAATTAACTTTATAAATAACAAACTCTCACTCAACTTCTTAGCAATATTTCAATGCAACATGTCAGGTCTGGTCACCTTGCAGTTTGTCACTTGTTTATCGTCGCCTCACAAAGTTAAAATGAAATACACGCACCAGTTAACACTAATAATTTTCTATCAGTTTTTTTCAAGTTTATTCTGCTGGTTCAAAAGTATAGTGGACCAGTCTTTTACCAGAGGGTACCGGGTCTCCACCGACGTGAGTCGCCATGTCATCATATGGGTACCATTGTGAAAACTGACATAAAAGAAATTCATTTATTTAAACGCCAACGTGTCTAAAGTGTGAAAAATGTGAAACTGAATCTATAAGTGTGAAAATTAATCTACAAAAGTGTGAAAAACCCAACAACAGTTTTTACAATCAGTAATCGATTTAGTTAAGCTTGCACAACCCTACAGCCTGAACAATAAGTGCATCTTCTAATTAGTGCTTAAGGTTCCATGAAGTTTAACTGAATCCCCTCAAGTACTTGCTATTCAATACAGAAGTATCAAAGGGCCATAACTCTGTGAAAAATAGTCAGACTGGTACACACAGACAATATGCACATCTCTTCTTGGTACTGAGCATTAACATGAAGTTTCCTTGAATTCCCGCAAGTAGTTGCTGAGAAATAGCCCAGAAACAAATGCAGGATGAACTTCTTGTTCAGAAGTCTTGAAAATTATGTCACTTTATAGTATGCTATACATGTAATACCTTACCTTGGAATTTGTCAATGAATAAGGCAATGTAAAAAACATTGTGCCGGAAATAAAAGCAACTACTCCTAAAAACGTTGCAAACATGTATCTCCTAAAAATATAAATGAGAATCATTAGAAAATTGCCACTTTAAACAAGACTGGTTTACAGTATAAGTTAAATTAAAGGACATTCAGTTCTGTACTGTTTGAACATTGTTTATATGAAATTTTATTTACTCACTGGTAGTTAAAGTTATAAAGTGTTGTTCAAATGAAATTCAGTCAAGATTTGTAAATCAATATGAAAAGAATGGAATTTTTTTTTTATTATAAAATTTGTAAATAAATATATATACAATATACAAGATTTCAACTACATGTTACTTTATTTATACCATGCACAACTATTGTCCTTTAGCATATTTTTATTTTTAAAAGAAAACTGCAGATGGCCTTTCTCACATACTGTCAAATTTGATGCAAAATAAAAAACAAAACAAGCAGAAGTGACATTTTTATTTGAGATGTAACACTGATCTCTTATTATTTAGAACTCTGACACTACTTTTTGCTAATTTACAAATGAGATCAGTTCTTTACTTTGACTTTTCTCATCTCTAAAATTAGATGATACCAAGGTGATTGGTAAACATTTTCTGACTGAACTGCAAACATTGAAGATGATGATCACACTGTTGAAGTGCAAGCTGACCATTATCTACACTGGTTGAGAATAATTTGCCTCAAAGAGAGCGAGGATTCATTGTTAAAAAAAAGACAATACAGTTCTTTATATCACATTACCATAGTCTGATCATGATCTGCACTGTTTGTTATTCAGAAAATATTTAGGAACAATTGAATATATTGTGTAAATTGTAAAGTCGGCCAGTCTATTTTAGAAATATGTCTTTATGTCTTGGTCAGGGTTGAACTACAGAACTACCACTTACGGTGCAAGTCTGTATTTTTTTCCCGGGTCTCCTTTGTCAACCATTATAGATTCATACTGCAAGTGTAGCTACAACAAGAAAATAAATAAAAAGCTAAATGCCAACATTTTGCATTTTTAAGAAAATTTTGAAGTACAATACACATGAATGTACACGTATATGTATGCCTTTCAACGACAGACTGCAAAGATAACTCAATCTTTCAACTTCTCTTATTCAAAACTTTGGAGAATGATTCATTACACAACCATACAGAATTTTTGCTTATGATAATTAAAAATTTGTGATAAGTTTGTAAATCAAATTCTGAAAATTACATCACATGAATATTACCAGATTTACATTAAGTTAATAACTCACTGGCTCTCCAAAATTTCTCTGTAAGTACGGGTCATCCCAGTTTGTCCATGGACTTTTCTGCTCTTCACCAATTAACTCATACTCAGGATAGTCCCCGTGTCCGTCGTCGTCTGGTGACCTAGCTCTATAGTCTTCAAGAAGGAGACCATGTCTTCTAGCAGACTCCTGACGTTCATCTTCAGTTGCTGGAAACTTTGAAGGCATCCAGTCCTTATTCCATCCTTAAATACCCAAAATTAGTAATGTCACAGTGATCAAATATAATAGAATAATTGATCAGGAATCTTCCATAATAGATAATTGATTATGAGATTGAAAAATCAATCATCACTTCTTCATTTTGATCCTAAATATTATATTGCAAGTGAAATATAGACCTTTAGTAGGTCTTTCATTTGACTCTCATTTTGACTTTCAGACTCCTGTTTTCATCTGATCTTCAAACTTACATATTAAAGCTACACACTCAGATTTTGGTGGAAAAAAAAGATTCTTCAAAAATAACATACTAAAAATAACTAGAGCTATCACTAAATGTGATTAATACCCCCAAAAGACTGCTTTATAAACTGAGAAAGTTCGTAGTAACAGAATACCTTGCAAACAAACTAAAAGAGATATTGTTCTTGGCAATACTCTGTAATTTGTCAAGATAGGTTATGGTTCTTGTACACTGCACTTCCTCTCATTGTGCTTGACCATTGTATGAAGTTGTCTGAATTCCAACCAATAGTTTTCGAATAATGCTCCGGACAAGTAAAAGTAACAAGGGCAATAACTCTGAAATGAGTCAAGATAGAGTTATGGTTCTTGTACACTGCCTTCCTCTCATTGTGCTTCATTATGTATGAAATTGTATTGAATTCCAACCAGTAGTTTTCAGTTATGTCCGGACAAGGAAAACTAACAAAGGGCAATAACTCTGTAATTATTCAAGATGGAGTTATAGTTCTTGTGCACTGCACTTCCTCTCAATGTGCTTAATCATTGTATGAAGTTGTATTGAATTCCAACCAGTAGTTTTCAAGTTATGTCGGAAAGGAAAAGTAACAAAGGGCATAACTCTGTAATTAGTCAAGATGGAGTTATAGTTCTTGTGCACTGCACTTCCTCTCAATGTGCTTGACCATTGTATGAAGTTGTATTGAATTCCAACCAGTAGTTTTCAAGTAATGCTCCGGACAAGGAAAACTAACAAAGGGCAATAACTCTGTAATTAGTCAAGATGGAGTTATAGTTCTTGTGCACTGCACTTCCTCTCAATGTGCTTAACCATTGTATGAAGTTGTATTGAATTCCAACCAGTGTTTTCAAGTTATGCTCCGGACAAGGAAAACTAACAAAGGGCAATAACTCTGTAATTAGTCAAGATGGAGTTATAGTTCTTGTGCACTGCACTTCCTCTCAATGTGTTTGATCATTGTATGAAGTTGTATTGAATTCCAACTTGTAGTTTTCAAGTTATGCTCCGGACAAGGAAAATGCAACAGACCGCCCGACCGACCGACCGACCGACCGACCGACCGACCAACCGACCGACCGACCGACCAACCACCGGGTGACTCCTATATACCCCCCTAAACTTCGTTTTGGGGGTATAAAAAGGTTCCAGTATAGATTCCTTTAAAGTGTTTCTGTATTTTTGAATTTATACGCTACCGAAATTGTAAAGCATTGCAAATGCTTTTGAAATCCCAATACATGTAGTGTAGCAATGCTGTCAAACCAAGCTCACAAACATTCTCAACAATGGTTTGTAGAATTCACTTACATTGTTGATTCTAGTGTCTATTCCTTCAGAAAGAAAATCATTTTACTGATGAACTTTTTATCACTTGGCCTTGAAAATAAGGCAATTTCGACCTCCAAAGACCCTGGCCCCACTCCCCGAAAGTCAGTGAGATCCCTAGCTCAACATTCTCTTCAACTCATCCTATTGAAAACTTATTAACCATTTAAATACAGTAGTCATATTGCATAAAATACAGAAAAGACTTTGCAAATTCATTACAGCTCTGCCTCAAATATATTTGGTGTAGAAAACTGATAACATTTCAATGATTGTGATTGTTTAAATGTACTTTGTCTATTTCCGTCCATGTTAACTTATAGCTTAATTTTCATTTATTCATTAAACAGAAACATTTTGCAGGTTGTTTGAAAGCCAATAGGCTGTACTGGCAAAAGTTAAACAAGAGCCATGTTACACATGGTTTATCCCCTCGCCAGGAAGAAGTTACCTGAAGGTTGTACTTTCGTACATTTTACTTGGTGAGAGGAAATCCTTAAAAAGCCGTATAGTTATGGTCATGCTGAGTACAGTTTTCAAGTAAGTGGAAAAAGAATAAGGCAATGAAGAGAAGGTTTGCAAAATTATATTAATGTTCATTATCAGTATAGGTATGATATTTTTCTATTTGACTAAAAGTAGGCAAGGTAGAGTTATTGTTCTTGCACACTGCACTTCCTACCAATGTGCTATGTCAGTGTATTAAGTTTGAAGTAAATCCCTCCAGTACTTTTGGAGTTATGCTCTGGACAAAACTTTTAAAGTAAATCTGATAACAGGGAATAACTCTAAAAGTAGGCAAGGTAGAGTTATTGTTCTTGCACACTGCACTTCCTACCAATGTGCTATGTCAGTGTATTAAGTTTGAAGAAAATCCCTCAAGTACTTTTGGAGTTATGCTTCGGACAAAGTTTTTCAAGTAAATCTGATAAAGGGGAATAACTCTAAAAGTAGGCAAGGTAGAGTTATTGTTCTTACACACTGCACTTTCTCCCAATGTCCTCTGTCAGTGTATGAAGTTTGAAGAAAATCGCTCAAGTACTTTTGGAGTTATACTCCGGACAAAACTGGGACGGACGCACACCCATACGAAGGTGTTATTAGGTGGTATTTCCATTGTTCTCGAACAATAGAGTGACCACTTAAGTAACAAAAGAATGAAGACAATAGATTTCTATTGTCTTAGGCCACACCTCCTACCATCTAAGGTACCCATCATGCGTGCGGACGGACGGAGACCATTTCTAATATCCCCTTCCCCTTTGGCGGGGGGGATAAATAACAGGCAATCCAAGCGCCAAAACAACTGATGATTAACCACTGTTTACTGCTATTAGGGGTGCCCAACAGCACATGTGTACATTTTACACAGTGTTTAAATGGCTAATAGTGGTATTTTTTAAAACTATTAAAAACTGAATTATATAAATACTGATGTAACCTTTTAAATAAAATATTATCTGCACTTAAATACAACGTACAGTAACAATGAACCAATTTTTTGTCGGCTTTACTGGTAAAGTCCTCCTATTATTTGAGTCTAACGAGTGATTACAGTGTTACAGTGTACAACTAAGGGGACACTAGTGTTCTATTTGTGCGGGAGTCAAGATACTGTGTTATTTCTGTAAGGGCACAATATCTCTGATTGCCTCCTCAGCAAGATTCTAACAAAAAACATATATCTCGATGACAAACTGTTGTCAATACACCCACGACCAGGTCTGGTTAAGCGAAAGGATAGTGGGTGTCAGTGTTTTCGGCTAACTGAAGTTTCGGCTACCTCAATATATATTGTAAACATGGACTGATGCAGAGTTTTCGGCTAAGTCAATTAGAGTAACACAATAGATCAAAAGGGGTGCGATTAAAGGTGTTAATAGATGTGTCAGTTAGGTGCGAATGGTATGTCAATGACAAATTGTCAATTAAAATGTTTGTTCATATAAATAATAGAAGTCTTTAACATGTTGCAACAATTTTTTAGATTTATATCTAATTTACACTTTGATCGCATCTCTTATGATCTATTGTGCAACTCTTATTAACTTAGCCAAAAACACTTTCAGTTTACTATATAAATTCAGTTTGCCGAAACTGCAGTTAGCCGAAAACACTTTTAGAATTCAGGGATAGTGACCAGAACAGGATTTTATCAATCGAGCTGCTCTTATCTGGATTCCCCCCAACACCAATACAACCCACAACTTGGTAAATTTTAGCACATATATATCTAACAAAGGAAACTTCGTATGTGCACAATTATTTCTATTAATATGTGATACACTTTACTTAGCACTTGCCGAATGTATAAATTAACCTACTGGTACTTATCCGAAATCACATACAATTGAAGGTCAAACATTGTATATCTAGTCAATATCAGTTATGTCAGTATAAAGAAAGTTTGCTTAATTGTATATTTAAGTAGTCACCTGATTGCAATGCTACACTCGACGAAACACTTCTCTGGTTATTCAGATAGGTCGTAATTGCTCTTTGGAGCTGCACTGTTCGTCGTAGTGCAGCCATTTTTTAGACCTGACTAAATTCCGTTTCCATCATGCGGAATATGTATGATGACTTCCTTTGCAGTACTGTAAGTACGTATTGAAATTTGCATATGGAAAATTTAAAGACTATATTATAATTCCTGAAACTCAAACAGACGATCTCTACAAAAAGGTTAAAATGTAGATATAACAGTGACAAGTTCAATATTTGTTGTTTTTTGAAGTTCAGTGTTCTCCTTATGGGACTTTAAGGGACAGAGTGGGGCGGTGGTCCTGGACTACCAATCTGGAGGTCCCCAGTTCCAATCCTGGCCGGGGCACTGGGATTTTCACATACCTAGAGGTAACATAGTTAGAAACTCAGAGGTGATATCCGTGAATATATGCTGTACATTGGACACGACAAAGAGCCAGGGAGTTTGTCCAATAAAAACTAGGGTTTCGCATCTTGTATCCGAATCTGTCTTCCAAATTTATCTGCACCTGTCATATGATTGTGCATAATATTGAGGTGGTATTAGTGGAACTATGATATTTTGATGATTGTACTATAATTTCGACATTTTTTAATGGTTCTACGGTAAGGGTAAATACAATATGACTTCATTGTAAATGTTCCTAATAGTGATGACAAGGACTCCCAAAGCGAGTTTACAACACCTAGAAGGACTCATACAGTGTATCCCCACTCACGACCTACCTACATATCTCTACCTACCTTCTTGTCTATTTGCTTCGCACCTCTCGCGAATATTGTGGATAGGATGCACGCCGAATGTTAATGTCCTTTTTTCATATATAATCATGCTTCAAATGACACGAACACAGTTAATCTCCGATCCTAGCCCTATAAATCTACATTGCACATGCACCCTGTTTTGATTATTGCTTTATCTGTTTATTTGTTTTTTATTTGTTTAGTTGTTTTTGCTGTCCTCTTTTTGTAAAAAAGTACTTTGTAATTTAGTACTTGATAATTAGTTTATACTAATTTTTTTTAGGTCGATTGTGAAACAAGTTATCCAACTTGTATTAATCACTCTCGACACTTCATTCCTGATGGTATCCATCGCCGCGATGGTATTAGAGAGAGAGAGGCCAGTTTTCTTTTAAATGCTGAGCGCCAAGCAATGGAGCTACTGGTACCATTTTTTACGTCTTTGGTATGACGCGGCCAGGGAGTACTTGATAATTTGTGTTGTAGTTTGTATTATCTTTACTTGTTAAAAAAACCTACTCATCTTTATGGTGAAAAAAAAATCAATCAAACCTTTTGGATACAGCTGCCAAAGTCTAAGACCAACCAGCGGACGGAAAGCACCTAAGGTGTTGGGCTTTTTGCTCACATTAGATTAATTGAAAGAAACATCCAAGATGTTACGAAAAATACAACCATGCAGATCAGTGGTGGTTAGTTAAACATTAAACTCTCTCTCTCTCTCTCTCTCTCTCTCTCTCTCTCTGTCTCTCTCTGTCTCTCTCTCTGCCCCCCCTCTCTGTCTCTCTCTCTCTCTCTCTCTCTCTCTCTCTCTCTTCCTCTTAACGTTCACGATATACACCTCCTACAGCGGTACAATTTGGCCGCATACCTTTTCTTGATTGTTCATAAAGGGACATAAGTGAGACAAATGTTGGCTTTTTTGTCTTATATACCGCATGACCATTTCGGTGACGTATACATCTTCAATTTTTATAAAATTTAGCATCGTGTGCGGAGCCGTTAATAAAATGATTTGTCCACACTAAAAGAGTAAAGTTGAACGCACATTTAAAACGGAATTAAAATTATGTCTTCACATTGACTGCGTTTTTTTTCTCCATTTTTCTTTCATTTTCTATGTGACCAGTTTTCGTCTAAAATATTAACATGAACAAATGACATGTTTGCTAATGTCCTACATTCATAAAACAGTGGTCAGACTTTGTCATTCCAAAACACTATCTTTATTTTCCCTTGCGGATGGATATCTCTGGCCATTTGTCAGACAGTTCAGATACTTTTGTTACAAAAGGAAAATACTTTACTATAAGATATATTCATTCACGGTCAGTTTATGTGGCTAACATTTTCTTATTCTAAGTATACATGGAAATTAAAAATTCTCTTTTCGCCTGAATTTGATTTTATGTGGGACAATTAAGTAACCATATCATGGGGGTTTATTGAAATTCAAATATTGGTATACCATATAAAATGAGGCACCTGATGGGCTGGGCTGTTTTCTATGGGATTCCGTTTTACAATTTAATGCACTTTTGTGATATCACCCATTCCCATTTCGTCTATGAATACGTACATGATATCACCAATAAAATAGGTAGATGCATAGCATGTATTCCCCTTGAATAGGTTTTATATGGAATGGGTAATAATAATAATAATAATAATTTCTTTATTTTACGAAGGTATTACACATTAAGTTATGTAACAAATTACATATTCTTATTTACAGTGTGGCCATCGATAAAACTGAAAATAAAATAAAGCAAATACAAAACTATCAAGTGGAATAAACACATAATTAAAAACACACATGTCAGAAACAAACATATGATTCATGTACACCCGACAAACACTCCTTAATTTTAGATTTTAAATTCAATGGCAAGTACACAATAGTATCACAAATGTAACAGTAAGAAAACATTCAAGTAACTGACATAAATGCTATCAGCTATTCGAAATGGTGATTCATATATTCAAATGAAATAAGTAATATATCACATATTTGAATTGATGTTCAACATACATTTATATGCAAAAAAATGTAATTATACAGGACTAAAGCCATTGAGCCATATATCACCAATTGTGCCAATATCGCCTTAAGGCACATCTGCCCCATATATTACCTTCACATATCACCTATCAGAATGGGTGATATCTCCTATTCGAAATGAAATTCGTTATATCACGTATTAAATTGTTTGAATTTAATTGCCGATCCTTTGTTGAAAAAGAAAATGTTATCAATGGTGTTAGATTTATTACCCGTGCATTAAATAGTAAAACTTTCCCTGTATAATCTTTGTAGTCATGATAGATGTGATATCAATGCGATATACGGATAAAGTGTCGTTCCGTTATGACGGGAAATAAGTAGGTACTGCGTAAAGGGAAGTAACTCAAAGTGAGCGTTTGGTTGATTATGAAAACAACAAAATCAAAGGGTAACAACAACATTATGTAAAATGTCAGTATTCTATTTAAACGAGTGATCACCACTCATTTCAACATTAAGCGATAATACATCAGTTCCGCGGCTTTAAATGGTTTTTTTTCTTTAAATCTACGCTGTCGATGGCCATTTCGTGATTTTACTTTCAGTTTCAGTTCAGATTTTGCATCACGGTTTGTTTAATATCACTGAAAAGCCAGTAACAGGTCCATGCCATAAAGGGTTTGAAAATGTCCTAACAATTTTGTAAAACCACAGCCTTTCTTTGTCAAAATATGATAGAATCTCGTGTCGGTAGGGTGTCTTTACAAGAAAAAAAAATAGGCCTATCTCGATTTAGATTTCTAGCTAGAGTGTTATTTTACAGACAATGTCCACTGTAAAGTCTCTATTCTGTAGATCTAATATAGCTAAGTATTGTGTTAATATTGCATAACTGCATGTAGATCTTGTATTGGTAAATTAATTTTAGTATAGTACAGCCTATAGTCCAAGAAACCAATTGGTGAATATCCTTGGCCTATATTGAAAACTTTGGTTCATTGGTCACATTGTTGTTTTGTGTGTACATACTAAATTCTGACTGGTCAAGACCACAGTTGTTTTCACTGCTGTATTTACTAGATCGCTTCCCAGTACAGTCTTAGACATTACACTGCAATGTCAATCAAGTTTATATTTTCTTTATCTTTTTTTTTTTACATTTTGGAGAAAAAAATCAGCAGTTATGGTAAGTGAACATTGTTTATCAGTATGCATTATTTGAATTACATGTACTGTATGTAAAGCTGTCAAATGTTTACATGGATTAGAATACATGTGCAAAATCCTTGCATGTATATTTAACATTTATTTTTACTTTAATATGTTGAATGAATTTGATTTCTGAAGTAGCTTGATAGTCTAAGCCTTGACATGCTGGATTTATGATTTTCTTACAATTTACATTTCTAATATTTTACTCATTATATACTTAGTATTTGTTAAATTGTTACAGTAAAACAGTCCCAGCATATGAAATCACTACAGTGATTGGATTGAGTGGGTGACTGTGGAGCACACTGCCGGGTTAGTTATGAAATCGCTTTCTAAAATAAGTTTCATACTTTATAAACAAAATAGCCTCTTATTACTGTACCAGATTGCTCATTATTCAAAATAATTGTTATAAAAAAATATCAGTGTTTAGTGTACAATATGCTTATCTAGGTAGAATGGGTAGTCAGAGCAGTGAAATTGGAACAATGAATTTTAAAAATATGAAGAAAAACTCGAAATGAAACTGAAAGTAGAACTGTCAATTATTATTGTTTTCATAACATATTAGTACTTTCTAAGAATTTAGCAAATATTTCTTTTGTGAATGTTTTAACATGATTTATTATTTCACATGTGTACCAAGTATTGTACTTTCTTTTTTCAGGCAAAGTCTTGAACCGTCCTCAAGTACAACCATGATCTACAACTGTAAATAGTCAGTGATTACAGTATAGGTAACATCGCAATACACTGTACAATGTACATATATAGAACTTGCGTGTCATAGTTTTAAATACTTACGTCATATATCACAAAACCAGCAATGTAACAATCATGACAATGGAGCTCTACTAGCATGCCTAGTGCTAATTCAAAACTTGGCTGAAACATTTTCATAAAAAGTGACAGTTTCAAAGTTGTCCTGCTGAAATACAAAAGAAATTTATTGACATGTTGAATTTTCAATAAGTAATTTAAGTTCTTGATGGACCTGTTTCCTACAAAGATGTAGCATTCTAGAGTGGAGAATATACATAGCGGTTCAGCATCCAAGAGCTCAGAACATTTCCAAATGTAACCTACGTGGTACACCAAGCAACAGAGGAGAGGGTGTCATTCACCAGAATGGGAAAGAGACCTTTTGAAATATGATAATACAGACATAGTGACAGTTTTGGTGAATCTAGTGATTTAACAAAGTGTTCCAAGACTGAATTTCAAGTGAAGTTTTCAAGAGTGAAATCAAGCCAAGTGTTGCAGATTCAAATTGGTGAGCTAAAACATAAAGGTAAAGTGTTTGTTTATTATTAGAAGTCTCGCCCAGTCGCCCCTACTTAAAGTGCCAACCATTTCTGACTCATGAGACACTGTTTTTGAGCACATTTACCTCAAGAATTCTGTCTTTAAATGCTAGTTACCAAGGCAGGTAGGCACACAGTTACCATATTTAACTACATGTAGCTAGTGGCTCACCAGCCCACCCTTTCAGAACAGACGACTGCTGGGATTCGAACTTCCGACCTCTCACACCCAAAGCAGAGGCAAAAACCTCTAGACCAAGGGAGAAGTGTACCTGTGCTCTAATCTGCTGTTTTCAATCAGTTATTATTATTTTTTGAAATCAGTTCGTAGCTTTCAACAGTTTAGCAGAGTAGACTGTAGGACATCTCTGTGACCACTGAAACATTTAAATCAGAGTAATTAAACCATAAAGAGTTCAAAAAGATGAAAGAATCAGAGGATGTTTAATGAAGTGCGTAAGTTGTCACCCAGTAACAACACAATCTAACTTGGTAAAGGGTATTCTTTAACATTTACAGCAATTTCATGATTACTGAAGATGTAACAGTGATAAATTTATACCTTCATACACCATTCTTTAGATCTTGTTCAAAGCCAGTAAATTTCAGTTTGGTTAATTTTTGCCAGAAATGTGATCACAGAAACAAGTAATTTGTTATCACAGGCCTTACCTCCCTGGTGTGGACAGTTGAAACATGTGTTCTACTGATTAAAGCAGGTTGAGCATATAGTGGGTTATAAATTAAAAGTTACGTGTCCATGTTCCAACAAATCGGTCATATTTACAGGTCGTCAGTTTCTGTAGGATATGATAGTAGATACCAGAACCAAAGTCCCATCAAATTACAAATATTTACAATAGTTATCAGCTATATCATAGCCCGCTATTCCTATACCAGACTTGTAGGGATTCCTAATATTATAGTTGTATCTATAGGTTTTGGTAGATTTATTGTACATGTTGTAGGGTATATTGTCTGTTCAAATTGACACGTTGGGGCAGAGTTAACCCTTGACCTTTGCAAATAAAGGCAATCTCAAAAAGTAAGGAAAATAGTGTATTTCTTTACTTTCGTAAATCTTTGCCAAATTACGACAAAAATCAGATGGAACATTAGTTATGTTTTGTAAGTAGATGGCTAAGGAATAAAACATAACCATGCAATGCAATAGACTACTTTACAGTGCACATGAATAACAAGCAATATGTTTAAAGATCACAGTTCTGTGTATAACATAGCCAATTTCAGAAACATACACAGAATAGATTCATTGAATGAACAAAGCAAATTAATAATTTCAGAAGTTTTCAGTTTTCTGTAATTGTTCTATCTGTTGCTGAAAATTCCACAAACCCTGCACTCTAATGCACTTGACTGGCAGAAAGCACGCCCCATCAGGTCAATTTGAATGCACAATAGAATGAGAATAATTTCAAGGATAGCTTTAGAACAGACTGATAAAAGTATTACCATTTGCAAATTTATGTTATTATTGATAAAATCTTTTGTGTATATCTGTGGCACAGATGCTTTAAATTTACCTGCGGTGTAATCACTGAGGTATATACATGTATACTCAAGTTAAAAATAAAAAAGATTTAACCAGGACCTGGTGTTATTGAAAAATAGGTCACTGCTGTATTTAAAAGTGAATAGCATTTACATATCTGAAAATAAGAAATAATTTTTTTAGTCGTGGGTGGTATATCTGTCCGCACCGCACTCTTTATCTATGGTCTTACTGAGAAGATAATCCCTACTGTTTTTTGGGTCAGTGGGTCAAGGTCACAGTAAACGCTGTAAGCTTATCTTTGATAACATTGCAAGAGATTTTCACAAAACTTAATTAAAACAGTCCAGTCAGACCAGAAGAGCAAACAGCCCTTTTCGGCCTCTGTCCGTAAACTGTTCCTTGATAAGGCTCTTAAGGTCACAATTTTTATTTGGCTTTCATGAAATTTGGTCATGAGGTTACCTGTAACTGGTAGATGATCCCTTTCATTTGTAGGGTCAGAAGGTTAAAGGTCAAGGACACAGTTACATCCCTTAGCTTTTCATTGATACCACTGTACAGGTGACAAATTTCATTCAAAGTTCATCAAACTTGCTCAGATGGTTTCCTGCAACCTGTAGATAATCCCTATTGTTTTTGAGGTCAGTTGGTCAAAGGTCAAGGGCTCAGTGACCTCCATTAGATTTTCTTTGATAATGCAGATAATACAGGTAGCAATTTTCATTTTACTTTCATGAAACTTGCTCATAAGATTCCATGCAACATGTAAATGATCAACCCTTTTGTGGGGTCAGTAGATCAAAGGTCAAGGACACAGTGACCAAAACTTTGAAAATCTTTTACACTTAATATCTTGAGATCTATACCACCCACAGCCATTAGTGAACTTGATTTGTCATTACCAATGGATGGCCCCTATTCATTTTCAGGTCTTATGCCAATTTCACAGTGACTTACTTTATAAACTGTTCTTTGCATAGTTTGACTTTTTCCACATTACTGATTACATCAAGGGGGCATTTGTGTTTTACAAACAGGTCTTGTTTACATTCTGTTACAAGGTTCAGTTTTAATTTGCAAGCGAACACTTTTTTGTGTAATCATTGTTTGCTATTTTGGTGTGTTTGATGAATTTGCGAAGTGCTTCATTAACAAAAATGAATAAGCAAAAATAAAAAATGATATTAATATATAATTATAGTGAATAAAAAGCCTCTTGAGAAATTTCAACCTATTAGGTAATCAGTGAAACACAGGAAGTTTAATTCTGAAACAGTTAGGAAATGTAATTAGTCCCCTACCAGTCTTATGACCAATTTGAAGACTATAGGTTTGCACTGTTCCGTCTGTCTGTCCGCAATTTAGTTTCCAGTTTGTATCTTCTACATGCATGGACCAATTTTGATAAAACTTCACACAAGCTGATGAGGTTGTGTCATGCACAAAACCCAGTCACCTGCCCAAGGTTAAACTTAAGGGGTTTAACTCTGTAAGTTAGTGTTATATTGCAATATTTTCAATCTGCTCTGTATCTTTTTTAGTGCATGGACCAATTTCAATATAACTTCACAGGATTGTTACTTATCTGGTGAAGGTGTGTCATGCACAAGATCCAGCCACGTACTCCTGAGGTCACGGTCACACTTAAACCTCAAACCCTTTAACATTGTGTTATATAGAAATATTGCCTGTCCTCTCTATAGCTACATATATGGACTGATGTCCCATAATTACTACCCAATGTGTCACAAACTTCCAGTCACTTACTCCTGAGGTCAAGGTTTGTTTTCATACTTTGAATATTCAGTCAACCCACTGCATAGACTTTGTTATTATACTTATGGAGTAAAATGTTTGATGGTGCTTTAGACTTACTTTATCTACTTTGATGTTATATTGATACTTTTATCAAAGCGTCAGAAGGAACAGTTGATGATTTATATACTGTCAGAGGAGGAAAAATCCTTAATATTAGCAATTAGGTAGGTTGGCTTAAAGCCTAAGTTTACAAGCATGGCTGAGATGATGTTATAGATGAAAGATGTTACTTCTTAAAGGAGCCAAAAGTAAATTGTTCACTGTGAAAAAAGAAGGTACAGAGTTGGTGCCGAAGACAGCCCAGGGCTTGATATGTCTACAAGTGGAGTACATATAGTAAGCAGAGTATGCCACCAAGTTTTGGGATAGTAGACGATAGACATGTTGACAATACAACTAGTTCAGATTTTGAATCCTTAAAGCAAAGTTCACAAAATTTATGGCAACAACACTGGTAAAGGAGAAACTATCTTCAGTCAATGGAGATATGCATTACAGTGTAATGAGTGTATTGTATCTGAAGTTACATACACTGAGCCAAAGTTGTATTACACATACTTAAAGGAGAAGCCAGAACAAGCAAAAGCCAAAATTGTTAGACACATACTAAAAGGGGAAGTCAGAGCAAGCAATAGCAGAAGTTGTTAGACACACATTTAAATGGGAATCCAGAGCAAACATCAGCCAAAGTTGTTAGACAAACACTTAAACAGAGAGCCAGAGCAATCAGCAGCCAAAGTTGTTAGACGCACACTTAAACGGAGAGCCAGAGCAATCAGCAGCCAAAGTTGTTAGACACACACTTAAACGGAGAGCCAGAGCAATCAGCAGCCAAAGTTGTTAGACACACACTTAAACAGGAGAGCCAGAGCAATCAGCAGCCAAAGTTGTTAGAAACACACTTAAACGGAGAGCCAGAGCAATCAGCAGCCAAAGTTGTTAGACACACACTTAAACGGAGAGCCAGAGCAATCAGCAGCCAAAGTTGTTAGACACACACTTAAACGGAGAGCCAGAGCAATCAGCGCCAAAGTTGTTAGACACACTTAAACGGAGAGCCAGAGCAATCAGCAGCCAAAGTTGTTAGACACACACTTAAACGGAGAGCCAGAGCAATCAGCAGCCAAAGTTGTTAGACACACACTTAAACAGAGAGCCAGAGCAATCAGCAGCCAAAGTTGTTAGACACACATTTAAATGGGAATCCAGAGCAAACATCAGCCAAAGTTGTTAGACAAACACTTAAACGAGGCCAGAGCAATGCGCCAAAGTTGTTAGACGCACACTTAAACGGAGAGCCAGAGCAATCAGCAGCCAAAGATGTTAGACACACACTTAAACAGAGAGCCAGAGCAATCAGCAGCCAAAGTTGTTAGACACACACTTAAACAGAGAGCCAGAGCAATCAGCAGCCAAAGTTGTTAGAAACACACTTAAGCGGAGAGCCAGAGCAATCAGCAGCCAAAGTTGTTAGACACACACTTAAACGGGAAGCAAGAGCTAGCAACAGCCAAAGTTGTTAGACACACACTTAAACGGAGAGCCAGAGCAATCAGCAGCCAAAGTTGTTAGACACACACTTAAAGGGGAAGCAAGAGCTAGCAACAGCCAAAGTTGTTAGACACACACTTAAATGGAGAGTCAGAGCAATCAACAGCCAAAGTTGTTAGACACACACTTAAACGGAGAGCCAGAGCAATCAGCAGCCAAAGTTGTTAGACACACACTTAAACAGAAAGCCAGAGCAATCAGCAGCCAAAGTTGTTAGAAACACACTTAAGCGGAGAGCCAGAGCAATCAGCAGCCAAAGTTGTTAGACACACACTTAAACGGAAAGCAAGAACAATCAGCAACCAAAGTTGTTAGACACACACTTAAAGGGGAAGCCAGAGCTAGCAACAGCCAAAGTTGTTAGACACACTTTAAAAAGGAAGCCAGAGCTAGCAATAGCCAAAGTTGTTAGACACACACTTAAACGGGAAGCCAGAGCTAGCAATAGCCAAAGTTGTTAGACACACACTTAAACAGAGAGCCAGAGCAATCAGCAGCCAAAGTTGTTAGACACACACTTAAACAGAGAGCCAGAGCAATCAGCAGCCAAAGTTGTTAGACACACACTTTAACGGAGAGCCAGAGCAATCAGCAGCCAATGTTGTTAGACACACACTTAAACCGGAAGCCAGAGCTAGCAATAGCCAAAGTTGTTAGACACACACTTAAACAGAGAGCCAGAGCAATCAGCAGCCAAAGTTGTTAGACACACACTTTAACGGAGAGCCAGAGCAATCAGCAGCCAAAGTTGTTAGACAACCACTTAAAGGGGAAGCCAGAGCTAGCAACAGCTTAAGTTGTTAGACACACATTTAAACGGGAAGCCAGAGCTAGCAATAGCCAAAGTTGTTAGACACACACTTAAAGGGGAAGCCAGAGCTAGCAATAGGCAAAGTTGTTAGACACACACCTAAAGGGGAAGCTAGAGCAAGCAATAGCAGAAGTTGTTAAAGACACACTTAAAGGGAAGCTAGAGCAAGCAATAACCAAAGTTGTCAGACACACACCTAAAGGGGAAGCTAGAGCAAACAATATCCAAAGTTGTTAGACACACACCTAAAGGGGAAGCTAGAGCAAGCAACAGTCAAAGTTGTTAGACACACACGTAAAGGGGGAACCCGAGCAAGCAATAGCCAACGTTGTTAGACACCCACTTGAAGGGGAAGCCAGAGCAATCAACAGTCAAAGTTTTTAGACACACATCTAAAGGGGAAGCTAGAGCAAACAATAGCAGAAATTGTTAAACGCACACTTAAAGGGAAGCTAGAGCAAGCAATAACCAATTTGATTGGATTTGATGAGAATTTTATCAAGGTCCGTCCAAAAGAGCACTTACGTTAGCTTAATATCTGGATGAGACCCCGGCATGTCTCCCGTCATGCCTGAAAAACAAAATTTTGAAGCCAGAAATAGGAGAAATTTACCTGACTGCAATTTCCAGCTAGTATAGCCAAAGGTTGAATTTGATTGGTTACCAAAGAGTAGGCCAATCACGGCGACCAATGAGATCTAAGTGTGATTGACCTAAAGCAATAACCAAAGTTCACTAAAAGGGAATGTAAGAGCAAGCAATAGCAGAAGTTGTTAAACGCACACTTTAAGCAAAGATAGAGCAAGCAATAACCAAAGTTGTTAGACACACACTTAAAGGGGAAGCTAGAGCAAGCAATAGAAGAAGTTGTCAGACACACACCTAAAGGGGAAGCTAGAGCAAGCAATAGCAGAAGTTGTCAGACACACACCTAAAGGGGAAGCTAGAGCAAGCAATAGCAGAAGTTGTCAGACACACACCTAAAGGGGAAGCTAGAGCAAGCAATAGCAGAAGTTGTCAGACACACACCTAAAGGGGAAGCTAGAGCAAGCAATAGCAGAAGTTGTCAGACACACACCTAAAGGGGAAGCTAGAGCAAGCAATAGCAGAAGTTGTCAGACACACACCTAAAGGGGAAGATAGAGCAAGCAATAGCAGAAGTTGTCAGACACACACCTAAAGGGGAAGCTAGAGCAAGCAATAGCAGAAGTTGTCAGACACACACCTAAAGGGGAAGCTAGAGCAAGCAATAGCAGAAGTTGTTAGACACACACCTAAAGGGGAAGCTAGAGCAAGCAATAGCAGAAGTTGTCAGACACACACCTAAAGGGGAAGCTAGAGCAAGCAATAGCAGAAGTTGTCAGACACACACCTAAAGGGGAAGCTAGAGCAAGCAATAGCAGAGTTGTCAGACACACACATAAAGGGGAAGCTAGAGCAAGCAATAGCAGAAGTTGTCAGACACACACCTAAAGGGGAAGCTAGAGCAAGCAATAGCAGAAGTTGTCAGACACACACCTAAAGGGGAAGCTAGAGCAAGCATTAACCAAAGTTGTTAGACACACACCTAAAGGGGAAGCTAGAGCAAGCAATAGCAGAAGTTGTTAGACACACACCTAAAGGGGAAGCTAGAGCAAGCAATTGCAGAAGTTGTTAGACGCACACTTATAGAGGAATTAAGGGCAAGCAACAGCCAAAGTTGTTAAACATTCACTTCAAGGGGAAGCTAGAGCAAGCAATAGCAAATGTTGTAAGACACACACTGGACACATATTGGAAGGGGAAGCCATGTGAAGCCAAAGTGGGGGCGTTGATGATCAATGAAGGATATACTTAGGAAGTAAGAATCTGTGTACAGGTAAATTTGAAGATGTCTTGGTTACAAAATAACTCGAGATTGGAAGGAACATTAAAAACTTTAATTGACATTAATATGATGCCATTGATGACTTTGACAAACTACGTGTAAATGTTAGGAAAACTGTACGTCAAGAAAGGCAAATAAGGTCAACAAGCTGTGTGTATGAAACAGATCTCTAAGCACTTACACAACGTCAGCAGGGTTACTCTGGAAATGATACATATATACGCTTAAAACCTTCCGGTTGGAACATCAGCAGACCCAAAACCTGTTGGAAGTACCAATACAGTACAACTTATTGACACTGCATGGTAGTACTGTGTCTACTATTTGAGGAACGTTTTACAAGGTTTACTTAGCTGATCAGGAAATACAACCACTTCATAATGTACTGAACTGAACATTGAATGTGCTAATGGCAAGTCCTTACCATAGGATTGTTCTGTTGAAGCTGACATTGGTGATAGTGCGACTTGTCTGTTTATGGGATATATTTGATGACCTCAGACAGCAATTGCAGTACAAGTACATGGATTTCATCAGGTACAATGCTTTTTAGATTTATGTCAATAGAAATATGGCACTCACTGATACCTTTTGCAAAGAGATCCACTTAATTCATGCGCCATGGTTATATCTTTTGGTCATTTACTTATCTACAGGACAAATTCCTTAGATGAAACAAGAATAAACTTGACATTATACGATGCATGACAAGCAAAAATGTTTACTGTTTTACCAAATCAACCAGCTACAGTTACTTGTAGAATTAATATATCCGTACCAGACATGGCTATACTTTGTGAATTACAACCAGTCACAATAGAAAATCAAGACTTAAGTAATTCAGTAACACCAGATTCTGAACATTCCAAGTTTTTGCTCATTACATTTGAAGATATCATTTCTAATGGAGATGAAGACATTGGAATTATAAAAACTTAGTAAAGGATCACATTGGTCTTATAGATCCTACACCATTCAAACAGAGATACAGAAGAATTCCACCTTCTATGTACACCGTAGAGAACATCAGTGGAAACTGTTAGCATGTGGCAAAATGTGACATAGAGCTTCGTTATGCATGCATGTAATATTGTCCTTGTCAAGAAAAAGAATGGAGATTTACAGTTTTGTGTGGATTTTCAACAGCTTAACAACCTGACTGTCGCAGATAGCTTGTATGCACCGAAGAATAGATAACATACATAATACACTTGCAGGGAATCAGTATTACAGCATCTTAGACAAGAAATCGGGATACCGTCAGATACCTCTGCTGACAGAACATATGGAGCACAGAGTGCTCATGGTTGGGCTTTTTAGGTTCTACAAATATCAATGGCTCCTTTTGGGAACAGCTTGAAAAAATTGAGATGGTACTACAGAGCCTACAAGAATCTGGTCCAAGAAATGAAACCAAAGAAATGCAACCTTTACAAAGAAAGTTACACATAATGTACATTATATTGGGCACATTATATCTTGAGAAAGGATGGAGGTTCAGCAAAAATTAGAATTTCTTTCATGAATTGAAATGATCTATCACTGAAAAGCTCAGCAACTACCTATATGGCCATAGTTATATTGTCTCTACAGATAATAACCTGCTAGCATACATCACAGCTTCAGTTAAACTAACTGCAACCAGTTATAGGTGGTTAGTAGCATTGTCCGCATTGTTTGCCACCCTGGTCACAGCAACACTGATGTAGATAGTCTGTCTCACCAATGAGATTACATCAGGATCCCTGGCTGCACTTAGTTCAAGAATGGAAGTGTCACCTATTGGAACTTCTTTGGTTGACAATATAACAGACAATGGACAGGATCTTTCAAATGTAACTGATTATGATTGGCGTGTAATACAAGAAGAAGATACCTTTCTGTAGGTTTGGCTCAGAGCTTTGAGAAATAGACAAGTACCCAAACAGTCTAGTTTGCAAAAAGGAACAATCTATTTGAATATGTTCAAGACTTTATCAAACTTGAAACTGGAAAGAGGGGTTTTGTTTCTGGATGAGGAAACAAAATTGATACTTCTTCAACACAGTATGATAGAAACAGTGTTGACTAGTTTTCATGATGATATTGGACATCAAAGGAAAGAAAGGACACAAAGCTTGTTGCAAATGGGCAAAGATGTAGGCAAGCAAATAGATAAAAATTACCCAAGATGTATCTTGTACATAACATAAGATACTGATTTATACAAATTTATGTAGCCTCAATTGCGATACAAGTTCTTACAACTTTTATTAATTGCTCTTGGCACTCATTCCAGATGGAATCAGCCTTGTAGAGAGAGGCAATTTGGAATGATCTGTGTCTTGTCTAAGGACACTACCACTTCTTAGACACTGATGGGGACTGAACCCGGGACTCTCCATTCCTGATGTGAACACACTGCCATGCGGCTCCACATCAGCCACTAATAAGGCATCATTAGTAAACACAGAGACTAGTCAACCATTTGAACTTGTTTGCATTAATTTACATACATTTGAAAAATCTAAAGGAGGTATTGAAAATTATTACTAGTGATAACAGATCACTATACTAAGAGTTGCCCATGTAATATCACCTAGAAATGAGACTGCCAAAACTACAGCTGAAGCACTTCTTTCATTCTAATGACTTTGGTATGTCACAAAGGCTACATGCAGACATAGGAGCAAATTTTGAGAGCAACGTTGTTAAAGAATTATGTAACATCACTGGTATAAAGAAATGCAGAAACTACATCTTACCAAGGGGAAATTGCATGTGTGAGCAATTTAATTGCACCTTGATACGCAATTGCTTGGTACTCTTGTTCTGGAAACAAAAACAGGCTGGAAGAAACATGTTGGACCCTTAGTGTATCAATTGCACAAGACCTCAGACTACTGGTTATAGCCCTTTTGAATTAATGTTTGGTAGAAAAAGATTTCTACCAGGAGATTTAGAGTTTGGTGTGACAAGTGGCTCAGACAAAATTTAATATATAAATAGCGACTTAATCAAGAAAACATTGAGAATGACAGGGTCTTTGTTAGGTTAGTTTCCTTTGATGGTAAACAAATTAGATAACAAATGAAAGTCATAGATTTATGGTATGTTAGAACAGCCTAACAAGGAAGCACCTGTCTATAAATTAAGGAAAGAAAATGGTGATGGACATGGTGCAGAAATTTACTTCTATCAATTGGTAAGTTTGAAAAGACTTCAAGGCACTCTCAACTTAGAGATGAAGTGATGTAGAAAAAACTAAAGCCGATTCTAACAATGACGTTGATAGAAATAAATTGGTTGAAACTGCTGCCAGTCTAGAAAGATTTAAATGTTATTATGACTCTGAGTCGGATCATGGAGATAAAGACAGTGATTTGATAGTGACTGTGACAGGAGTGAGTAGGAGTGATGACTCTGGAGATGATGTGGAAGATACATCAGAAGATTCTGTAGCTACTGAGGTGTTGGATATTTCAGCAGCTACTACACAACAGGAGCATGATGCAGAAGCACATGTGTGGATCACCTGTTGACAGAATCTTCAGACAGTGTAGAAAGAAAGCGAGACTAATCAAGATACACCAAAAGAACAGAGTTTACTTGTGAGAATACAAATGACATAGCAGATGTCACACAAAGCCTCAGTACAGACTAGTAATCAAGAAGAAAAATATAGCAGTATTTTAATTGAAACTGGTGAGAGTTCCACAGTAGGTGAAAATTTAGCTAATAACTGAATTGCAAACAGCATTGCATATCTACGGATAAAGTTTATTGGGATGAGAAGTTGTGCATCAGGTCCTGGATTTTTGTATTAGACTAGTAACACCAGATCATGACTTACTTTCTGATAACACTCTGTAGGTCACAATTTTGATTTGACTTGTTCATAAGGTTGCCTGAAGATGATCCCTATTGTTTTGGGGTCAATTGGTCAAAGGTGAAGGATACAGTAACCGAGACTTTGAAAATCATTTCTGCTCAGTATCTTGATTCTGGTTTAAGTTTTATGTGCATAAAAATTATCTAAGTAACAATGGCTGAAATTGATTTGAAACATCTTTAGAATGTTCTGAGGTCTCCAACAATCAAGTTGGATAACTCTTGACTGAATTAATTACAAATTATTGCCCTTGTCATGCTTGTTGAAGTGAGAAATTTTAGCATGCAAGGTACTATAATACACATTTCAGTTTCCACTTAAGGTATTTCTTAAAGCTTCATTAATGTCATCAAGTTAAATAACTATGGTATGAATTTAATTCAAATTATGGCCCTTGTTCAATTAGAAAATCTGGTTAAAGTTTTGTATCATGCACACATCTCAGTAAACCACTTGCGAGATTGATTCAAAACTTCAATACAGTCTTCAGGGGTATCAAACAATTAGGTTAGATAACTCCTGACTGAATCAAAAAATTGAGTTACCTTAGATTTTTTTTGACAATTACAGTTTTCTAGTTTATACTTGGAGAGTCAACAGAATTTTGTTTAGCTATTTACTGACAAAAGTGTCAAAAGCACTGAGAGTAGTAGAGTATGCTGTCTTGTCATTGTATTACCCTATGCAGACAGTTAATAAAGTTGTTTTCCTTTACCATACCCTAAATGTGAACAACCTTCTTTTTAGATTGTTTTAAACCAGAAGGGGACTTGGTATTGCATTGGAATACCTCAGCATTTTGTTCACTTGTGACAGCATAAAATTTTGTTTGTGTACATATACATGTATATGTGTAACGGAAATCCCTGTAACTTTTCCTACAAGATGGTTAAGCATCTATCAATACATAGCAATTCAAACTTTGTGAGTGCAATATTGAATAGTTTTTGTTTAACTGTAGATGTAATCAGAGACGTATAAATTGGTCTTACATGTCTCTTGTTTAACAGATACAGAAAATGTGGTTTTCCCCCTACTGTCTCTCCATACGTCTGTCTGCTGTACCTTGTTGATGCTTTTCCTAAACCTTCTGGATTTTGGTAAAGCTTGGCAGGAAGCATCAGTAAAAAGTCTCGTAATTATTGTAATGTTTTAAGCTCAAACTGGCACTAACTGACCGTTTAATATCTGTTGTTGTGGTTTGCTGTCATGGTTCTTGTCAATGATTGCTTCATCAGTGACATCTCGTCTGAAACCCCTTATTGTTTTGTATTGTATCGTATCGTATCGTATCATATCATATCGTAAGGTTGTATCTCTACCAAAATTGCTAAAAAAAGTGGTCAGAATTAAATATCATTTGACAAATATAATGGCTTCATGACTCTCTACCAAAACTGTTAAAATGAAGTTGATCCCTTAAAAAATGAGGCGCCCAGTGGGTTGTGTCTGTTTTTCGTATGTATATTTATCTAAAAAAAAAGATGAAAATCTTAACTTCTGTTGTTATAATTTAATTTTATATTAAGATATGTATAGTCAACCTTGCACTGAGTTTTTATACCACAGCTAGGTCTTTATACACTTAACAGGTTTAGAAACTCAAAGATTTCCCCTGTTGAACATTTTTATTTGAATGACGCTATTGTTTTTAATTTTATTTAAGTCATTTTTTGCGATGAATTATTGAAACTTCTACAATAATTCAATTTTATATTGTTTTTGTTGTGAATGAAATTTGAATAAATTTGAAACACGATAACATTGTTAAAATAAATATTTTGCCACTTTTGCGTTTCTAAACCTGTTGAGTGTACACAACACACGTCATGCAGGTATAATCATAGGTTACAAAATGTTTTCTGTTGACTCAGGTGAGCGATATTGGGCCAATGGTCTTCTTGTTTCAAGAATAACTTCAGAGTTTGCTCAAATACCATATCTTTACTTTTAGGAGCATCCATGGTGATAATGTTTAGATAATTCAATCATTGTTGAGTACATGTAATAAAAAAAATCTTTCCTTTGGTGCATTCAGGGCATTTTAGGAATATATCATGTCAAAAATAGTTTGCAATAGAATGGTAAATTAAAAAAGTGATAAGTTTTTGAACTGGTACTTTAGCCTCGTGAAGTAATAAAACATTATTTCAGCCTTAATATTGCAAATATTGTGCATTGTACAGTAGATGTAGGAGAAGGTGACAGTGACACATTTGTTTACAACCACTGAATATAAAGGGTAGATTGTGTGTGCAAGAAAAGATATAATCCTCATAATAATAAATGAAATTTACACAATAATATTGGACTCTTCCGTTGTGTCACTTTCAAATTATCGTAAATGAACTGTATATTCTCCTTATTGTAAAATGGTAATTGTAAAATATGTATGAGATTTATTGTCTCTAAATAATCTAGCAAACAAATTCTTATTACCTAAGAGCAATAAATTAAATAAGAATTATAAGGAGTCATTTCACAAGAGGCCCTGCATGTTAACAGGAATGTAAATGGGATTTTATTAAAAATGTGAAAGTTCTTTTATTAAATCATTCTTTTTTTAAATGACCATTTTGGATGTACATGTAACAAAGGTGAGCACTAGTACATGTAAAGTAGTATAGATACATCACAGTTGACAGTACAGTTCATTTAGGCTATTGTGACTTCCGCAATACATTGTAGTGTTTTGTGTACACATAATCTATTACATCACTGCCACATTATCTGGTATGGACTGTAATATGTACCTGTCTTCACTTATCACTGTCATGTTTTAATGACTGCATACATGTATATAAAAGTCAGTATTGCTTTACATGTATATACATCATTTTTCATGTACAAGGTCAGGGCATTATATATACATGTCAGGTACTATGAGTGCTATGGACAAGTGACTTTGTATGGTGTATTAACTTTGCTCATATTAAGATTGTAAGCTCACTGACATAGAATTGTGTGTAATTTATTTGTTTGTATTTTATCATTGAAGGATTATATAAAAACTTAAGTAAAATGATGGCATCATTTTGTCATTTTTGTTTTTTTAGTTGTTATTTAGCTCACCTTGAGCACTTTGTGATTGCCTTGTGTCGGTCGTCTGTCTGTCTGTCTACATTAAACCTTGTGTATGCAATAGAGGATGTTTTTTTCACTGGATCTTCATGGAACTTGGTCAGAATGACTGCCTTGATGTGGTCATGGGTTAAAAAGTAGATCACAAGGTCTAACAATAGAAATATTGTGTATACAGTGGAGTCTGAATTTTTCACTGGAATTTCATGAAATTTGGCTAGAATGACTCAGTCTGCCTTGATGAAATCTAGGTCAAGTTTGAATATGGGTCACTTTGGGTTAGAAACTAGGTCACCCAGTCAAATCATAGAAAAACTATATGTATGCCATAGAGGTGACATTTACAACCCAAACATCATGAAAATTGATTACGTTTTTTAATGATTTCTAGGCAAAGTTTGAATCTGGGTCACCTGGATTAAAAAGTAGGTCACACTGTCTAATCAAAGAAGAACTTAACACTTATTACCCAATCATCATGAACAATTGTCAGAATGCTTGTCTCAATGGTTTCTAGGTCAAGTTCAAATCTGGGTCAATAGGAATCAAAAACTAGATGACACAGTCAAATCAAAGAAAAACCTTGTTAATACTCTAGAGGCCACATTAACTATCCAATCTTCATGAAAATTGGTCCGAATCTTTCTCTCAATGATTTGTAGATCAAGTTCGAATCTGGGTCATTTGGGTAAAAAAACTAGGTCACACAGTCAAACCAAAGAAAAACCTTTATAACACTTTAGAAGCCACATTGTTTTTCCAATATTCATGAACCTTATTGATACGCATAGAAGTCACATTTTAGGGCCATCTTGTTTTTCAACATAGTGCATTAACTGTTAAAATTTAAGGAATTGTTACTTGGGTAGTATATAAAACTGCATGTTTGTGTATTATGTCAAATGCCTGTACCACCAGTGTCCTCATAAAACATATACTGTGTGATATCATATATCACAATACTCACTCGAGTATACAACCCCAGTTTTAACCTTGAGGCCATATATCTCGACTTCAAAGCATTTGCTTAAGTATTGGTGCCACTTCAGAACTTAGAGCATCGTTCCTCATTCCAGATCCTAACCCTGCAGAGTCATGGTAAAACCTATATAAAGGATCATGGATGTAACAGTTTGGGTAGTTGATGACTTGTGACAATTAATTGTTCATTTTGCTTCCTCCTTGTTTGTTAGCTTCTGAAAATTATTTCTTTGGTACAAAGTTTTCTTTAACTGGTTTTTGGACTCTTACAAATGCCTATTTGTTATTCATTTGGTGACTTTTAAGTGGACACCTCAAGTAACTGATTAAATACTGTTAAAATTGAAAAATCAACAAGTTTGTTATAGAAGTTTAGCAGGGTAAGTGTTTATTTAATTATTTTAAAGTGTTCTTTTCATTTCAGATTTACCTCCCATTTCCCTTTGTTACACCATTTGTAAAAACATAAAGGGAGGTCACTCTGAAAGTGTTGTGATGTGATGAGAGTTGCGGTTATCTGGATATCATCACTTTAGAAGAATGAGCTCCACAGCAGCAGGTAGTGTACCCTCAGTACAGCCGACTCTCGGGGTGAAGTTTGTCAGTGCTGGAGCTGGTGGATGTATAGCAGAATTGTTGACGTTACCTTTAGATACTGCCAAAGTTAGACTGCAGGTATGTTACATTACAATTCATAATTGTAAGAAATACATTCCTCTGCAAGTTAAGTAAGGGAGAATAAGCTCCTTCCCAAATTGTCCCTCCAGAATGTGTAGATTCAAGTTTCACAGATTAATGCTAAGATAACTGAAAAGGTGGCAATGACCCCTAGGTTTGTTCTCTGGATATATCAAGATCAACAAGTGCCCCACAGTAAATTGCTGCAGTCACATACCAGGCTGGTAAGGATGGGAAAGTGCCACCTTTGCCTATAAATGTCCATGCCCAGAGGTTACAGTTATCCCTGGCTGCTACCATTGTTTGGTATCGTGCTTATTGGGTCCACCAACCTCGTTTAAGGTATAGACGGTACGACCCGTTGGCTGCTACCAAGACTTTACCAGAACTTATATATAGCAGCTTTATTAACAAAATTAATACTTTCTGAATGAAATGAATAATCAAAATCTTTTTTGCAACCAACTTTAACATGTATATTTATAGTAATTGTATAGAACATATTTATACTTTTTATCAAGCAAGATGATAAACATACAGTCTATGATAATGAATCATAATAAAGGGAGGTTATAAAATGATTTTCATAATAAAGGGAGGTTATAAAATGACTCATAAAAAAGGTGACAGTTCAATATATTATCGTATTGGACACAATGTGTCATGTGGGTACAAAAAATCCGATATTTTTTCCATATTTGGACAGTTCAACAGTCCCATGTTAAACATACAATAAAGCCTGAAACGCGTGAAAATGATCCGAATGAAAATCGGGTGAAGTAGGCGCTCAATGTACAGAGTTTGTTTAAGCATCTTGAAATCAGGATTATTCGTCATTTGCTTGTAAACACAAAAATGAGGAAAAGGCAGAAATACAATATTCAGTGAATCATTTTTAATTTAAACTAAAATAAAATTGATATAGAATAAAAAGTGGCTTGTCTAATATGATTTTCTCGGCTGGGTACTCGTCCAAATATATCTCCGTAGTGTACAGTACAATGATAAATAACGTAATAGTATCTCATTTCTTACATGTTTTCAAAATTTCTACTTTGATTTAAGCTTGATTCGTAGTTCAGGTAATGATGCATAATTTTAAGTGTGAGGATTTGCTGAAGATCACCAGTTATGATCTTGAAAGTTGTTTATAGCTTCAAATAAAATGCAGCTTGCGTCCTGCTTCGCCATATTGACTGATACTGCAAATAGAGAAAACTTCTGGGCACTTTTTGATCGTTGGATACCTGATTTTGTGGTTTTGCTGTCTATGATTGCATCATCAATCATTTAAAACTCCTTAACTAATGTTATTGTAGTTTGGCATGGATTATCCTTGTATAAGCAACCATATCAGATTGATAAGGATGTGTAAGTGCCACCTGTGTCTACACATGCACAAGGACACAAGGTCAGATTGCTGTCCATGACTAGAGTTTACAGCAGTTATCAGTCAGCAACTGTAACCATTGGTCCACACAGGTGGACTGTGACTGTTTTAGGTCTTTACCAGAACTTATATATAGCAACTTTATTAACAAAATTAATACTTTCTGAATGAAATAAATTATCAAAATCTTTTTTGCAACCAACTTTAACATGTATATATTAATAGTAATTGTATAGTACATATTTATGCTTTTTATCAAGCAAAATGATTAACATACAATCCATGATAATGATTCATAATAAAGGGAGGTTATAAAATGATTTTCATAATAAAGGGAGGTTATAAAATGATTTTCATAATAAAGGGAGGTTATAAAACAATTCATAAGAAAGGGAGGTTATAAATAGAGATGCACAGATAGACAAGAAAACACTTCATAGGCAAAAATAACAAATCTACAATTTCTGTTAGGTATAGTTTCATATTTATCTGATTCTTACATGTTTTCAAAACCTCTACTGTGATTTAAGCTTGATTCTTGACCATAGTTCAGATTAACCATTTGGAAGGGTAATTTTTAATTTAAGTGTCAGGATTTGCTGGAAATCACCAGAGAGATTGTTTATTGTTATTGTTATGATCTTGAAAGTTGTTTATAGCTTCAAATAAAATGCTGCTTGCCTTCTTTATCACAATATTGACTGATACTACAGAACTGTTTGACTGATGTAAGACCATCATTGTATTATCCTGTTTGTGATTTTCAGGTTAGAAATGTGATGGCTCCAAGCTGGACAAAATCTATGAGACTTCTTATTAATGGGGACTTTGTCCAGTTGTCTACACTTCCACAAAAACCTCCAGGGATGGTTCAAACCCTGCAGATGATCTATACCTATGAAGGACCAAAGAAGTTGTTCTCAGGTTTGGTCCCTGGCTTACATAGACAGATGTGCTTTGCTTCCATTAGAATTGGATGCTATGACGAAATGAAGGAACGTTATCAAAGTCTTGTTGGCAGTGGTAAGTTTTCTAGATGTGCAGGTTACATTCTGATTATTTAGACAATGTATAGTATCCATGTTTCAAGTAAGGTCAAGGTCACAGTTACAAGCAGAGTTCATGACATTATAGATCCTAAAGTCATTTAATGATATTCATGAAACTTCAGTTAAGTTTTGAGCACGATTGTGAAGAAAGCTTGAAGCTTATCGAGTCACTCTTAAGTCTGCTTCCTAGAAAAACCAAAACTGGTGTCATATGAGGAGGTACGGTCGCGACCCCAGTGGGACTCGAACCAGCAAAACTCCGGGATGAGTGGCAGACACCTTAATCTCTACACCGGTTTTATGTTCACCATATATGCAGATGATGTGCATAATGTATATTTCAATCATCTTGGTTCAATGTCAAGGTCACATGCCAGGATCAAAGGTCATGTGACTATATTTTGTGTCCACTGTAACTTGTACCATATTTGAGAAAAACATGTCACAAATGTTAATCATGTTTTTAAGGTAAGCATTAATATCGATTCTATCATATTTATATCACAAACATGATAATATAACCTATAGTTAGGTAAGTTATGTGTCTCCCATTGTTTTTAATCATTTACCTTGATGCAATGCTTCTTTCAGATACTGATTCCTCTCCAAATGTTTTCATCAGAATCCTGTCAGGCCTGACCACTGGTGCCTTGTGTGTAACTGTCGCTCAGCCCACTGATGTGGTTAAAGTCCGAATGCAGGCCTCAGGTGCTCTTGGACATCATGCATATACCAAAGTGTTTAAAGCATATTCTCAGATAGCCAAAACAGAGGGTGTACGAGGACTTTGGAAAGGTAATGTGTCAAATGAAGAATGAACCGTAGAAATATTGGTTAAAGTCCCATTAGTACATTGGATGTCACTCTTATATTACTAAGAAATATATCATACTGGCAAAATTAAGTTATTTATGTGAAAATATTCCTAATCCTTTTTAGCTCACTTGGCTTAGCTAAGGTGAGCTTTTCTAATGGATGATTGTGCATTGTCCATCAACATTTTGATTCAAATGACATCTCCTCTGAAACCATTGGGCCAATGTTGATGAAACTATGCAGGGATGTTCCTTGTAAGAAGCTCTACCAAAAATGTTCAAAGAATTCCATTCCATGCAGAACTTAAAAAATATTCTCCTCTGAAACCACAAGGCCTAGAGCTTAGATATGTGGCATGTAGCATTGTCAAGTGGTCCTCTACCTAGTTTGTTCAAATTACGACCACCAGGTCAAAATTGACCTTGCCCGGGGGGTCACTTAGTTTTACATAGACTTATATAAGATAAACTTTAAAAATCTTCTTCTCTGAAACCACAAGGCCTAGAGCTTAGATGGTTAGCATGTAACATGTTCTAGTGGACCTCTACCAAGTTTGTTCAAATAATGACCCCTGCCTGGGGGGGGGCGTTACCTGTTTTACATAGATTTATATAGGAAAAACTTTTAAAATCTTTTCTCCAAAACCACAACGCCCAGGGGTTAGGTATTTGGAATATAACATTGTCTAGTGGTACTCTGCCCAGTTTGTTTAAATCATGTCCCGAGGGGTCACTTGTCTGTGTATAGAGTTATATGAAAATTAAAAAAAAATATTCTTGTGACCCAGATGTAAATGGCAATGATACTCAGGTGATCAATATAGGGCCATTATGGCCCTCTTGTTCTATCATTTGATTTACTTTTCTATATCATTATAAGTATTAAAAGTGTTAATGGAAATTTAGATAAAAATGTATAAGACAGAGTAGACAGGGACCAAGGAAAAGTAAGGGAAATAAGGAGAAATGGTGTAAAGGTATTGCAGAGTACATGAGCACCTATCAAAGGGTACTAAAGGCTGGGATGTAGACAGGATATAAGTTAGCTAGATAAACAAGCACTTGACAGGGGATAGTTCAGGCAGCACATGGCTTTAGCTGAAATTTTGTTGCCAATATCTTTAAAGGTTCGACATATATTTGTTGTTATATTTAGAAAGGATTGAATCAGATGTGGTACCACTGTGATGTATCATAATGTTTCAAAGTTTATAGCATTGACATAACAATAACATTGAGAGAAACTGGCTGAAGTTTGTTTTAAAATACATTTTGTATTATACCTGGACTGTTCGGTCATGATATTTAACTGTGACCCTAAGAAGGCTATTAAATACATGTATAGAATGTACAATATTATTAATTGATATAAACATAAGAAAGTTTATTTATTTACAGGTTATGTGCCAAATGTTGCACGAAACAGTATTATGAATGTCTTGGAACTCGTCACATATGATATGATCAAAGAAGAACTTCTAAAGTACAAAGTAATGGAGGACAATCTAATTTGCCATATGGTTTGCGGGTTTGGTTCGGGATTTACTGCCACTGTGATAGCATCGCCTATTGATGTTGTGAAAACACGTTACATGAGTTCGTTTGTTGGCCAGTACACGGGTTTTATTGACTGTTTAATGCAGATGATCAAAGAAAATGGCCTGCGCTCATTGTACAAAGGGTAAGTTTACATTTATGTTGACAGATTAAGGAACTGTCATTTTAAATGAAGACTACAACCGCGAAGGTGAATATGAAAATGGCTACCGGTATTCATTGTTGACGACTGTCAGCAGAAAAGTCATCAAAATGAATGTAAAAATATAAAATGTACAGTTTCTCTACCTAATTAAAAACTTTCAAAAGTAGTGCATCACGAAGCTTTACCCAAAATAAGTGAAATTCAGTTAACAAAAAGAGGAGCTATAGTGAATTAATCTTTTGTAATCAAGGATCCAATGGTTAACTATAAAACTTGATTTAAAGTGTTCGTTATCTCCTGCCGAGGGCCTAGAGATATTGTTTTGATGTTAGCCTTCTGTCTTTCCTTCCTTCCAACTGTCGCGCTTTTGCATCCCCAGCCATATTTTGGTACTGGTCGGTCAGTTTTTAGCTCAACTTTTCGATGAAAAGGGGAGCTTTCCTACTCGCCCCTATACAGCGTTGGTGTCACACATTGGTTAAGTTTTTCGTACCACCCAACTTTATTTAAAAACTATTTGAGGTATGGCTTTGAAACTTACCATACTTGTTAACCATCATAACCAACATCTACAGACAAGAGTACATAACTGTCAAGGTTTCTGACAGAGTTATAGCCCCTTTTTAGCTCGACTTTTCTAGAAAAGGGGAGCTCCCTCTCGCGTCGGCGTATTGCAACCTTGGTTAAGTTTTTCGTACCACCCCACTTTATTTAAAAAGTATTTGAGGTATGGCTTTGAAACTTACCATACTTGTTTACCATCATAACCTCCATCTACAGACAAGAGTACATAACTCTGTCAAGGTTTTTGGCAGAATTATGGCCCTTTTTTGACTTAGAAAGTGTATTGAGCTTGGTTAAGTTTTTCATACCACCTCACTTTATTTCAGAACCATTGGAGGTATTGCTTTGAAACTAACCATACTTGTTTGCCATCATGACCTACATCAACAGACAAGAGTACATAACTCTGTCAAGGTTTTTGACAGAATTATGCCCCTTTTTACTTAGAAAATACTTTGCAATATGGGTAAAATCCACTTATTGCCTTAACCCTTTGAGAATTGCTTTGAAACTTTGAATGCTTGTTTACATCATTACCCCCATCTGTAGGCAAGAGAAGGTAACTCTGTCAGGGATTTGTTTTAAAAATTAAGGCCCTTTATCGACTTAGAATCTTGGTAAAGTTTTTCGTACCAGTCCACTTTTTGACTAAACTGTTCGAGATATTACTTTGAAAGTTGGAATACTTGTTTACCATCATGATCCCAAAACATGGGCAGGAGAAGGTAATTCTGTCAAGGATTTTATGTGAATTATGGCCCTTTTTGTCTTAGAAACTCAGTTAAAATTTTCATTCTTGTCCACTTGTTGACTTAACCATTTGAGATATTACTTTGAAAGTTGGAGTACTTATGTACCATCATGAGACCTATCTGTAAGCAAGAGAAGATAACTCTGTGAAAATGTTTCTTGATTTGTACTTAGAAATTCCTAGTTAAAGTCTTGTGTGCCCTTAACTGTCAAAGTTTTGTTTTATTGGCAAGCACTAAAAAAGTCGAGCGCGCTGTCCTACTGACAGCTCTTGTTGACTTAGAAAGTGTATTGAGCTTGGTTAAGTTTTTCGTACTACCCCACTTTATTTCAAAACCTTTAGAGGTATTGCTTTGAAACTTACCATACTTATTTAACATCATTACCTCCATCAATAGACAAGAGTACATAACTCTGTCAAGGTTTTTGACAGAATTATGCCCCTTTTGACTTAGAAAATACATTGCAATTGGGTAAAATCCACTTACTGTCATAACCCTTTAAGAAGCTTTGAATGCTTGTTTACATCATTACCCCCATCTTTAGGCAAGAGAAGGTAACTCTGTCAAGGATTTGTTTTAAAAATTAAGGCCCTTTATCGACTTAGAATCTTGGTTTAGTTTTTTGTACCAGTCCATTTTTTGCCTAAACTGTTTGAGATATTATTTTGGAAGTTAGAATACTTGTTAACCATCATGATCCCCAAATATAGGCAGGAGAAGGTAATTCTGTCAAGGATTTTATTCGAATTATGGCCCTTTTCGACTTAAAACTCAGTTGAAATTTTCATTCTTGTCCACTTGTTGACTAACTGTTTGAGATATTACTTTGAAAGTTGGAGTACTTATGTACCATCGTGACACCTATCTGTAAGCAAGAGAAGATAACTCTGTGAAAATGTTTCTTGATTTGTATTTAGAAATTCCTAGTTAAAGTCTTGTGTGCAACTGGCACTAAAAAATGTCGAGCGCTGTCCTACTGACAGCTCTTGTTATTGAAGCCACTAGACAGGTAGGGATATGATAACCAATATTTAACTAGCTGGCGGCTCAACCACTGGCCATATCAGAACGGATCCCTGCTGGGATTTGAATCTTTTGACCTATAGCTCCCAAGGCAGATGCCTAAACCACTAGAAAGTATGTCAAGAGACAATATGTTTCCCATGTTTGTCAGGTCTATGAATATTGATTTTTTTTCCCCTGTCTTTCCAGATTCGTTCCATCTTTTATGAGAATCGGTTCCTGGAACATTATTATGTTCGTATGTTATGAAGAAATCAAGAAATTTCTACACCAGCAAAACAACGAATCTCGTTAGAAAAGTGATTGATCAGGTATACTAGCAGTATTTACATTAGATTAAAATTTTGTACTCTGGGTCTGAACAGCTGTTACATTAATGCTGTTGTGTACATGATTTCTTGCTACCGGTATATATAATACATGTAGCATTTAAGCTCCAAACTCTTGCCTTACAAGAGACTTATGAATGATTATATTTAACAGACATTTAAATACTCGGGAATAAGTTTGTTTTACTTCAAAATCTGTTAGAACGTAGTTGTGTGACAAGAAAAGTCATGGTTATTTGAAAGCTTTACTCAGTTAACATGCTTCAGATACTTTGACACAACTGACTAAGGCAAATATATCCATCCAGGATTAGCAATTTCTTGTTCAAATATTCTTTATCAAAGTTGATCTCACAAAATTGTTAACACTATGGGCTGTATTTGTTACCCAACAATCATGAATACTAGTCAAAAAGTTTCTCTCAATGATTTGTAAGCCTTCAAATTTAGGTAAATTGGTGTTAAAACTTAATAGTTTCTTGGTCAAGTTTGAATCTGGGTATTCTGGGGTCAAAAAGTAGGTAACATGGTCAAATCAAAGATAAACCTTGTTAGTACTCTAGAAGCCATATTATGAACCAGTCATCATACAAATTGGTTATAATGTTTGTCTCAATAGTTTCTAGGTGAAGTTTGAATCTGGGTCACCTGGGGTCAAAAAGTAGGTCACAGTCAAATCAAAGAACCTTGTAAACACTAGATGCAACATTTATTTCGGAATCATCATGGAAATGAGCATGTTTGACTCAATGATTTCTAGGTCAAGTTTGAATCTAGGTCACCTAGGGTCAGAAAGTAGGTCACAAGATCAATCAAAGTAAAAGCTTGTAATTGTATCTTTGTGAGACTTAGTCAAAATGATTGTTTTGATGATATGTGGGTTGAGTTTAAAGGTGGGTCAAATCGGATGAAAACTAGGTCACCAAGTCAAATCATAGAAAAACCTTGTGTTTGCAAAACAGGCTTCATTTTTCATTGGGTCTTCATGAAAAAATTTCAGTGTGATTATCTTGAAATCAAGGTTGAGTATAAATGTGAATCATCTAGGGTCTAGAACAAGGTAACCAGATTAAATTCAGGAAAATCTTTCGGACACAAAAAAGGCGGTGATCAGACTCTATAGGAATGGGGGTGTTTAATAGGAAACAAATTGTTAAATGGTAATTTGCCTATTTAGATTTGCAAGTCTTATTCTAATTTCTGAAACAAATTTAAATTATGAATCCAGTAAGTCTTGAGCATCAGTCTGTCTAAATCGTTCTTAACAACATCAATTGGTAAAAAGCTTAGTTTAAACTTATGTTTTGAATATGTTGCATAATTTCTGATGAAGACATAAAGTCTAAACATGTATATTGAAAACTTTGTGTTGTCTTGATTTTATTAGCTCGTCTGATTTTTGAAAAAAATGACGAGCTATTGTCGTTACTTGATTGTCGTCGGCGTTGGTTAAGTTTTGCGTTTAGGTCACTTACATGAAAACTATCAAAGCTATCACTTTGAAACTTGGGGAAACTTGTTCATCTAATACCCCTCTTCAATTTGTATCGTAAAGATGCTGAGTCTCGCTTGTTTTTTGGGGGTAAAAAACATAAATTTTGATGGATTTTGGTTGATTTTGAGAATTGGACATAGCTTCTTCATTTTTTGTTAGATTGATTAAGATTTTTGACAAACAATAAATGGATAATGTACTTAACATTTCAAACAGGTTTTTGAGTCACACATTTGGAAGGGGATGGGTATTTTAGTATTTTTGAACTTACATGCAAACTATCAAAGCTGTCACTTTCAAACTTGGAAATCCTGTTCACTATCAAATGTGCAATAGTACAGAGGAAGAATTTTACAAGTTACACAACCCTGTAATGCATTTGGCTGGATTATTGCCCCTTCTTAACTTAGAAAGTTTCACACACACAATATTTTTGTAACAATCAACATAATGCAACCAAACTTAGTGTATAAGAAGTATTTATGAATATGTTTAATTGGATTGTATTTTAGGGCTCATAGGGTCAAGGTCACTGTTACTAAAAATACGAAAACTTTTATATTCAATATCTTTAGTTACAGGTGACATAATGTAACCAACTTTTGTTTGTAGTAAGTAGTTAAAAGATAGGGTTGGGTCATTGTCAATGTCACTATTTAAAAATAGAAAAAACAGTAATGTGTTCAATATCTTTAGTTACAATTGACATAATGTTATTAAGTGTGTGTTACATATGAATACAGACTTTTAAATTAATTGGGATTGTGTTTGGGGCTCATGGGGTCAAAGTCCATGTTTCTTTCTAAAAATAGAAAAATGGGGGGGGGAATTTTTTTTTTAGTTGCAGTTGAATTATTGTGACCAAACTTAGTGTCTAGTTATCATTATGAAAACCTTTTGTGGGATTGTGTTCTGGGGTCAAGGTCAAGGACACTGTTACTTAAAAAATGGTGATAAATAAACTTAGATGGATAAAATCAGACGAGTGTCCGGCACCCACAGGCGGTGATCTTGTTTCTTCCAATTACTGAACAAATGCATGTTACTCAAAGTCAGTATTATCAGTGATGTAAACTTGAATCTGTACATGCTAGTCACAACTTATATTTGTCATAACACCTTGTTTTTCTTACAGAAAAACTTGAAAATACTCTAGTAGACAATGCCATTTATTTGTTTAGTGTTTATTTTAACTGTGATTGCATTTATATTCATTGTCATGAAATTTCAATCTTTTTAAGTTTAGTCAGCTTAACATGGTTTAAAAGTGTGCATCCCAATTAACAAATTGTTAGTGAAGTTTGTTGTTGATACAAATGTGTGTTATGTTTACTTGTCTGGCTCATAGTCAACACTGAAAATAAGCTAGTATATATGTGTCAGGTGACTTGATGAATACAAGCACTGGTTTCAATTTATTATGTTTATTGTTCAATTATGATGTGACACCCTTGTTGTGTCACCCTTTCGAAGAAACTTTTGTATGTCAAGGTCATATTTGACAGAGTTATGCCCCATTTTTAGCTCGACTATTCGAAGAATAAGGAGGCTATTGCACTCGCCCCGGCGTCGGTGTCGGCATCTGCGTCTGCGTTGGTTAAAGTTTTTTATAAATTCAAATATCTTGAATACTATCAAAGGTATTGACTTGAAACTCAAACTATATGTTTACCATCAACATCTACACCTGGGGAAACAATCCCCATACCTCTGTTTTGATTTTTGACAGATTTATGCCCCTTTTTAACTTAGAATTTTTGGTTAAAGTTTTTTATAAATTCAAATATCTTGATTACTATCAAAGGTATTGACTTGAAACTCAAAGTATGTGTCTACTATCAACATCTACACCTGAGGAAATAATCCCCATAACTCTGTTTTGATTTTTGACAGATTTATGCCCCTTTTTAACTTAGAATTTTTGGTTAAAGTTTTTTATAAATTCAAATATCTTGAATAATATCAAAGGTATTGACTTGAAACTCAAAGTATGTGTCTACCATCAACATCTACACCTGAGGAAACAATACCCATAACTCTGTTTTGATTTTTGACAGATTTATGCCCCTTTTTAACTTAGAATTTTTGGTTAAAGTTTTTTATAAATTCAAATATCTTGAATAATATCAAAGGTATTGACTTGAAACTCAAAGTATGTGTCTACCATCAACATCTACACCTGAGGAAACAATACCCATAACTCTGTTTTGTTTTTTGACAGATTTATGCCCCTTTTTAACTTAGAATTTTTGGTTAAAGTTTTTTATAAATTCAAATATCTTGAATACTATCAAAGGTATTGACTTGAAACTCAAAGTATGTGTCTACCATCAACATATACACCTGAGGAAACAATTCCCATAACTCTGTTTTGATTTTTGACAGATTTATGACCCTTTTTAACTTAGAATTTTTGGTAATTTTTTTTTGTAAATTCAAATATCTTGAATACTGTATAAGGTATTGACTTGAAACTCAAAATATATGTTTACCATCAACATCTACACCTGAGGAAACAATCCCCATAACTCTGTTTTGATTTTTGACATATTTATATCCCATTTTCACTTAGAATTTTTGGTAAAAGATTTTATAAAGTCAAATATCTTGAATACTATCAAAAGTATTGACTTGAAACTCAAAGTATGTGTCAACCATCAACATCTACACCTGAGGAAACAATCTCTATAACTCTGTTTTGATTTTTGATAGATTTGTGTCCCTTTTTAACTTTGAATTTTTTGTTAAAGATAGAATACTATCGAACATATTTCCTGTCAACATCTTCACCAATGTTTTTGATTTTTGACATATTTATGCCCTTTTTAACTTAGAATTTTGTCACAGTTTTTCCAGACTAAAGTGGAAATACTCAAAATGGCTTTCTTTTGAAATGTCATAGAATAATTATGCAGCATGAAGCGGTCATGCTTTTTTAATTCTATACATATCAATTTTGAAAAGTTACAAAATTATTCATGATCAAATATACAAGGTCATGTATTTCTTTGAAATTATCCCCCCCATCCTCCCTCCAGTTGGCTTGCAGAATCCAGAGTAAGGCTTTGAATGCAATGTACATTTACAAAGGTCTTTGAACAAGTTTCATATCTTTGACCTTAATCTTATAGATAATTACACAATACTCCTGTTCTTAGACAAAAACCCCATTTTACCAACAAGCTTTCGAATAGTCGAGCGTGCTGTCATGTGACAGCTCTTGTTGTACTTACATTTTGGCTGTAACTTTGCCAATACTTTAGATTTCTTCATCAAACTTGCAAATTGCATTGCTTATGACAAAAGGGTCGTGATGCCACCAAATTTTGTATGTCAGGGTCATATTTGACAGAGTTATGCCTCTTTTTGTTCTTAGATTTTGTCACAAAATTATTGATTATCCTGACAAAGTGTAAGAGGGCGACACATGTTTTCTACTGAACACCCATCAAGTGTTAAGATTAGGTGACTGTCAGTGCACATGCAGTCTTGTCAGTAGAAGGGTTCATGGTAAAACTAGCCTAAACCTTACTTCACCTGATATAAGTTGGGCAATGAACAATTTTATAGATACCAGTCTGTTTAATAGTGGAATAAAATCTCATTCATTGGGTGAAATTTACTGGAAAAATGGTTGACTTTATTTAGTTAATGGGGAATAGTTATGTTTTAAGGATTGAAAAAGTAGCACAATGCTGTAATTGAAACATGTTTTTATTCAAAAGTTTAAGTTAGCAATGATTCTTGTACAAAAATTGTCCATTTTGTAGTTAAACGATCTTTGTTGATAGCATTTAAAGTGATAATGTGCCAATAAATGATCAATGATTTACATGACATATTATATATATAGTATATGTGGTATTATTTAGACATATTTAAGTGTGATTTCATGTTTTTACAGAGGTTTTTGTTTTTATTTTTGTTGTTGGATAAACAGATCTGCTGACTCATTATACATGTACATGTATTTTAGCTCACCTTGCGTCCGTCTCATTGTGTGTCATCAGCAATTTCAAACAAACAACATCTCCAAAACAGCTTGACCAAATTCAAGCAAACTTCACACGTATATTCATTGCATGGTCCCCTACCAAGGTTATTCAAAGAATTATGGTCCATGCAGAACTCTGGTTACCATGGCAACCAAAAGAGAAAACTTTTCTTTTCGAAAACTGCTAGGCCTAGAGCTAAGATATGTTGTATGTAGCATTGTGCAGTGGGGTTCTACCAAGTTTGTTCAAATCATGCATCCCACTGCACGTGGGGGTGACTTGTTTTACAAAGTTTTATACAGGAAAAACTTTATAAATCTTTTCCAAAAGCACAAGGCCAAGAGCTTAGATATTTGGTATATAACATTTTCTAGTGGTCTTCTACCAAGTGGTTGCTTGTCTAAATAGTTATAGGAAAATCCTCTTGTCTGAAACTGCATAGCCCAGCGCATGTAGCAGTGTTTGGTGGTCCTCTAAGTTCGCATTATGCCCTGGGGGTCAAGATGAACCACGCCCATGGGATTCAAGGTTAAACCTATTATGTGCATAGGCTTATATAGGAAAAACTTCTATTCTGAAAGCACAAGGCCTACAGCTTAGATATTTGGCATGTAGCATTGGCTAGTGGACCTCTACCAAGATCGTTCAAATTATGACCCCCGGATCAAAATTGACCCTGCACGGGGGGGTCACTTAGTTTTACATAGGCTTATATAGAAAAAACTTTAAAAATCTTCTTCTCTGAAACCACAAGGCCTAGAGCTTAGATATTTGGCATGTAGCATTGCCTAGTAGACCTCTTTAAAGTTTGTTCAAATTATGCCCCTGGGGTCAAAATTGACCCTGCCTGGGGGGGTTCACTTGTTTTCAAAGATGTATATAGGGAAACCTATTTGGTATATAACATTGTCTAGTGATCTTCCACCAGGCAAGTGGTCTAATGTACCAAGGTGAGCGATATAGGGCCATCTTGGCCCTCTTGTTTTCAATTGAGACAAAAAAGATCAGTTGAAGTAGGTCATAGGTTTTATAATACAACTGCAGTATGTAGTTTTGTCCATTGTTTAGAAAGGTTAGCTGGAACATGTTTAGAAGTTTTGAGAGAATCTCAAGTATTTTTTTAGTTAAGGAATTCTCATGATTTTAGAATTTGTTTTATTACAAATTGTTCTTTTTTGCTGTTGCGCTATAGCTTGTTGTACAAATGTATTTAATCCAGTTGTTGTTTATAAACTTTAAGTTTGTTGAAAGATGTAATTTATTATGATGGTGATGGCCAACACTGTATTCATGTACATTATGTTCAGATAATATTAGATAATATTATTAATATTGGATAGTAACTGAAGAGAACAAGAGATACTTCCCTGTTCATTTGTGTACACCATTTGCAAAAGAACGTCAGGTTCTACTGGACAAGGTCCAGCAGAGCTTATGCCATGGTGGTTTGTCTGTCCTTTTGTCTGTCTGTTAATGTGTCCTTGATAACGCGTGTAGTAACAGTCATTAAACTTCCATCAGACTAGCCCAGAAGGTTGGCTACAACATGCAGATGATCCCTATTGTTTTTGGGGTCAGTTAATGAAAGGTCATGGTCATTGACCCGAGCTTTAGTAATCTTTTCTGCTCAGTATCTTGAGATCTGTATTAACAACACTCTTCAAACTTCATAGGATGATTGGTCTTTCTGAGTAGAGGATCCTACTGTTTTGGGAGTCAGTGGGTTAAAGCATGCAACCTGAAGATAATTGTTTTGGGGGTCAGTGGATAAAGGTCACCTCTGTTAGCTTTTTCTTTGATAACATTTCAAACTCAGCCCAAGTAAAGAGTGACCTCTTGATATTGATTCCAGGGAGAACATATTTGCAACATTTAGATCTGATTATAGGAGTACGCTTGTGCAGTAAACTTGAATCTCAGTACAACAGATTTCTTGTTAGTTTGACATTAAATTTTATAACGTTTATCTTGTAAGTTTCAGTCCCATCAGCTCAAGGTAACTTTTAGAAATTCTTTCATGTATTGATGTCCACTTCTAGGATCTTTTTTAAATCCGTTAAAGGATTTGTAAGAAACTTGGGATAAAATGGTTAATGTTCATCTATCCTAATCCAGCAGCTAAAGGTCAAACTTCAGGGTAAAAGGTCATGTTGAAATTTAAAGTAATATGTAATGGTTTAAATCGATCACCATTTCAAGATGATTATGGGGATACTTATGTCTGGGAGCAAAACTCTTGCTGACTCAGTGTATTAATTACCTTCCTTTTATTGTTTGAAATAACTTGGTTGTTCATTCTGCTGTTCATTCAAAAATGCCAGGCCCTTCGGGAAGCACTCCCAAAGGTGTTACAAATGCTCTTGATGAGGCAAAGCTTATGGAACCCGGTCTTGATGGGGGTATAAAGCCTCGGGCATTCCTTTAGTCAAATTTGGAAAACTCAAGACCTTTTATATCCAATTATCCTGAAAATGTCCCTTTTAGAATAGAAACTTAGTCATGGGGGTTAGTATTGATGAAATATAACTTAGTCAATAAGTAGGTTCCCATGTCAGATTATTGAAAGATTAATTTGAAGGGTGATACGGCCTTTTGATGGGCCTAATTATCATCAATTTTTTCTCGACTGACATAGGTCATGACTTTTGCCCTACTTTTTCTTGTCTTTATACGACCATCATGACACTCCTTGTGTATTTCTTTACTAAACATTGAAGAGCTACATTTTTGCCCCGAATGGGGGCATACCCTTTTAAAATGCGCATACCGCTTTTTAACGGCCGATCTGCCTTTCCGACTCGCGTGTCCGGCCTTTCCGAATGCGCCATTACAGCTTCTTGGAATGGGACTGTACTTTGTCATGCAGTGAAGGATCTTTAAATAACAGCTTGCATCCACATGTCTAGCAGCATCAAGGGGGCCGCTTTTGGCCGGGGTGAACCTAAGGGGTGATACGGGCCTAAGGCCGGCATCCCGTACCTAAAAGGTGAAGGTCACACTTCGAGTAGAGTATGCCCCATAAAGGTTGTTCAACCCTTAAGTGGTAATCCCCTTTCATATGCACGCCATTCGTGTCCAGGACTGTAACTTTTTCATGCATTGAAGGATTTTCAAATAGCTTGACACACATGGGTCAACCACATCAAGACCGTGATACCGGCCTTGCAATACCCACGTCCCTAGCTCAAAGGTCAAGGTCATACTTAGAGTTTGAAGGTAATGGATTCCTCTATATATGCATATATGCACACATTCGTGTCCAGACTGTAACTTTGTCATGCATTGAAGGATTTTAAAATAACTTGGCACAAATGTCTAGCACATCAAAGCCCCATTGTCGCATACAAGCCCCAACGTCCCTAGCTCAAAGGTCAAGGTCACACTTAGAGTTTGAAGGTAATGGATTCCTCTATATATGCATATATGCACACATTCGTGTCCGGACTGTAACTTTGTCATGCCTTGAAGGATTTTAAAATAATTTGGCACAAATGTCTAGCACATCAAGACGACGTGTCGCTTGCAAGACCCACATCCCTACCACAAAGGTCAAGGTCACACTTAGAGTTTATAGGTAATGGAATCCTGTATATATGCATACATTTGTGTCCGGACTATAACTTTATTATGCTTTGAAGGATTTTAAAATAACTTGGCACAAATGTCTAGCACATCAAGCGGATGTGTCGCGTGCAATACCCAAGTCCCTACCTCAAAGGTCAAGGTCACACTTAGTGTTTAAAGTAATGGAATACTGTATGCATGATTACTCTGTCATGCATGGAAGGATTTTAAAATTACATAGCACATTTATTGAGCACATGGAGAGGACACAGACTGTGAGGCACCTCTTTCGGGGGCATTCGTCACTTGTGAGGGACAGCTCTTGTTCTTTACAGATTTCCTCTGTATTCAACGGGAATGAAACTGTTATGCAGTTATTCTGCTTATAAATATGTTTGTGCATAAACTTTGAATCTCAGTACAACAGATTGCAAAGATTTTTACAATAGACCTTGTAATTCTTGTTATTTGACATTAATTTTATATCGCTTCTGTTTTGTAATACACTGCCTTCTTCGCTTATATTTAACCTTTGTATGAAATTCATAATAATTTGTAAATGTATGTAGCAAGAGACTGTTTGAGAAGCAGGTGTTTGAAATGGTTAACAGTATATATGTAATGAGGAAGTGCCCCATTTGAAATGGTTAACAGTATATATGTCCCATTGAGGATTTTTAAATCATGAAAAGTTTTTATACTGTTGGAATGGGGTGATACCCTCCTATTGGAATCTTGATGATACCCCCTATTCAAATGGGCATATTAGAATAGGCGGTATTGCCCCCATTTGAATAGGTGGAATTGCCCTTTCGAAAATACTGCCTTATTCGAAAAGGGGGGATACCCCCTTTTCTAAATATGGTGATACCCCTTTTCAAATGGGCGGTACCACCCCTTTCTGAATGGGGGTGATCGCCCCATTAAAGGGCGGTATCACCCTTTTCGAATGGGCAGTATCTAGCCCAATTCGAAAAGGTCAGTATAAGGGATGATTCCAACCTTATCAAATGGGGAGATACAGCTTTTGGAACAGAGGAGATACTGCTTTTTTGAATGGGGTGATACCGGCCTTTTCGAATGGGGGTGATACCGGCCTTTCCGAATGGGGCAATACAGCTTTTGGAATGAGGGCGATACTGTCTTTTCAATTAGAGGTGATACTGGCCTTTTTGGTAGGGGGCGATACCACTTTTAAGAATGAGGGTGATACGAAAAGGCGGTATCGCCCCATTCGAAAAAGGCGGTACCGCCCCTTTCGAAAAGGCGGTACTGCCCCAATCGAAAAGACAGTACTGCCCCATTCGAAACCGGCGGTATCACCCCATTTGAAAAAGGTGTATCGCCCCATTCAAAAAAGGCGGTATCGCCCCATTCGAAAAAGGCGGTAGCGCCCCATTCCCATTCGAAAAAGGCGGTACTTTTTCGAATGGGGCGGTACTGCCTTTTCGAATGGGGTGATACCGCCTTTTCGAAAAGGCGGTACTGCCCCAATTCGAAAAGGCGGTATCAGCCCCATTTGAAAAAAGGCAGTACCGCCCCAATTCGAAAAGGCGGTATCAGCCCCATTTGAAAAAAGGCAGTACTGCCCCAATTCGAAAAGGCGGTATCAGCCCCATTCGAAAAAGGCGGTACCGCCCCATTCGAAAAGGCGGTACTGCCCCTTTCGAAAAGGCGGTACCGCCCCATTCGGTATCGCCCCATGCCCCTTTCGAAAAGGCGGTACCGCCCCATTCGAGAAAGGCGGTATCGCCCCATTCGAAAAGGCGGTATCGCCCCATTCGAAAAGGCGGTACCGCCCCATTCGAAAAAGGAAGTGTCGCCCCATTCGAAAAGGCGGTACCGCCTCATTCGAAAAAGGCTGTATCGCCCCATTCGAGAAGGCGGTACAGCCCCATTCGAAAAGGTGGTATCGCCCCATTTGAAAAAGGTGGTACCGCCCCTTTCGAAAAGGCGGTACTGCCCCATTCGAAAAGGCGGTACTGCCCCATTCGAAAAAGGCAGTATCACCCCTTTCGAAAAGGCGGTACTGCGCCTTTCGAAAAGGCGGTACCGCCCCATTCGAAAAGGCGGTACCGCCCCATTCGAAAAGGCGGTACCGCCTCATTCGAAAAAGGCTGTATCGCCCCATTCGAGAAGGCGGTACAGCCCCATTCGAAAAGGTGGTATCAGCCCCATTCGAAAAGGCAGTACTGCCCCATTCGAAAAAGGCGGTATCACCCCCATTCGAAAAGGCGGTACTGCCCCATTCGAAAAAGGCGGTACCACCCCTTTCGAAAAGGCGGTATCGCCCCATTCGAAAAGGTGGTATCACCCCTTTCGAAAAGGCAGTATCAGCCCCATTCGAAAAGGCGGTACCGCCCCATTCGAAAAGGCGGTACCGCCTCATTCGAAAAAGGCTGTATCGCCCCATTCGAGAAGGCGGTACAGCCCCATTCGAAAAGGTGGTATCGCCCCATTTGAAAAAGGTGGTACCGCCCCTTTCGAAAAGGCGGTACTGCCATTCGAAAAAGGCGGTACTGCCCCATTCGAAAAAGGCAGTATCACCCCTTTCGAAAAGGCGGTACTGCCCCAATCGAAAAGGCAGTACTGCCCCATTCGAAAAAGGCGGTATCACCCCTTTCGAAAAGGCGGTATCAGCCCCATTCAAAAAGGCGGTACTGCCCCATTCGAAAAAGGCGGTACCGCCCCATTCGAAAAGGCGGTACTGCCCCAATCGAAAAGGCAGTACTGCCCCATTCGAAAAAGGCGGTATCAGCCCCATTCGAAAAGGCAGTACTGCCCCATTCGAAAAAGGCGGTATCACCCCCATTCGAAAAGGCGGTACTGCCCCATTCGAAAAAGGCGGTACCACCCCTTTCGAAAAGGCGGTATCGCCCCATTCGAAAAGGTGGTATCACCCCTTTCGAAAAGGCAGTATCAGCCCCATTCGAAAAGGCAGTACTGCCCCATTCAAAAAAGGCAGTATCACCCCTTTCGAAAAGGCAGTACTGCCCCATTCGAAAAAGGCGGCATCACCCCTTTCCAAAAGGGCGGTATCAGCCCCATTCGAAAAGGCGGTACTGCCCCATTCGAAGAAGACAGTACCGGCCCATTCGAAAAGGCGGTACTGCCCCATTCGAAAAACGCGGTATCACCCCCATTCGAAAAGGCGATACTGCCACATTCATAAAAGGCAGTACCGCCCCATCCGAAAAGCGGTACTGCCCCAATCGAAAAGGCGGTATCACCCCTTTCGAAAAGGCGGTATCGCCCCATTCGAAAAGGCGGTACCGCCCCATTCGAATGAGGCGGTACCGCCTTTTTCGAATGGGGCGATACCGCCTTTTTCGAATGGGGTTGATACCGGCCTTTCTGAATGGGGCAATACAGCTTTTTGGAATGGGGGCAATACTGCCTTTTCAATGGGGGTGATACTGCCTTTTCGAATTGGGGCGGTACTGCCTTTTTTGAATGGGGCAGTACCGCCTTTTTCGAATGGGGCTGATACTGCCTTTTCAAAAGGGGTGATACTGCCTTTTTTGAATGGGGCAGTACCGCCTTTTCGAATGGGGCGGTACCGCCTTTTCGAATGGGGCAGTACTGCCTTTTCGAATGGGGCTGATACCGCCTTTTCGAAAGGGGTGATACTGCCTTTTTCGAATGGGGCAGTACCGCCTTTTCGAATGGGGCTGATACCGCCTTTTCGAATGGGGCGATACCGCCTTTTCGAATGGGGCGATACCGCCTTTTCGAAAGGGGCAGTACCAGTACCGCCTTTTCGAATGGGGCTGATACCGCCTTTTTCGAATTGGGCAGTACGGCCTTTTCGATTGGGGCAGTACCGCCTTTTCGCATGGGGCAGTACCGCCTTTTCGAATGGGGCAGTACCGCCTTTTCGAATGGGGCTGATACCGCCTTTTCGATTGGAGCGGTACCGCCTTTTCGAATGGGGCTGATACCGCCTTTTTCGAATGGGGCAGTACCGCCTTTTCGAATAGGGCTGATACCGCCTTTTTCGAATTGGGCAGTACGGCCTTTTCGATTGGGGCAGTACCGCCTTTTTGAATGGGGCAGTACCGCCTTTTCGAATGGGGCTAATACCGCCTTTTCGATTGGAGCGGTACCGCCTTTTCGAATGGGGATGATACCGCCTTTTTCGAATGGGGCTGATACCGCCTTTTTCGAATTGGGCAGTACGGCCTTTTCGATTGGGGCAGTACCGCCTTTTCGAATGGGGCAGTACCGCCTTTTCGAATGGGGCTAATACCGCCTTTTCGATTGGAGCGGTACCGCCTTTTCGAATGGGGCTGATACCGCCTTTTTCGAATGGGGCAGTACCGCCTTTTCGAATGGGGCTGATACCGCCTTTTTCGAATTGGCCAGTACGGCCTTTTCGATTGGGGCAGTACCGCCTTTTCGAATGGGGCAGTACCGCCTTTTCGAATGGGGCTAATACCGCCTTTTCGATTGGAGCGGTACCGCCTTTTCGAATGGGGCTGATACCGCCTTTTTCGAATGGGGCAGTACCGCCTTTTCGAATGGGGCTGATACCGCCTTTTTCGAATTGGCCAGTACGGCCTTTTCGATTGGGGCAGTACCGCCCTTTCGAATGGGGCAGTACCGCCTTTTCGAATGGGGCTGATACCGCCTTTTCGATTGGAGCGGTACCGCCTTTTCGAATGGGGCTGATACCCGCTTTTGAAAAGGCGCCATCAGCCCCATTCGAAAAGGCGGTACTGCCCCATTCCAAAAAGGCAGTATCACCCCTTTCGAAAAGGCGGTATCAGCCCCATTCGAAAAGGTGGTACCGCCCCATTCGAAAAAGGCGTACCACCCCATTAAAAGGTGGTACTGCCCCATTTGAAAAGGCGGTATCAGCCCCATTCGAAAAGGTGGTATTGCCCCTTTCGAAAAGGCGGTACTCACCTTTCAGCCCAAATGGGGCGATACCACCTTTTCAAATGGGGTGATCCCACTTTTTCAAATGGGGCAATACTGCCTTTAAAAGGCAGTAATGCCCCCGTTTCAAAAAGCTGTATTGCCCCATTCGAAAAGTGGTATCACCCCCGTTCCAAAATTGCCAGTATCATCCCCCATTCGAGAAGGCAGTATCAACCGTTCCAAAAATGGGGTAATACTGGCCTTTTCAAATGGGGATGATACCGGACTTTTAGAATGGGGGCGATACTGGCCTTTTCAAATGGGGGTGATACTGCCTTTTAAAAGGCCATTATCACCTCATTCCAAAAGGCCGATATCGCCGTTTTAGGAATATGCTTAACTTGACTATTCTGGTCATTGCATGGTTTATGATAGTTTATATTGTACTTTGCATATTTACTGTTACAAATTTTACTGTTTCCATTTTATATTTTATTACAAAAAGTAAGCATTTATTTTTCCCTGGTAATGAATCGATCAAATAAAGTTAAAGTTATTTTGGGTGTTTGTTGTTTATCTGTGTTTTATACAACTTTGAAAAAAAAGAAACGAATTTATTAGCTCCCAACTGACAAAATTGTAGACAGATCAAGAGAAACACCATTTGTGAAAAAGGGAGATCACTCAGAAAGACTATTTTTATGAAATTGAAAATTTTACCTCCCTTTTCTGATAAAAATCCTACTTTTATCTGGGGTTACAAATCATACAACCAGCCACAGTATAGACAAGTTTTACTCAAACACTGCAGCACAAATACACTAAATAGGTCTATATAGTCTGGAGCACACTTGAGATTATATTCTTAATACATACAACATTCACTATTAATACATTCACTATTTAACACTTAAAACATTCATTATTAAACACTTAAAGACTAGAAATCTATTAACTGTACATCACATCACGATGGACTGCCAAAATACTCTGAAGTTTGATGAAAAGCATATTTACAAAATGTCAAAATAATGCTTTGCTGATGTGTGAGAAAATATTGTCATCTTGAGATCTATGACAAATCTGTGATATCAAAAGTATGGAAACCAACAAATTTAAAGTCATTTAACTTCAAAATCCCCAACAAAATAAAAACACCCCCCAAAATCCCCCCAAAACAGCTCCCAGAATAGGTGCCCTACAGTCTGATTTTGACCTTCAAGGTGTGAACCCGGTACTTGCCCACAGCACTTTATCTCCTTGTGCTGAACATATATATAAAGTCCCAAGAGCACTTTGGATGTAAAAATACTTGATTAAATTACCAGGAAAAATGTCTTACCAAAAAATGTGATTATTTATACCAAAAACATTCCTAACTTTTGTTCTTAAATTAAAGGTACAATTTATATAGTGCAAAAAATAAGAACTGCCTAAGCTTTTCAGTGAAGAACTAACAAAATATGAAAGATATGTCAATGGTTTAGATTAAAAAGAACCCTATCCCTACCCTACCCTATCCCTATCCCTACCCTACCCTACCCTACCCTATCCCTACCCTATCCCTACCCTACCCTATCCCTACCCTATCCCTAAATTCATTCTCCTGGGACTTTAAAATCCATCAATGTATACCACAGTTCAGTCTCAATAGGAAAGAATGTCTACAGAGAGAAGGGTGCATCTCATTAAAACCCTCGAGATGACAGAGTTACAATCCTGACACGAGTGTGTACATATAATTATAAACATTATAAGACCATTGACTTTGTGCCATGTGAGCTAAAAATCCATTTACGCATAACAAAGATCAGCCCAGACACGAAAAACGTGCAAGTACAGACACAGGCACAGAAGGACAGACACAAGCACAAACTTTGCATTAAAATGAATATCACTAAAAACAAGAGGTCAAATACTCTGACCAAAGTTACTTTATAATCCTTCAATGCATGACAAAGTTACAGTCCGAACACAAATGTGTGCATATAAAGAGGATTCCAGCCTGACCTTGACTTTTGAGGAAGGGATGTAGGTCTTGCACGTGACACGTCGTCTTGATGTGCTAGACATTTGTGCCAAGTTATTTGAAATCCTTCAATGCATGACAAAGTTACAGTCCGGACACAAATTTGTAAGTTGGGACGCACAGACCGGCAGACAGTGTGATTTTAATATGCCACCCTTCGGGGGCATAAAAAGAGATATTGTTCTTGCCAATAACTCTAATTTGTCAAGATAGAGTTACGACTCTTGTATATTGCACTTCCTCTCATTGTGCTTGATCATTGTATGAAGTTTTATTGAATTCCAACCAGTAGTTTTCAAATTATGCTCCGGACAAGTAACAAAGGGCAATAATTCTGTATTGAGTCAAGATAGAGTTATGGGTCTTCTACACTGCACTACCTCTTAATTTACTTGACCATTGTATGGAGTTCTATTGAATTCAAACTAGTGGTTTTCAAATTATGATCCAGACAGGGAAAGGACCAAATGGCAATAATTCTGTAATAACTCAAGATAGAGTTATGGTTCTTCTACATTTATTCCTCTCATTGTGCTTGACCATTGTATGAAGTTGTATTGAATCCCAACCAGTAGTTTTCAAGTTATGCTCCGGACAAGGAAAAGTAACAAAGGGCAATAACTCTGTAATTAGTCAAGATGGAGTTATGGTTCTTGTGCACTGCACTGCCTCTCAGTGTGCTTGACCATTGTATGAAGTTGTATTGAATTCCATCTAGTAGTTTTCAAGTTATGCTCTGGACAAGGAAAATGCAACGGACCTACCGCTCGACCAACAGACCAACCATTGTGTGACTCCTATATACTCCCTTAACTTAGTTTCGGGGGTATAACAAGGTTTTTCTTTGATTTGACCATGTGACATTGTTTTTGACCCCCAGGTGACCAGATCTGAACTTGACCTAGAAATCTTAAGACAAACATTTTGTCCAATTTTCATGACTATTGCATAGTAAATGAGTCCTCTATATATTTTCATAATTGGTCAATAATTAAATGGCCTCTGAATTCCAACTTTACCTAATAATCATTAATTCAAACATTCTGACCAATTTTCATGAAAATTGAATTCAAATGTGAACTCTACAGTGATAAACAGACAAAAGACAGACATCAGAAGATCACAATACAAACAAGAGCTGTCCATAAGACAGCAAGCTCGACTATTGTGGGTGTTTGCTAATAAAACAAAACTTTTATCAGTATAATAGCAAAACAAAATTCTGCTAACTATTAAGTATAAACTAGGAAAGTTGAATCATAAAAAAAGTCAAAATCTATCACTATATATTTAATTTTTGGTAAATTAATTGTTTGATACAAAATGTACCCCTGAACACTATTGCTTAGTTTGATATAACTACCATAAGTGGTTACTAAGATATGTGCATGATAGTACCTTGCATGCAAAACTTTAACCAAATTTTCAAAGTCAAACAAGGGCCATAATTTGCACTAAATTTAAACAAGAGTTATCTGTCTTGACTGTGTGACACCCCTTAAGACATTAACAAAGTTTCAAGTCAATATCATAAGTAGTTACTAAAATATGTGCATGATAGTACCTAGCAGGCAAAACTTTAACCAAATTTTCAAAGTCAAACAAGGGCCATAATTTGTACTAAATTTATACAAAGAGTTATCTGACTTGATTGTATGACACCCCTAAAGACATGAACAAAGTTTCAAGTCAATATCATAGGTGGTTACTGAGATATGTGCATGATAGTACTTAGCAGGCAAAACTTTAACCAAAGAAGCAACGCCGACGCACAAGTGACTGTAATAGCTCTCCATATTCTCCGAATAGTCTAGCTAACAAATGGAATACAGTTAAAATCTTAACAAACTATCCTAGTCAAATAGTTGTAATCTGCCTTTTTGAAAGTTTGTTTTAATTTGTATCTCCTTTAAAAAGAAACCAGTCTGTATAATAAAGTTGTGCTGTACATTTTTGACTCATTCATTGTATTTAAATAATCTAACTTGACCACGATATACAAATGTATATGGATATGTTTTAAGGTATTTACATATAACATCTAACTACAAATATACAAAGCTATGCCTACCAGTATGTAACTAAGACTCCTGTATCATGATATTATAATACTCAATGAATTATAAAATGATTTTATACTCTTCTTAATAAAATATCCTTACAAATTGAAAATGGTACAAAAAGGATCATTCTTAATAAATTATAAACAATGGCCATTGGAATGTAAAACTATCACAGATATGGCTTTTCTTAAAAAATAGTTCAACATTTGTTAAAATGTACATAATTATAACAATTCAACAGTATAAAGTTCTACCTGCAGTTAAGCCAGTGGAAAAAGACAACAAGCATACCAATATAGTACCTTATAAGTGGGTTTTTTTCTGTGGTGACAATATATCTGTGTTCTCTGCGTTCAAAGAGAACATCACAGAAATAATAGCAGCAGATTTTCATATCATTCACCTGAGAACCAGCACTCCAAAGGGTCACCCGAGGAACTTTTGTGTGAAATTATTTCAAAATCAGACCAGCAATCTTGTGAAACAGAACAGAATGGTTTGAACAATTTTGAAAGAAGGTCACACAAGCAACATTCATGTGCAATGATTTCAAAATCGGAACAGCCGTGAGTTTATTTAAACATTTTTCTATTTTTAGCCCTCGCTTCCATATTGTGCAACAGACTGAAATGGTCTGATCAATTTCGGTAGAGGATCACCCAAGGAACATTCGTGTGAAACCAGACTAGCTGTATAGGAAGGATTTTTATTTTAAGGCATGGCCCGATCTTGTGCAACAGAGCTGAACTATTTCAGCAATTTTGGTAGAGATTCACAAGAGGAACATTTCTTTAAAATTATTTAAAAATCAGACGAGCTGTTTAGGAGATGTTATTGAAAGAGTTTTCTATTTTTAGCTCTAGCAGCCATTTTGAGCAGTGTAGCAGATACCATTTTAGCAATTCTGGGAGAGGACCATCCACGGAACAATCCTGTAAAGTTTGATTGAAATCAGCCCAGTGGTTAAGAAGGAGATGCTGTTTGAAGCAAATGTTAATGATGCAGGCGGACAGACAGCATGCAGTCACAATAGCTAACCATGAGCACATCATGTACATTGAAAGTAAATTATTTCCTTTTGCCCTTCTAACTCTATTGTTCACAGTTTAACTGAGAATCAAACCATATTATATATTGTACAGAATATTGACATTTATTTACTAATTTATAAGGCTATCAATTTCTCCAACACCATTAATGTATTAATCTTTAATTTGCCGTTTTCTGATCTACATGTGATTTCCTACTACCAAAAATATCTTTTGCAGGGAAGACTACTAGATGCAGTATAAATTTTAAATATATTGTTTGACATTCTCCGTCTTTTGTGCTGCAGAACATAAATCAATTTAAGGGGGCTCACTGGTGAGGTTTTGGATTTTTGCACTTCCAGAAATTTACATTTGTTATATTTCAAAAATGATGAGTTAACTGGAAAAAACAATTATGCATTAGTAAACTTAGTCACAATAGGAATATTTTAGTGTAAAATTGATCATTTTTGAGAAAAAATATTTTGACCTCACATTTTGTGACTAAATTGACAAATTGACAAATTTTGTCATATGCCAAAATGGGGGTAGGGGTACAAAAATAGTCATTTCTCTTAAAAATCATTTAAGATATTTACATAATTCAAACTGTATTACAAGAATTGTTAAGATATAAAAAAATCATTGATAACTAGTTTCTTTTACAATTCTTTGTTACAGACATATGCCGTCATATCTCAAAGCTTGTTGAAATCTAAAAAACACATTTTTTGTCAGTTTTTATTGATTTTTTCTTATAAGCACATTGACCCCCGTTTTTTATTTTTGCATTCTAAAACAAAGGTTTTAATCAAACTGTAGACAAAATATCTGAAAAAGCTTGTTATTCCTTTATCATGAAATATTCATTTATCAAAAATTGAAAAAAAATGAATTTTAGTGAAGTGGGTGGGGTAATAATAAGGAGCGTAATATTTATTCAGATGATGATAGAAATACCACTATCTCTAATTTTTCATCCTAAAGTATAATATACTACATAACAAAAGATAAAAAGTGATACCCATTCTGAAACATACACCACATACTTAAATGTTTATAATACCAAATTTCTAGCTAATTCTGCATTAAGCACCTTGATCTGATAGTGTATCACTAAAGATTAATATTGCAAAGAAGTTAAGTCATTGATCCATCAATATTTTTCCAGAAATTAACTAGCAATATGTTAGTCTCCATAAAAACAGGGTCCATAAAATTTCCTGTTATTTTGAATTTCAGCAGTGACCTCCCTTAATGTCACAGAAATAAAGTCTGCAGAAATAAAACATTCTTCATTTTTACAAAAATCTCAGAATGAAATAAGCACTTATACAGTAGTCCTTGCATGTTCTATTAAATACAACAACTTTCAGTTCTATATAAATGTATAAAGTATAATGTTCAAAACCCTGATCTTTGTACATCTTTCTTAAAGAAATCTAACTTTACCAGAGTACTTCGAAATTTTTCTGCGTTAGATACAGATTTTATGTGCATCTCACAGTGGTCATGTGACCTAGGGCTTTCATACTGATTTCTGTCCAAAGATCTGGGAATTAAAATATTTCATCAAAGTTAAAGTTTTTTAAAAATTTTAGTCCAATACTTATTCAAAATGTACCCTGTTTAGTCCCATACACCAGACTATATCTACCGGTACCCAAAAATTCTGAGCAAACTTTAGAAGGAGCCGTTACAACTTGTGGTCTCAAGCTTGTAAACATGGTAAATCTTGACAAGAAAACAACAAACACTTGTCACAATAGTTCACTCTTACCCTGAAGTTTAGGTTAGATAATAATTTAACAAAGGAGGGAAACATCGAGCCATTCAAAAAGGCTTTCAAATTAGCAATAAAATGGCACCCTGTATGTTCCAATAACAAACATATGATATTCAATTAAATCATAAATTGTATAAATCTTCTCCTAAAGAAGACAACAAGAGGCCCAGGTACAACTCAACTGCACTTACTGTGCTGTCCTATATTTCATAAAAATATATTGGAAAATGTGACCTGTTTTTAAGGTTTTAGAATAATTGGCTGTAGCACAATTTATTTTTCCAGTTATGGCTCAATTTCTATACAGTCTCATCTTGCAGGCAACCTTCTACTCAAGTTTGGTGAAAATCCATTGGAAAATGTAGAGTTTTATCAAAGTTTTACAATAATCGGCTGTAGCAGGGTTGGTTTTTGCACAGCTTGGTTCAATTTCTATTCAGTCTCCTCTACAGGTTGCAAGCAACATTCTGTGCAATACTTTTATATTTGGCTAATCTGCATAAATGTGATATGACTGATTTTCTGATGAAAATCCATTAGAAAATGTGATCTGTATAGTGTTAGCAAGATTTTAGAATTATCGGCTGTAGCATAGTTGGCTTGCATACAGCATAGCTCAATTTCTATTGAGGTCATCTACAGATTGCAGGCAATCGTCTGAACAAGTTTCATGAAAGTCAAATGAAAATTGTGACCTGTAGAGTGTTATATAGGAAAAATTAACAGACAGACCCTTATTATGCACAATGGAAAAGCGCAGACACAAGATAATCAAAGCAGATGCACACTTTTAGTAATCATTCCATACATGATCAGTGATATATTTATACATGAAGTTGGATTTCTGTAGTTTGATATGACAACAGAGAACTGTGACAAGTTTCTCCAACATTTAGGCTTACAGTTATGTGAATGAATTGCACAACTGAATTATTTACAGGGCCCATCCAGCTATTACTGCTGTCCTAGAACTGCTTTCTTGCCAGCTGAGTAATGTGACACAAGATCCTAATAACAGGTATTATTACATGACTTCCTATATTTATGCATCGTGACTGGTCTATCATTAGTCACATGACCCAGTATATCAGACAATATTAAACTCATTCAATGAACATTCTTGTAAACAAAAGCAAACTAAGTTAGCTGTGTATTTTGATTGCTGACAAGTTACCAGAATGACTGGAATAGCTAGAGCTATCATTGTCGTGATTAAATATCTCTGGTAATTTAATGGCGATAACTTTGAAGGGACATAACTCTGCAACACCTTGATGGATACACACTACAATTGTGTCTTGCAAATCTACTATACATGATTGTATTGTGTACCAATATTCATTGCAATCCTTTCAAAACTGAAGGAAGAGTTTGTATGCTACAAAAACAATACAAAAGTTCAAGGGGCATGACTCTGTATACCCTTCATGCATTCAAAACTTGTGTCTTGCACATCTACTATTCACGATTGTTTGTGTCAATATTCATTGCAATTCTTTCAAAAGTGAATGAGTAATTTGCTCCACAAACTATGCGAGATTTATGCAAGAATAAAAATATTTAAGTTCAAAGGGGCATAACTCTGCAACACACTAAAATTGTGTCTAGCAAATCTACTCTTAATGGTTATAATGTGTATCACATATTCTACCCATGGTGATAGTTTGTACCAACAGTCATTGCAATCCTTTGAAAATTTTGTAGGAGTTCCCTAAACAAATTACCTATGTTATAAAAGTGGACCGATGACCACCCATCAGGATGATTCAAGTATATGCCATAAACCTTCGTTTTGCTGGGTTATAATTACCCTTGTTATTGTCAGAAGCAAAATAATTCTGTTTGCTTATAATCATTTTGAATAAAACTGTCAAATATGAGTTTGATGTTTTTGTTGTAAACATTTCATGTAAACAATAGTATATCTATCCCTACTCTTTCTTGAATACTAGTTTTACAATGATTTTGCTAAATGGCCTAGTCTACCTGGGTCAAACAATAAAACACATACTGACTGATAATATCAGTGAATATCCAAATCTATAGACCTGAGGCATATGATATTCACCTCAGTCTTGGTTGTTGTCACATTCCTCAGGTCAATGAATTAAGTTATTCACCTTGTCATCAGTAAATATTTGTACAATAAATTACTATGAGAGATTACATCACTGAATAACTTAATATACTACAATGTAAAGACCACTATTTCACAGACATTCAACAACTGATTTAGAGTGAAACTAAAGATATCCTATTCAACAGTTCTACCAGTACAAAAATTCATCCTCTGTTTACTATGCTAAAAGTTACATTTTGGACTTTTTAAAATAGTATCAGTTGGACAGATTTATTTATGTAACTGGACTGTAAGGCCTAACTTTTGACTGGAGTCAGTTTTAATTACCAAACAATATCAGACAGTTTTGATCCAAAAACTTAAGAAATATACCATCTATATATTCTAATGGTACTAAAATTGTAACAGATTATGAAGTTACATTTATTCACTTATACCAAAAACTACATTCATAGTACATGTACTGGGATGTACCTTAACAAAACAAGCCTAATTTTAGTTGTAAAATATACAGTCTAACCTGCCTATAGCGGTCAGCAAGGGGACTGGGCGAAAGTGACCACTATAGACAGGTGACCACTATATCCAGGTTGACAAGGATATGATAAAAATTTGATAAAATAAGACAATATCTAGTTACGGTAGTTTATAACATTACACATATGGCATATCAATTTATTTGATACACTTATTAATGCTTTTAATGTAAAACAATATACATGTACATCATTAGTAAACTTTTGTAAAAAAGTCTGTTATTTTTTTCTGATTTGTTGAAGCTGCAATACGTAAACCTGTAGGTCGATGGTTTGTTGAATATGTGTTCTTCCCACACAGAATTGATCAGCAAGTTTTCGAGAACTATTCCCACATTAAAACGCTTTTATTACACGAAAGCGCTTTACGTTTAGGTGAAGACATACTGGGAAAAAACTGGCATACAGACTGCCTTGTCATAGATTTTTATACCTAATGATGTTTCAATAAACCTGAATAGTTTTCGATCGAACTTACGCAAAATCACGGAAATTAATTAAAAATATCATGGCATTGCATAACAAGAGCTGTCAGTAGGACAGCGTGCTCGACTTTTTTAGTGCTTGCCAATAAAACAAAACTTTGACAGTTAAGGGCACACAAGACTTTAACCAGGAATTTCTAAGTACAAATCAAGAAAATTTTTCACAGAGTTATCTTCTTTTGCTTACAGATAGGTCTTACGATGGTACATAAGTGCTCCAACTTTCAAAGTAATATCTCAAATGGTTAAGTTAACAAGTGGACAAGAATGAAAATTTTAACTGAGTTTCTAAGTCAAAAAGGGCCATAATTCAAATAAAATCCTTGACAGAATTACCTTCTCCTGCCCATGTTTGGGAATCATGATGGTAAACAAGTATTCCAACTTTCAAATTAATATCTCAAACAGTTCAGTCAAAAAGTGGACTGGTACGAAAAACTTAACCAAGATTCTAAGTCAATTAAAGGCCTTAATTTTTAAAACAAATCCCTGACAGAGTTACCTTCTCTTGCGTACAGATGGGGGTAATGATGTGAAATAGCATTAATAGTTTCAAAGCAATATCTCAAAGGGTTAAGACAGTAAGTGGATTTTACCCATATTCAACGTATTTTCTAAGTCAAAAAGGGGCATAATTCTGTCAAAAACCTTGACAGAGTTATGTCCTCTTGTCTGTTGATGAAGGTCGTGATGGTAAACAAGTATGGTTAGTTTCAAAGCAATACCTCCAATGGTTTTGAAATAAAGTGAGGTGGTACGAAAAACTTAACCAAGCTCAATACACTTTCTAAGTAAAAAAAGGGCCATAATTCTGTCAAAAACATTGACAGAGTTATGTACTCTTGTCTGTAGATGGAGGTTATGATGGTAAACAAGTATGGTAAGTTTCAAAGCCATACCTCTAATACTTTTGAAATAAAGTGGGGTGGTACGAAAAACTTAACCAAGGTGTGACGCCAACGCCGACGCCCACGCCGGGGCGAGTTGGATAGCTTCCCTTTTCATAGAAAAGTCGAGCTAAAAACGACATCGCTCAATCAGTGCTCAAGATAATCACTAAAATATCAAGCAAACCAAACAAACTCACCTAAGTAATCTAATCCTTTGAAATTAATGTATTATTCACACATTTTCAATGATCATAATCCACATTTAATCGGTTTTAAAACTTGTCACTGGCCGTTATATAATCAGTTCCGGACTAAAATAAGTGGCCGCTGACCGCGTTAAACAGGGTCACGCTATAAACAGGTTACATTTAGAGTAATTTCCTGCCGTCGCACCTTAGACTGACCGTTACAGACAGGGTCACGTTATATACAGGTGACCGCTAATGCAGGTTAGACTGTAAATATCTTAAAAAATTTGTTTATGAATTTTGATTTAATCAATCTATAAGAATTTGTAAAAATACCCCTAAAAATCCAAATTTTGACTTTCATGTAGCTATTGCATTACACTTCAATAGGCTGAAAAGACATCCCAAGTTTTGGCCTCTTAAAACATGTTATCTGGCCATCATTGAAAACCTGACTATACATATCTGTAAATGAATTTTTACATCCAAGAGACATTTCTATTGCTGACTGAACATTATTTTGTGTTTGGACAACACTTTTGCCTGTTGTTTTTTCAGCACCGGCTGAAATCTGCTCCCGAGTGTTTTGTTTAGAATGGTCGTCTGCTTCTTGGTCCAAGTGACCTTGACCTCCCTTATTGGTCAGTGACACCACAATGCCTGAAGTGAAATTGGACTGGTTGCTACTGTTTTTATCACTTCCTGCTGCCATATTGTTTTGACTGGTTCCTTGCTGGGATTTTTGGTTTGACTGGTTAGATGCCCCTTGGTCGCTGGGTACATAGTTCTTCAGTCTTTTAACCTGAATAAAGACAAATGTTTATCAATTTTGGTCTTTTACTTAAATTCCAATTATGTATTTTAATGGAAACAACTTCTCTGAAATGTTGATAAGGCAAACAATGACATAATTTATCTTATTAGGACAAAACAAGCATGATGAAACTGCTACAATTTAGAATGGTGATTGTTATTGTCAAACAAGGAATATTGTTGAGAAAACATCTAGTGGGCTGAATTTCTTAATCTTTTACACAGTTTTTGAGATACCAGCTTCTGAAAGTGACCACTATCTTGAATGAGAGACAAAAAGGAGAAGCACCAAGGACTCTTATAAATTCATTAATAGTGAAATGAATACCTAAAATATCTGAGTGCGTGTCATTGTATAGAAATACAATATACTACCTAAACATTTGTTCACAACTGTCACAATATACCAGTAAAGTAAGTTCAGAGATTAATTAATTATACAAAAGATATAACATACAGACCAATTTTCATGATGATTGGGGATCAACAGTAGCCTTAAGATTGTAAACAATTTCTTTTTTATAATATGGCCTGGTGACCTAGTTTTTTAACCTACATGACCCAGTACACAACTCCACTGACACAGTATTTAAAATTCATGTCATATCTGATGCTTTGATTATTGAACCTGCACATCTTAAGGTTTCTGTGAAGTATAATTAAATTTTGACCAGCGAGTTTCGAGATTAAAGCGCATAAGATTTTACTATCTCAAGCCCCTGTGACATTTGATCTTGTGACCCGAAACATGGACCATGCACAACTAGGCATGGTGCTTATCACTTCTATTAAGTATCATTAAATTCTGACCAGGGGTTTTGGAGATTTAGCGTCCACAAGATTTTACCATCTCGAGTCCCTGGGACCTTGACCTTTGGCCTAGAGACCCGAAACATGGACCATGCACAACTAGACATTGTACTTATCACTTGTGTGACTTATCATCAAATTCTGACCAGGGGTTTTAGAGATTTAGCGTCCACAAGATTTTACCATCCCAAGCCCCTGTGACCTTGACCTTTGACCTAGAGACCCGAAACCTGGACCATGCACAACTAGACATTGTACTTATCACTTGTGTGAAGTATCATTAAATTCTGACAAGGGGTTTTGGAGATTTAGCATCCACAACACTTTACCATCCCGAGCCCCTGTGACCTTGACCTTTGACCCGAAACCTGGACCATGCACAACTAGGCATTGTACTAATCACTTCTGTGAATTATCATTAAATTCTGACCAGTGGTATTGGAGATCTAGTTTCCACAAGACTCCGTCTACAGACAGACAGACGGACGGACGTTCTAACATATGGATACTTATGTGGCTACTCTATTGTTCTCTCCATTGTTATTTTAGCCACGTAAGAGAAAACATAGCCACCTAAGAGCTTACGGAATGAATGACATCAAAGACTATTTACTGTTACCTATTGTTCCTATAGCCACCTAAGTATCCAAATGTAAGCACGGACGGACAGACAAGCTGAATCCAGTATACCCCCCCTAACACTATGTGTTTGGGGGGTATAACAATCTACTTTTTTATGAATATGATAACCTTAAAGCATGTACTAACAAATTTAAAAATAAAAACTATAGCAAGCAATGCTAACTTGTTTATGACAGTCAATTAAAATGTGCCTGGTGATGTCATTACAGTATTACCTCCCTTTAAGATAATAATACTAGCACATGTACATTATTGTACATATTTTAATTTCTATTTTTTGTATATGAATACTTTAAAGCATGTACATGTGCAATTAAATTTTAGAATAAAAACTATAGCTAGTCATAATTGATTTTTCACAACAGCCAATTAAAATGTTCCTGATGATGTTTTTACAGTATTACCTCCCTTTAAAATAATATACTGGTACATTATCCTAAATATTTCAATTATGAATGAATCACTTTTATAAAAGGTATTTAATATCATGCATATTTACAAAAACATAATTCATTTTGAAGAAAGTAATTTGTTAAAAACAAAATCACTTCACTGAAGATTTAGTTATTACTATAACTGAATATATAGAAGAAATTTTATATTATAAAAAATTACATACAAAGTCTGACTAACACCTCTCATTGACAAAGGGTCAAACATGTAGGTACAAGTCTGCTACAAACCTTGTCTCTCCCTGGAGGTGACAAGGTGGTTAATTGGATAGGGTAGGGGTTTAGTACTGGTTCTTCTCAGGAAAGAAGGCAGCCTGTAACCTGCCTGCTGGAGAGAAATAACCAAGTTCAGCATGAATCAGATATATCAGACTTCAGCCTGTATAGGTAAAACTTATGTCCCACCAGTTGGGCTTCTCATCCGAAAGCTTATTGTCAGAGCATGTAATTTCATACCTGTGTATCTATACATGTGAACTGCCACGGCCATGACACGTTATATAGAAACTGCCTGTGATCAAAACGGTTATCATCCGGACTGTACATTTCAGCGTGGTAACTTGGCGTCAATGTCGTCATCTTGTGTCTATTTATAGCATAACTTCTAAAGAAATGCTTCACTTTCTCAGCTACCTGTAAAACAATCGTGCACTTAAGTTTTTTTATTAAAACAAGAGTATTATTGGAAACAATGCATGCTCCCTGAAGTACCCAACCATAAGAATGGAAGCAAAATTATTACATGAAATAATTAATAGACAATATTATTAAGGGAGATAACTAGATGGGTGTTCAGTAGAACATTTCTGTCACCCTCTTACATTTGTCAGAATAACCAACAATTTCATGACAAAATCAAAGTACAAAAAGGGACATAACTCTGACAAATATGATCTTGATATAAGCAATAAAACTGTAAAGTGTGATGAAGAAATCAAAGAAATGGTAAAGTTATAGCCAACATTCTAGTTTATTAGACGGGACGGACAAAGATATTCTTAATTGTCCCCTTTTCTCCAAAAGGGCGACACAAAAAGTTATTGAAATATGATAAAGGGTTATAAATTGTAACCATGCTGGGACATGCTGATAATGGGCACATCTTCTTTTAGTGGTGAAGTTTCCACAAAACATTGCTAAAGAATCCAATCAACGAGTGCTGAGAAATATTGGGGAGTAAAAACAAAAATGTGAGCATAGATTGGCCCTGTGGTTTGGGAGGTAATGTTGTTTAAAGGTTTTTCTATGTTTTACCCTAACAGCCATTATGTGCAGTAGAGCTTAACATTTTAATCAATTTTAGAAGAGGACTATCCAAGGAGTATTCCTGTCAAATTTAACTGAATTAGGCCCACTCTGACAGGAGATGTCATAAAAATATATTTCTATTTTTAACTCAAGTGGCCAATATTTGCGGTGGAGCGGAATGGTTTCAGGATTTAAGAGGACCATTAAAGGATTAATTCTGTGAAGTCTGACTGAAATTGGCCCACTGGTTCAGAAGATGTCTTTTAAAAGTATTTTTAGCTCTGGTGGCCATTTTGTGCGATGGAATGCAACGGTTTGAACAATTTTGAAAGATGACAATAAAATGATCATTTCTGTACAGTTTAATTTGAATTGGCTCAGTGGTTTGGGAGGAGATGTGGTTTAAAGATTTTTCTATTGTTAGCTCTAGTGGCCATTTTTGCGCAGTGGAGCCTATTTTGTAAGAGGACAGTGTAAGGAACATTCCTGTCAAATTTTATTTGAAATTGACTCAGTGGTTACAGAGGAGACAGACACTGACAGACATCACAAAAGTGGTGTGGTACTGAAAACTTATCCAAGGTGTGACTCCAATACAGGTTATTAAATATTTGTTTGTTTGACTGTATCTACTTTTAGATAAGACATTCAAGTGTTTGTTTACACATACTGAAATAATCTTTGCTACATCTATATTCTGCCTTCTCATAATGTCTCTGTACCAGAGCAACATGAGTTTTATATCTTAAACCACCGAAAGCGTTAATAAAGACGTGACAGGATCTTACTTGTTCCGGTGTAAGCCAGCTCCACATATGTACCAGTTTACAGAACATACTGTAAGGTCCACAGCCTTGCTGCTTTCTAAGTTTACCATAGACAGACAGCTCTTCATAGGTCATGCCCATATCCTCCTGTAATAGAGATGTTAATTATCACAGCATTAGTAAAATACCGCTGTGAAGTAAAATCTTACATTTTATATCAACAATGACATAAGTTTGAACATTATGTTTGAGCCAGCTTTGAGCCAGTTTTCAACATTAGTTCAATTATACCTTACTGTATTGAGTTTTTCTTTGAGCAGTATTATAGTAATGGTAAATAAGATGTCTTAAATTTGCTAACATAATTATCCAAGTGTGGTAATATGATAGTCTAAGTATGCCAGCACCAAGGTTCAAGTATGCTAGCACAAAGGTCCAAGCATGCTAGCATGAAGGTCCAAGTATGCTAGCATGAAGGTCCAATTATGCTTCAAGAATGCTAACACAATGGTTTAAGAATGCTAACACAATGGTTTAAGAATGCTTACACAATGGTTTAAGAATGCTAACACAATGGTTTAAGAATGCTAACACACTGGTTTAAGAATGCTAACACAATGGTTTAAGAATGCTAACACAATGGTTCATGTATGCTAACACAATGGTTCAAGTATGCTAACACAATGGTTCATGTATGCTAACACAATGGTTCAAGTATGCTAACACAATGGTTCAAGAATGCTAACACAGTGGTTCATGTATGCTAACACAGTGGTTCATGTATGCTAACACAATGGTTCAAGTATGCTAACACAATGGTCCATGTATGCTAACACAATGGTTCATGTATGCTAACCACAATGGTTCATGTATGCTAACCACAATGGTTCATGTATGCTAACACAATGGTTCATGTATGCTAACACAATGGTTCATGTATGCTAACACAATGGTTCAAGAATGCTAACACAATGGTTCAAGAATGCTAACACAATGGTTCATGTATGCTAACACAATGTTTCAAGAATGCTAACACAATGGTTCATGTATGCTAACACAATGGTTCATGTATGTTAACACAATGGTTCATGTATGCTAACACAATGGTTCATGTATGCTAACACAAAGTGACAAACCTCATCAGTTTGAGCTAGTTTTCCATCAGCCAGTGGTTCTAATTCAGCTGTTGGAGGTGCATGGTATATTCTGTAAAATACAACATAATAACATTAAAAAGGGATTAAATATATACATGTATATATCAAACATGTGTTTAACCGGATTCTTGAACTGTTTTACTCTCCTACAAGTAATTCAAGTAACCTACATTGCCAGAGTCAATATTTTCTTGTTCTAACTCAAAAGTTTTTTCTTTCATGTATAACCTTAACTTTATTTGTGTAACAAATAATGTTTAAATGAAAAGTAAAGCTACTGTCCTAAGGAACTCTAGATATAATATCAGCTGAATAACTACCTTACAAAATAAATCTCCAAACACAGTTACATACCCTTCCAAGGCAGGGAAATGAAATTTACTGCTGCAGTACTTTATGAATCGGCGGAGATCAGTTTTACTTATACCACCAATAGGGTTGATATCTGCGCTCGAACAATCATACTTTGTCATGTATCCACGTAATCTGAAATACAGAGAAATGAAAAACTGTGAAGTATCATGAAATTATTGGATTAAATTACGTGGAAGTGCATACACTCAACTTTATCAGGATAGAATTTATTTGACAACACACTTGTGAAAAGAACAATGACCTTGAGCAAACAATGACCTTGAGATACACATGAATTTTACGTGACTGAGTTACAGTCAAAAGGAAGTATGTTGTGTATAGAAGATAATCATTTGTTTTGATAAAAGATTATTGTACATTTCACAGAGTTAGTGATCATGAAATAATAATTTTGTAATGCTTGATCACAATTTCCATTCATTACTCTTAAAGACACCAATCTTGACTGAAGATGTTAGTGATAAAGCAAGCAACTTTCATTACTGATATCCCCTCACATTCGGGATACCCATTGCATTTGGTGTCTTGTGCAAAGATTCAAGTCATATGTTCCCTCTGTAACTAGGCAAGCACAGAACCAATAGACAACTGTATTTCTCACAAAATTCTAAAAATAAAGAGGAATCTTACCCTTCATCTACATTAGCTGACCCCAGCACCAGTAGTCCACCTGGCCTGCCACGAGCCCACAGACTTAGCTGGGCAAACAAATATGCCAGAACCATCCTAACACGAGCCTGAAATTAGACAGATAAATATTGGATACTCTGGCCTTGAGTAGTATGATATTACTTGGAAATCTTAAGATTTAAACTTAAGAATCAACTCAATGTCTGTGGTAAAACTTATCAAAATGTATTCATTTGTTTGGTTTATACTGATTGCAAGCAGTCCTTTTCTGAATGACTAGCTCTAGTAATAAAACAAGAGGGCCAAGATGGCCCTATATCGCTCACCTTGGTACAAGTCCACTTGCCTGGTGGAAGATCACTAGACAATGTTATATACCAAATAGGTTTTCCTATAATTATACATCTTTGTAAACAAGAGCTGTCAGTAGGACAGCGCGCTCAACTTTTTTAGTGCTTGCCTATAAAACAAAATGTTGACAGTTAAGGGCACACAAGACTTTAACTAGGAATTTCTAAGTACAAATCAAGAAACATTTTCACAGAGTTATCTTCTCTTGCTTACATATAGGTCTCATTATGGTACAGAAGAAAATTCAAAGTAATATCTCAAATGGTTAAGTCAACAAGTGGACAAGAATGAAAATTTTAAATGAGTTTCTAAGTCAAAATGGGCCATAATTCAAATAAAATCCTTAACAGAATTACCTTCTCCTGCCCATTTTTTGGGATCATAATGGTTTACAAGTATTCCAACTTTCAAATTAATATCTCAAACAGTTTAGTCAAAAAGTGGACTGGTACGAAAAACTTTACCTAGATTCTAAGTCAATAAAGGGCCTTAATTTTAAAAACAAATCCCTGTCAGAGTTGCCTTCTCTTGCCTACAGATGAGGGTAATGATGTTAACAAGCATTCAAAGTTACAAAGCAATATCTCAAAGGGTTAAGGCAACAAGTGGATTTTACCCATATTCAATGTATTTTCTAAGTAAAAAAGGGGCATAATTCTGTCAAAAACCTTGACAGAGTTATGTACTCTTGTCTGTTGATGTAGGTCATGATGGTAAACAAGTATGGTTAGTTTCAAAGCAATACCTCCAATGGTTTTGAATAAAGTGAGGTGGTACGAAAAACTTAACCAATCTTGGTAAAGGTCCACTAGACAATGCTACATGCCAAATATCTAAGCTCTAGGCCTTGTGGTTTCAGAGAAAAAGATTTTTAAAGTTTTTCATATTCGCTGCCATAGCAACCAGAGTTCTGCATGGAATGAAATTCTTTGAACAAATTTGATAGAGCTTCATGCAAGGAACATCCCTGCAAAGTTTCATCAACATTGGCCATGCAGTTTCAGAGGAGATGTCATTTGAAGGAAATGGTGGACGGACGGACGGACGACGTAAGACGGATCCTGGACAGAGAGTGATCCTAATAGCTCACTCTGGCATTTTGTGCCAGGTGAGCTAAAAACCAAAAGTTTGTCTGTTTACATTGCTGAAGCACAGAGCTGGAAGTATCTAGTCATTGCTGTGACTACACCATCATATCAACCTCAAACACAAACCTCTTTAATAACAGCAATAACATAACAGCAATAACATAACAGCAATAACATAACAGCTATAACATAATAGCTATAACATAATAGCTATAACATAATAGCTTTAACATTTGGGTAATATTTTTAGCAAGTAACTGCAACTTCTGTCACAGTTCAACACCGATAGATGCTCCCCAAAACCTACATTTCAATTCACTTACATAAAAGATTTTAATTGTAGTAAAGCAAAATAAAAAGGGTAAAGGAACCACACATAGATCAATCACAAACAGCACAAAAGGGAGCATAAATCCCCAGTACACATGGTACATGTATATCTCTGTTTTGATATGAAATGCACAACAGAGTCCTCTTTCCTTGCCCTTTACCTACAGACCAAGTTTCTGAAGCATATATCTCATTTTAGTTATTGAAAGAAAATTATTTTCCGTGGCCCAAATCACACAATTCCAAATCAGCTTGTTATACACCACAGCTTTGCAATAGTTTGTCCAACTGAACTTGTGTTACTGACATATAACACCTAGTAAATGCCACCAGCCCTACCTTACATCAACATACTTAAATCTATTAACCATATTATACTAAAAACTTGCTTAAAAGACAGTACCCTCCACAACAATTACCATACTGCAGATTTCATAATAGCGCGCCGTTTCAGTGTTTGTTGCGTATCGATTGAATACAGGTAATGAATGACTAAAGCGTCTGTAGGCGGAGCTACATTTTACACAGTACGTAGGGCAATCAGATAAAGTATGTTGTCTGTGTTTAGATTATTGCATGGATGCAGGTCCACGACACAACTGAGAACAAAATATTATTTACGACATTCAATAGTGTTTCATCGATGTTAACGCACATGTAGATCACATACCAAATGATACTGGTCTTTCTTTCTGTGAATCCCACCAAACAAAGGATATACGCATACAACATGTACATGTAAATCTGGTACAAATGTCATTTCACCTACATACATTTAGTGTCGCAGAAGTAGAAAGAATAAAATCATATTGTAAATATGCATGCGATTTCGCTTAAAAAGTTTGTCTATAAATTAAAAGATCCGATCGCAATTCTCGCATAATGCATGATAAAATACGACTTTACTCCTAGCTCTGTTGTTATAACCGCGCATGCTTTGTACGTGCTGTATTTGACTTACGAGTGAGCTACAATGTTTCTGTCACTGCTCTGAAATCTGTAAAATGATAATCTATGTTGCAAGAAATGTAACGAAGACTGTTAAATTTTGTTAGATTATCTAAAGACAGGATTTATATCTATCATGTACACTTTTAACTATTAGAAGATATCTAGCGCACAAGTTATCAAAGTAGTTGCGTAAAACTGTTTCGTTCACTTCATTGGTAACACTTACATGTACAATCGAGCCAAGTTTTGACGTTTTCAATTTGTATATTTTTATCGACAAACGATTTGACTTCGTAAGTTTGTACAATCTGAGATGGTACACGGAAGTTTGCTATACTGTGTACAAATATTTGCATCCAGATTGCATGTACAATCTATATAATTTTACCGTAAGTTTAAAGTGTGGTCAGTCACGGATCTAGACATTTTTTAATAAATTTTACGAAAGTGAATTTCGAATTTCTCGTAAAATACAATCTTTTCTTTGATGATGATGTAACAAAACAAGAACTACATTTCTAATCTCGCTTCAGAGAGGATTCCCCGTATGAACAAAAATACAGGGAAGATGATTAGGGGTGCTATATTCTCTGCAGACTCAACAGTGACTCACGAATATAAAATGTCTTAAAACAGTTAATTCTAACCACCCTTAAAAATGTTCTTGGAATCATGTTTGTAAAATGCAGGTCGACAAGTCAGATTCTATACAACCTTTTCCTCTAAGTACAGCAAACGTTTCTGAGATTAAGCCGATCAAAATTTTATTAAATAGACTATATTATATAAAATCTTTGTTTCATGTTGATTATAAAACACACAGCAGAGGTCAGTTTTGTTTGTAAGAATGAAATATAAGTATAAGAAATGCATAAGCACTAGATTCATAAAAAATCAAATAATTTCGCAATGTGTAAACTTGGATAAACAGTTGTACTGTCAGTATAGTAGTCAGACAGCATGTACCATAGATAAAGGTATCAATTAGGGCGGAGCTAACTACAGAATGTGACATCAACGTCAATTACTACCTGTGTGTAATGCAAATACTGAATCGTCGCGGTATTATGAAATCTGCAGTAAATCACATTTTACTAAAAACATCAAGGGTCAAGGTCACATTCACCTGCACGTTCTGAAGGGCCAGATTCTCTCTCAGTCCTCCACCATGGGCTTTAAACTTTGGTACAAGTTTGAGGGCAGCTGTAAACACACCTACCACTGCTGCCACTGCCACATCTATGGTCACAGACAGGTGGAAACTAGAATGCAATGAGAAGTTACAGAATTAGTTCTGTGTTTTCAACCACATGGGCAATACATAGCTCAAAGCTGTCCAATCCGGTCCGTCCCTTTGATTATAAAACAGTGTCAAGGTAAATTTCAAAATTAGTTAAAAACGTGAAAATAAAAATCGACCTTTCCAAAAATTAGATTCACTTAAGTTAAATCAGGACCAAAATCTCGAAATTTGATGTTCACTAAAAACTCCTGATATACGGTATAATTATGCAGGTGGGCAACTAAAGCACATCAATATATCAAACCTGCCAATTTGTTTTGCCAGTTGTGCTGCCCTTGATTTAGTATCCTCGGAAGAATTCTCTGTTCCCATGTAACATGTAGTAAATACCCTGCCTGCCAACTCCTGATGGTCTGTTGGGAAGTAATTCTGGTCTCCAACAGTACGCCTTATGTCGGATAACACATGGGCATCTGTAAAATCACAGTAAGTAAGAATTATTCTTTAAAGTAAAGTTAAAGAAAGAATCAGGATTTTCTACTTACAAAGGGGCAATAACTATTGAGATAGGCAACCAAGAGTTATGTTACTTGTTTTGCTGAGAGATATTCTGACATTGAAAATGTACACAAAGTTTCACTGGATTACCAGTACTTGTACTTCAAATGTATACTGGTATACAGCATATTGTAAACCTACTTTTCTATTATACAATGCAAAAATAAAGGGAGATAATAGAATATATATTCAGTTAAACAATGCAAAAAATAAAGGGAGCTAATACAAATAGAAATGTAACTGTTCCCAGAGAAAATCTAGTGCAACATTAAAGTGTCCTGACATCTGTGTCCTTTAAAAACATCTTCTGAATAGATATGCTACATTGCTAATAAAAATCCTATCCATGCATGACCACCATGATAGTAATCGATAAATACATTATACAAATTGCTTTTATTAAATACCACAAGTGTCCTTGACCTTTGAGGGGTAACGGACTTGGTAACTTGCATCCCAAACCCTAGTACTGCTTGAGGGCCAGACATTTGTGCACAGGGGCATTTTAAAATCCTGTGAAAGCAGAGGGGTAAAGATGATAGTCTAGATACAACTGTATGCCTTATTTGACTGAAATTCCATGTGTACCTATAAACACAAACTTGACCTTGATCCTGGATGATTGGAAGGATATTCAATGCAATGACATCAACATTTTTGTATGTGCGACATTTTGCCAACATAATATCTCTATCAGAGACACTGTCATGTAAACTTGACAAAGCATGGACAGGATTATGATGACTAATAAATACCTCTATTCCTGATAAAGAAGGATCCATTACCTTGACAAACTCTAAACATTGAAGCCTTACACTTGGGCTAGGAGACAAGTTTGACTAGAGCTATCACTAAATGTGATTAATACCCCCAAAAGGATTGCTTTATAAACTGAACAAGTTATTTTAACATAATCCTTGCAATACAACTAAAAAGAGATATTGTTCTAGCAGTTCCTCGAATGTGTGCATATACCATTGTATGAAGGAATCTATTGACTTCAAACTTGTAGTTTTTGACCTTGCTCCAGACAGGGAGACGTGGGTCAAGGGCAATAACTCTGTAATTAGTCAAGATGTGCTAGACATGTGTGCCTAGTGATTTTAAACTCCCTCTTCATATGCATGACCATTGTATACAGTTGAGAATTCCAACCAGAATGTTTGCATAAGTAGGATTCCATAAGCAAAAGAAACCAAGGGTAATAACCTTGTATTGAGTAAGTTGGAGTTATGGTTCCTGTGCACTGCACTTCCTCTAAATGTACTTGACCATTGTATGCCAGGTTATTTTAAAATCCTTCAAATCATTAGTTTTCAAAGTGACAGTCCGGACAAGGAATAGTAACAAAGGGCAATAACTCAGTAAATACTCAAGATAGAGTTATAGTTCTTGTACGACTGCACGTTCTCTGAGGGTGCTTGATCATTGTATGCCAACTTGTATTGAATTCCAACAAATAGTATTCATGTTATGCTCCAACAAGGCAAAAATAAGGGCAGATAACTCTAAAATTAGTAAAGTGTAACTGTTGTTCACAGAAAATCCTCTATGTGCAATTAACCATTGTCATGCAACTGTATTTCATTCCAAAGAATAGTCTTCAAGTTGTGCTTAGATATGCTAACGGCATAACTGCTAAATCTAAAAATATTATAGCTTGTAAACTGCACTTCCCCTGGGGGGGATTATTAGTAACACTGAAGTTGTATTAAATTCCAACATGGTAGATTACAAATTATTTTTACTCAAGGAAAAGTACCAAAGGCAAGAGACTCCCTCTAATTGGTATGAGGAGTTATGTCGGTTGCCAACATGTCCTCCCAATGACCTTATTACTGCTTGTATGCATGGGTCTGAATTCCAGCTGGTAGTTTCTTATGTTGAAGG